>CM076972.1:54169437-54384437 GCA_039105355.1 Benthosema pterotum | reverse complement strand
AGCCGTGGCGCCGCTGTAACACTGCATTCACCGCTAATACTACAAATCCCGTCGTGCTCTGCTGTTGTTTTGACATCTGCTCTGTAATATGCAGCAGTGGTTTTCAACATTTTTCATCCCAGGGCCCACCATTTATTCAGCATTTGAGCCACGGACCACCATTTGAGGACCCCCCCCCCCCCAAACTAAAGATTTCCTTTGATTCTGTCCGTGACCATTAATCTTCTAGTTGTGTAGATTAGGACTAATTCACATGATGATATTTTAACTCTTGAGACCGTAAAAATGAGAGTTAAGAGTTACATCCGGTTACATCCGGTTACATCCGGTTAAACAACTTAGCTGGAGACCACCTGGAACCTAGCCCCGCACCTTTGCTCAGTTTTAATTTTTGGCCCAATTTTGGCTTGACACCCCTGGCAGGGGTTGACACTAAGGTCTCCGAGGCACTTGCCCATCGGGCAAGTGCAAGTCAGGTTCTACTTGCCCTCAGGTCATGGTCACTTGCCCCCCAGGTTCCAGGTGGTCCCCAGTTAACCCATAGTAGACGGGAACCCCTAGTGGTAGTTTTACCCTAGTTGACGGGAACACCAATATGCGTTCTGTACAGTATGTACAGTATCAAAAAATGTCAAAAATTTGATGGTGTTACACAATAATTTGAAGTTTTCCAGTACACTTAGGTTAGTATTTCAAAGACATTTTTAGAATCGGGATAGTCTACAATGGGTTAAGTTGGTTAACCAGATGTAACTCTTGAGAACGTAAAAATGAAACCAAATGGACCCTTGCGGGTCCATTTGGTTTCATTTTTACACTCTCAAGAGTTAAAATTCATCATCTTAATTAGCCCAAGTCTACACAACTAGAGAATGTAGAAGATTAATGGTCATTTTGATGTGTATGTTAATTTGCCTGTTTTGTTTCCCAAATCCAGCCTGGAATTGTGGATATCTAGAAAGCAGGGAAAGACACAGAGGCAGAGTGCAATGACTGCCTTCAAGACAAATTTATCTTGTGTTGTGTTATAGTGCACTAAGTTGCACACTTGCCCGATCGGGCAACCAGGTAGCAGTCTTCACTTGCCCCACCATTTGTTTTACTTGCCCCGGGCAAGCGGGCAAGTGTTAGTGTCAAGCCCTGCCTGGTTTCGACACTGCCAGTCGCATAACGAGCCAAATGGTATTCTCACACAAGCAGTTGAAACGATGCAGGCTTCCGTTGACAGAATGTTGTTCCATTCGCCTGTACGTTCCATGATGTCCTATTGCGATTTGGCATACATAGCCGGGGTACAGGTCATGGATTTCCAACTTGTAGTGCTACCAACTCGTGCTCTACAGGTGGGCACCAGTCTAGTATGGTAAATTTGGCTATCGTTTGCGATACTGATAACTTGGTAGTAGAGTAGGGCCTGCACACAGGTCTTATGGCAAAGAATTACTGTATTGAAAAAAGTACAACATTTGATCTCACTAAATCTTCATGTCCGTATGTAGACTTGGATACTGATAACTTCTCGTACTGTAAGTCCACATGAAATCAAACCATTTCGCTGCAGGACCCCATTGAAAGCAGTGTTGTTGTTTTTTTATCAGAACACCTGATAGTACATGAAACAAGGAGAGAGAGAGTATATGACATGCATCAAATGACTCACTTCAGGCCAAGGTAATGTCATACATAGTTGCAAGCAATCTCAACAGATGGTGCGTTTCGGGCCAAGCATGAGTTCAGCAAAGCACCACCAGGCATCACTATTTTGAGTACGTTTGAGTTTCTGTGCACTGCATAGGTGAAAACGTTTAATAACTAACAAACAAAAAGAGTAACTTCAAAAACGGCACATCTTTAAACTCGGAACGCATTGCAGTGCAGTAGCTGTGTTCACCATGCATCATACAAAGCTGTATAATAGGAGAACATTCCATGTTACTATAGCAAATCGAGCTATGGGGCAGCACTTGTTTCCAATTTGACATTCTTCTATTATATTTACCCTGTCGACCAACAGGGTAAATAGTAAATACTATTACTAAATGAGTCATTTTCCAGGGTCAATGAGTCATTTACCTTGTGAGAACAGTTCCCCTCATTTCAAATACTTTTTCAAGCTCACATGTTTCCCACATACTGTATTGAGACCTTGGCTGTCCCACATTGTGACTGGCAGGCAAGTCCACTCCATGTTAGCCCATAGCACTTACAGTAGCACTTAGCCCTAGCCTTGACCTAGTACAACTATTCATATGCAGTCTCAATTTATGTTGGCATAAATGGTATATTAGATAGCCTTTTATGTATACTTAGTATTTCTATCCACACTCGATTAGATTATTTACTGCTACATTCTTATCTTATTTATGATTGACTTTAACTACTTTATATAGTTATCATGTTTTTTTTTCTCTTAGCTTCATTGCTTAATGTAAATCAGTCTGGATTAAGAGTGTCTGCTAAATGACTAAATTGCAAATTGCATCAGGGTTCCAAAATCCCTTTATCATTGGCTTTCTGTTGTAAAGCTCCTCATTGTCTCCTTTCCTGACAGATGTGTTTAAGTCTGTTAAAAATAACTTGAGAAGTATTCCCCCATAGGCTAATGTTCCCCTATTGGTGCACAATAGATAGGGTCACATTGCCTGTCATATATATTTGAAATGAAATCAGGAATTATGTTTTCAATATGACATCAAAAAGATACTAAAGCCCTGGTGAAATGGAAAAAAAAATCACGTTTTTCACTTTGCGTGCATTGTCCTCCAAAACATAGCTGTTTCTTTTTTTTTTTTTTTTTTTTTATGAAGTCAAACTTCTTTTTTTTTTAATCCGACTACAATATGACATCCAGACAGTCATCCAGACTCCAGACTAAACGTAATCATTACGTCAACCTACATCAATATGTATATAGGTTGCATGTAGGGATGTTAATCGACACATATTTGGAATGTCGACATGTCGCGGCCCAATGTCGAAATGTTGTCGATTTTTTTTATTATTATTATTTTTTTAGCCCGCGGCGCCTGCGGGACCCAACGCAAAATGTTGCCCTACGGCCCACAACGCAGCCGTGTGCATGTGTTCTGAGAGAATCGATGTTAAATTAGGCTACTGTCACTGTGTACCTTTTGCAGTATTTTATACAAGATATAATCCATAACACGGAGGGGAAAGAGCGTCCGCGATCGCCTTCGTTCTTGCTTTCTTGTGAAACTTCATATCCGGGCCTGACAAAAGCCGGCAAAGAGAGAGTGAGAAAAAAAAAATCTTCCAAGTTTGAGCGCACGCCCCGCTCCAAAGAAATTACAAAGAATACAAAATAAAAATCATAAAGAAAAAGAAAAAAGAGGCGATTTGTCGACTCGTACTTTTTCGTGTCGCCGTGAACACGTGTCGACAAACGTGTCGATTTCCGACTTTTTTCACATCCCTAGTTGCGTGTAGGTTAGATTAGAGTACTTAGAATAGAAGAGGGTGGCGACACTCCCCATTGACTGCAATGCTACGGCTGAAAAGAGGTGGCTATTGTCTGAAAAGCACATGCATCAATGGCTATTGGCTGAAAAACGCATTGACCATCTTCTAGTAAGGAGGAATTCATTCAAGTTCCAAACAAACCACTCTGGCCATACAGCTCCATTGACAGCAGATCACACGTTCGCAGTTAAATTGGCGAAATTACGGCATTTTAGGACATTTTTAAAGCATTAACAGACCTCTCGTCACTTTAGGGAATAATGATTTGTCATATAACTCGCTTTAGTTGATGTTTATTATCAGAAACTGGGCTGTGCTTTGATGCAGTGGTTAGCTATGTAGGCCTATGTTTGGAACTTGCAAAGCTCCAGCCAGCGCAAGACACGACATCAAAGCGCGCCGCTACTCTCTTCCTACAGTACACTATGTTAGACATAATCCCCTGGGGTTGCTGCTCCACACCACTCCAATCACCCGGGGCGGATCTAGGCATGGGCATGGGGGGGCAATGCCCCCCCTAAATGCCCAGACTGCCCCACCAAACACGATATTTCAAATTAAAGTGCTTAAAATTAAAATGATTTGATTTAAAATGATTTTGATACACTACTACTGCTACTAACTAACTAAACCAAAAGCATTGAAAACAGAGAACTCTCTGAGTCAGACCTTTAGCTTTACGTATGCTGCGTGTCTGGTGCAACTTCAACAACAACTGATGTTATTATTGATGCTTTACTTGCCTAATAAAAGTCCTGTAACTGAAATGGTATGGGTGCGGCTTCATCGCCTGTGCGCGAAGCGCCTCCTGCCCAACCCCCCCCCCCCCCCAATTGGGAATTGTTACATCTGCCCCTGCCTGACACTTTTGTTGTAAAAATACAACAAAAGTGTATAACATAACAATGTAGGTTCCAGATGGTGGAAGTGACATTGACAGGACAAAAAAAAAATCCATAGCCTGGAGTGATGCAATGCTCTGATTGGTTCAGAAACTTAAGAACCAACACTTCAGGGGGAAATTCAGGCTGAAACTATTACTTAGCTAAACCTTGTTAAAAGGGAATTCCACCCATTTTCAACATTTTTTCTGAGGGCGTACAAATGCAACCAAATGAACCCGTCAGGGTTCATTTGTACGCTCTCAGAAAAAAGAAGCGTCTAAAGAAATCCATTGACATGGTGAAAATACATCTTGATGATGTCATCAAGATGTTTCACCATGTTAGTGGTTTTCTTCAGACCTCCATTTCTAGGGAACACAGAATGGGGAAACGGTTTTTATCATGTCCACCCACCACCTCCAATGTTGAATGTTGAAAATGGATGGAATTCTCCTTTAACCCCTGCACTTGTTCCACACATGCAACACTTTTATCAAATTCTCTCAAATGAACTCTTTTGGATCGGGTCACACCTCAGAATGCCAAGTTGGCCAACAAGTACAAACTTGTAGCCCTACGCGATGCAACATAACCTGAAATGTTCCTTCTATGTTCACCCTTTGGTCGGCAGTGTTTACCAACCTGCAGCAGTGTTGCCAACTTGGTGCATTTGATGCTATATTTAGCTTTCTTTTTTTAGCCCCCCCCTAGCGCCAAAATTAGTGAAAAGCTCCTGGTGGAGAATCTCGTGCTTTTTGGCTGGTGAGTTGGGGCGAAATTGAGTGACAGGCACCAGAGATAAAACCCTCATTTTTCACCATTTTTCCTCCTATGACAGTGGTTTTCAACCAGTGGTCCCTAGGCTAAATGATGGACAGTTGGTTAACCAAATGTCTCTCAAATGTCAAGTGTTGTCTCAAGAGTTAAAATATTCATCATGTGGATTAGCCCAAGTCTACACAACTATAGAATGTAGAAGATTAATGGTCATTTTGATCTGTATGTTTGACCGTTTTGTTTCCGGAATCCGTAATCTGGAAAATAATCTTTAGTATTTGGGGTGTGTGGGGCTAAAATGTCATCAAATAGTGGCCCGTGGCTGAAAGGCTGACTAAATAGTGGGCCCTGGTAATGAAAAGGGCTGAAAACCACTGCCCTACGCGATGCAACGCAAACCTGAAATGTCCGTTTTATATTCACCCTCTCAGTCGTCAGTGTTTACAAAACCTGCAATTCGGGGGCAACAAAGTTCACACTGGCAGCGTCGGGCCACGGGCGAGGATAAGGCAAGGCAGTCAAACAATGGAATTGTTTCACAACTTCGTCGTCATATAAATAAGTTTCCCCTGACCCTTGCTAAACAAGTCTCTGCCTGTTTTCTCATCTCTTTTGATGCCAGTTAGCTGATGCCAGTCAGGAGAAAAATGAAGTTAAGCGTCTCTCTGTAGAATCTAAACAGTCTTTTAAACAGCCTTACACTATTTCAGGAGGCAGAGTAGTAGTGGCAACAACGGCACACTGTGAGCGGTGTTGTAGTGGGGCGCTCACGCACATGCACGTGCGTTTGCATGCACATGCATGCAACGCACACATACACCATAGTAAAACATACAGACAGCCTGTCTACATACATGGGTTACTAACAATGCTTGCTTGTATCCATAAAATATTTGATTTATCAAGCACTCCAAGCTTTAACAAACCCTCTGAAAGTATTTTTGGACAATGGACATGCAGGATTTCTAACTCCACAATAACAGTGTATTTTATTATTGTTTTCTTTTCCCTTTTTTTGTACTAAAATTCCACAAAGGATTTTGCCCAGCGGTCCGTGTTTAGTACTCAGCTCTCCTCTGATTCAGTTTTGGCTGGTGTCGTCGGCACTATTTATAATATCATCTTATTTACTGTCAAATCACTGCACTTTTATTTCAGCTTAGCCAAGGCATACAGTATGTGTTTGTAGTAGTCTTGAAGGGTTTCTAATATCACTGAGTGCTTACTTATAAATAAAATGTTTGTATTGCAGAATGCATATTGAAAAGATGCATGATATTTAAAGGAGAACTCCACCCCAGAAGGCTTTCTTGAATGGTCCATTTGTTATTTTGTGGGGGGAAAAAAACTCCTTTATGGCTGTTTTTCACCTACCCCCAAATCAGCTTAGAATTGGGCTATGGCACGGATTGACACTAAGGTCTCCAAGGCACTTGCCCATCGGGCAAGTGCAAGGCACGTACTACTTGCCCTCAGGTCATGGTCACTTGCCCAGCAAAATATATCGTAATTTTGCGTTTAAGTTTACTTTCTACTTTTTCCTTTCGCAGTCAAAGATTGTTTTATTTAAAGGTAGGGGAAGTGATTTCACTTTTGTCAGATATCACCCCAAAAAATATTTTTTTTTTCTGTTAAAATGCTCTATTATAAGGTGTGGAAACCACATATGGAGTTTCCCCCTCCCCCACGTTAGCAGAGGAGCTAATAAAAGTTCCCCAGGTCACCACAATTCTCCTCCAATCAGGAGAGAGCAGCAGGTTCACATAGTGTAGCTACTTTTGGGGGCCCCTAGTGCACCAGGCTGGTACTACACCATGAATTTCAAATCACTTCCCCTACCTTTAAGTCACAATCAGCTACAGTAAATATCCAACTTGTAAATCAGTGTAAATCAGTGGTTCCCATAGTGGTCACCTCAGGGGTCTGTGACCCCAGCAAAATGATAGTTTGGAACCAAATGGACCTGGGAGAAAGATAGGAGGGATACCTAGAAAGCAGGGAAAGACGCAGAGGCAGCGCGCAATGACCCCCTTCAAGACAAATATATCTCATGTTATAGGTTATAGGTTATAGCGTACTAAGTCACATGCTTGCCCGATCGTGCAACCAGATAGCAGTCTCCACTTGCCAAACCATTTTTTTTTACTTGCCCCGGGCAAGTGGGCAAGTGTTAGTGTCAAGCCCTGCCATATGTAGGCTTGTTACCCTGGCTCAGACATAACCATAATCATTAATCAAACCCCATACCCATATACGCCCATATATAGGCATTTCACCTTGACTCATGCATAACCACAATGAAACCCGAGTTGCCCATATACAGTATAGTCATGCCACTGACTCGTCAAAAAAGGTAATGGCTGATCTAGAGCACAAGATTGGGCTAGCAGTCTCATGCTGCCATTATGCTATGGTAAAAGCTCCTTATATGGATATTGCTGACTCAGTGTGACAACGGTGTGATGTCATATTCTTCACAGCCAAGCCACTATATAAATGTCTTCCAAATCTCTTTCGACATAGAAGCTTCGTGATTACCATTCAGTTCACCGCGACAGAGACTCCACACGCGTCATCATGACAGACTCATGTGTCGAGTTGCTCCAGAACTCCGCCCTGGCCGTGCTCTTTCACCCCTTCACGTATGCCAACACCCTGGTTCAGGTGGGACACGAGCCTCTCCCCCCTACCCTGGGCAGGAACTGGACCCTCCGACGGACGCGTATGCTGCCGGGACCGTTGGCCTACATCAAACACATGGCCAAGGTGGAGGGGAAAGCAGGCCTGTTCCTCAACGGACTGGTGCCCAGTCTGTGCGCCGAGACTGCCGGAACCGTCGTCTACAGCGCCATTCTCCGGAAACTCCAAGGAGCAGACGTCCGACCGGCGACGACGGGGGACGATCAGAGGAGGCCGGAGGACGACGAGTCACCCCTGCGCCGCTTGGTCAACGAGACGGCCAAAGCGATGATCGCCAGTTCCTGCGCCACCGTCGCCGCGCACCCATTCCGCGTGGTGGCGCTGAGGTGCATGGTTCAGTTCATTGGACGAGAGACGAAATACAGCGGCCTGTTTGGTTCCACCCTGACCATATACAGAGAGGAAGGAATCCGGGGCTTCTTTGCCGGCTTGGTTCCTCGCCTACTGGCCGGCGCCTTGACCATTTGGCTCGGTAACCTGCTGGCTCACCTGGTCACCTCCTACGCCATCGACGACTCTACGAGTCACACGGCAGAGATCAGGGCTGGCGTCCGGGCCGTGGCAGGAGCTGTGTCCGCGCAGCTCTTCTCTCCCCTCGTCCTGGCGTCAAATCTGATGGCCGTCAACAACTGCGGCCTGGCCGCAGGTCTGCCCCCCTACGCCTCTGGGTATACTACCTGGATGGGCTGCCTGAGACGGCTGTACACAGAGGGCAACATGTACAGAGGACTCGGCATCTTCCGGAAAGCTCCCGGCGTCTGAGAAAAGTGCACAGAAGCAAAATAAACTCTACTCAAGGCTAGGCACACAGACAACGCATGCGCCCACGGACATTTCTGTCTGGCTTACATAGTAATGCTGCTCACTGCGTTTGCAATAATCAAACCCTATGTCACTCTGGCTCAGAAATAACAATAATCATTATTCAAACCCCATATATAGCCTACCCATAATATCACAGGTTGACACTAAGGTCTCCAAGGCACTTGCCCATCGGGCAAGTGCAAGTCAGGTTCTACTTGCCCTCAGGTCATGGTCACTTGCCCCCCAAAATATATCGTACATTTTGCATTTAAGTTTACTTTCTACTTTTTCCTTTCGCAGTCAAAGACTGTTTTGTTTAAGTCACAATCAGCTACAGTATAAATATTCAACTTGTAATTCAGTGGTTCTCATAGTGGTCACCTCAGGGGTCCGTGACCCCAGCAAAATGATAGTTTGGAACCAAATGGACCTGGGAGAAAGGTAGGAGAGAGAGCTAGAAAGCAGGGAAAGATGCAGAGGCAGAGTGCAATGACCACCTTCAAGACAAATATATCTTGTGTTGTGTTATAGTGCACTAAGTCGCACACTTGCCCGATCGGGCAACCAGGTAGCAGTCTTCACTTGCCCAACCATTTTTTTACTTGCCCAGGGCAAGTGGGCAAGTGTTGGTGTCAAGCCCTGGGCTATGGGATGTTGTTCAAATTCACTTATTTCAATCACTCCAAAATGCAATCCTTTGCTATATATTCTCTCTCCACCATGTCAGTAGTGTGTCGAAACTCGTACTTTTACTTTTGGTTCAGCAGTGGTTCAGCCATAAACCCTGCACACCACACCCCCCCCCTTTTGAGACAGCTTGGAGACTGCTGAAATTCTCCTTTAAATTGTACTTATACTATGCCAAAAATAGCTGGTCTACAAGCTCGCAACATGCCAGTCGATAAGCTATTTTTTGTGTTACTACAAAGTATACAATCTGACTATTCAATTTAATCTAAAAAAAAAAAAAAAACGAATTCTGGTTGTTAATCATTGACATGGCAAAATAAAAGAAACCATCAAGACGACAATGTCTTTTATCGGTTATTTCTATACTAGCAATTGGCAGAACGCAGAATAATCGCCAGCGGCTAAGGAGTTCAATGTCATCTCGGAACTACAGCTGTGATCCTGTTCTCGCTGCGCATGCGTGTGTGCATGTGTGTGTGTTCAGTGTTGCCAACTGCCAAGATCCAAAATGCACTAGTGGCACTTCCAAAATGCGCTAGAATGTGCTAGATGAATATACAGTATATAAACTTACAGATCCAAATGACCATTTATCTTCTAGGTTCTCTAGTTGTGTAGACTTGGGCTAACACACATGATGAATATTTTAACTCTTGAGAGTGTAAAAATGAATTCATTTTTACGCTCTCAAAGAGTTACATCTGGTTAACTGTTGTCAAAGAAATTGTTGGTAAACATTCTAAAACGTCCCTAGAAGTGTTGTTATTTCAGTTGTCTAATGCTCCATTCTTGTTAGGGATGGGGGTTTCATTTGTGAATGACCATCTGTTGAGTCTGCAGTTTTCTTGGACACTGTCCATCATTGAAAACCACTGTCATAGGAGGAAAATGGTCATCTCTGGTGCCTGTCAACCAATTTCGCCCCAACTCGCCAGCAAAAAAAGCACTAGATTTTCCTCCAGGAGCTTTTCACTAATTTTGGCGCTATAGGGGGGGTCTGAAAAAAAGCTAAATATCAGTGACAAATGTGCCAAGTTGGCAAACTGTGTGTTTGTAGACAGTAATAACCTGCTCTTCTCTCCTCCATGTGTGTGTGTGTGTGTGTAGATCTACCGGTATGCCAAAGGAAAAATATGACCCTCCTGATCCCCGCAGATGTTACACCATCATGTCAGCCGAGGAGGCGGCCAACGGCAAGAAGTCTCACTGGGCAGAGTTGGAGATATCTGGTCAGTGTTTCCTCCTCCTACACGCGTTCAATTCCCTGTTCGTTTTCCTCGTAGATTTGATGTTTGACTACTGTGCTTTTCAACCTTTTTGACACCAGGGCTCACTATTTATTCAGCATTTGAGCCACGGACCAGCATTTGATGACATTTTAGCCCCACAGACCCCCCCAAAACTAAAGATTTCTGTTGCTTTTCCAGGCTGGATTTGGGAAAACATAACAGTCAAACATACAGATCAATAATGACCATTAATCTCCTACATTCTCTAGTTGTGTAGACTTGGGGCTAATTCACATGATGAGATCGTAAACATGAAACATCATGACAACAAACGTGATATTTTCTGGACCGATCAAACAAAACAAAGTCAGGATGCAACACTGTTTTTGCAAGTTTTTCTTCTTACAAAATTATTTGATAGGGCCAAAACATTCTGTGTGTTGCCGTGATTTGTAACAACCCGAGTTGGCTATGTCCGTGGCATAATCGTCCTCATTTTGGAAAAGCCTATGGGCTTCCGAGTAGGAAAAGCCTAGTAGGAAAATGAATGGAGAATAATTCACTCCTGGGCCAGGCGCTCTGGAGCTTTTTATCGCTTATTCATATGATGTTCATGCCAAGGTCACATGTTATAAACATAGAGGAAGAAAAAAACCCTCCTAAATCAGTAGATCTCAATCATTCCCCCCCAAACGCCCATAATCTGCAAATGTTTGGAATGCCCAGAATAGAATGTTTGTGCTTAGAAGAATAGAATTATATTTTAGTATTATATTTTGGGGGGACCTAACAGTAGAATTTTGAACCGAATTCTTTGACAGACGGGGAGCCAACGTAAAGATGTACACTTCTTCTTTCTGAGCACTTTTAGATCCTAGACCTCTGAGTTTGCCGTATACAGTATGCACTTGTGAATTATCTAGGTCAGGGGTTTTCAACCTTTTTGACTCCAGGGACCACCACTTATTCAGCATTTGAGCCACGGACCACCATTTGATTACATTTTTCACACCAAAAACCTACAATGAAAGGATTCTTTTGGTTTTGTCCACAAATCCAGGCTGTATTTTGCCAACAAAACAGTGTAAACTTCTTAATTAAGTGTTGCTAATTCAGATGATGAATATTTTAAAAATGAAATGAAAATGAAACCAAATGGACCCGCAAGGGTCCATTTGGTTTCATTTTCACACTCTCAAGAGTTACATCTGGTTAACCAACTTTCCATCATTTAGCCTGGGGACCACCTGGAACTCTCTCAAGGACCACTGGTGGTCCCCGGACCACCTGTTGAAAACCCCTGATCTAGGTGATCTGTGCTTCCAAAACGTTTTACCCATTTTTATTTTAATTCCGCAGGGCGGGTCCGGAGCCTGAGCAGCTCGCTGTGGACGCTCACCCACTTGACGGCGTTGCACATCAACGACAACAACCTGAGCCGCATCCCGCCGGAAATCGCCAAGCTGCCGCACCTGGTCTACCTGAACCTGTCCTCCAACAAGCTGCGCAGCCTGCCTGCCGAGCTGGGCAACATGGTCTCTCTCAGGTAGCCTACAGAACAGTATATGCTCCAGGTAGTCTGACCAGATCCAAACTGTTAATTTGAGGGACAGAAGTGTTGCGTGTGTGGGACAAGTGGAGTGGAGAAACGGGACAAAATGTAGTTAGCAAATCATGAACGTCTTGATGTCAATATTCCAAAAAAATATTTCAGTATTCCATTTCACATATAGCAAAAAAAACAGCTGATCTAAAATCAAAAATAGCTGATCTAAAATCTCAAAACGCGTAGCACTGCGAGGTGTTTTGAGATTGTAGATCAGCTATTTTTGATACGACAGTATGCGATGTGTGGCCTCTCTAGAGTGAGTGTGGAAATATTAGGATAATTAATAATTAGGATTATTAAAAAAAAAAAAAAACACACAGCAAGAAATGATACAACAGAAATCCAACTATTAGGGAACTACAAATTATTAGGGGCATTTCTAACAATGATGCCTGTCAGTCACAGGGGCAGAGTCTCAATTTGTGGGACGCTTGAAAAATCGTGAAAATGAGGGACTGTCCCACGCAAAGATGGACATCTGGTCACCCTAACTTCAGGGCTTGACACTAACACTTGCCCGCTTGCCCGGGGCAAGTAAAAAAAAAAAATGGTGGGGCAAGTGAAGACTGCTACCTGGTTGCCCGATCGGGCAAGTGTGCAACTTAGTGCACTATAACACAACACAAGATAAATTTGTCTTGAAGGCGGTCATTGCACTCTGCCTCTGTGTCTTTCCCTGCTTTCTAGCTATCTCTACCTATCTCTCTCCCAGGTTCATTTGGTTCCAAACTATCATTTTGCTGGGGTCAGGGACCACTGGGTCTGTGACCACTATGGGCTAATTAAGATGATGAATTTTAACTCTTGAGAGTGTAAAAATGAAACCAAATGGACCCTTGCGGGTCCATTTGGTTTCATTTTTACACTCTCAAGAGTTACATCTGGTTAACCAACTTAGCTGGGGACCACCTGGAACCCTCTCAGGGACCACTGGCGGTCCCCGGACCGCCTGTTGAAAACCCCTGGTTTAAAGCACCCAAGTAGGAAGTAAACTTAAATGCAAAATTTACAATATATTTCTGGGGGGCAAGTGACCATGACCTGAGGGCAAGTAGAACTGGACTTGCTCTTGCCCGATGGGCAAGTGTCTCAGAGACCTTAGTGTCAACCCCTGTAGTCACACTGAACAGCAGCGGGACTCCACCGGCTAGCTGCTGTGGTTGTCATGCTGGGCGGCAGTGTTGCCAACTGCCAAAATGTAAAAAAGCACTAGTGGCACTTCCAAAATGCACTAAACTGTGCTAGAGCAGTGGGTTTTCAGCCATTTTCACACCCGGGCCCACTATTTATTCTGCATTTTAGCCACAGAGGAGCACCATTTTATGTTGAGTTTAGTCTCTCGGACTAATTTAGGAGGAACAACTGGTAAAGCGTTGGTCAAAAATAGCAATTCTTCTACATTTTCTAAATGTGTAGATTCTTAAAAAAAAAGGTAATTCAGATATTTAAATATAATTTAAATGAAACCAAAAATGAAACCAAATGGACCCTTACGGGTCCATTTGGTTTCATTTTACGCACTCAAGAGTTACAGATCTATAAGGATCCATTTGGTTACCAATGGTCCTTTTTAGGAAGGAAGGAGGACACTATCATAGGAGGAAAATGGTAAAAAAAAACAAGGGTGTTATCTCTGGCGCCTGTCAACAAATTTTGCCCAACTCACCAGCCAAAAAGCGCTAGATTTTCCGCCAGGAGCTTTTCACTAATTTTGGCACTATGGGGGTCTGGAAAAAAAAAACTAAATATGGCAAGAAATGCGCCAAGTTGGCAACATAGCCGCGCCGCGCTACATCCTTTTCTTTTCGTAGCCAAATGTGGACACAAAAATAAAATCCCTGGGTAATGGCTACCTACTGTCGACGTGTCCTCGAGCAAGCGCGGCGTGGCCATCGGGAGCACCGGGACTTTTCCCGGTGGCCTGCGCCACTTAGTGGCCTGGACGGGGTACAAAAAAAAAAGAAAAAGAAAGTGTTTTTCTTTGAAACGTCCAGGGCAGGCCAGAGCGGCAGGCCCAGGCCAGCCCAGGCCAGGCAAACTAGTGTTTCTTTCTCCTTCCAAAAATAAAAGGTGTCCTAGTACTACAGAGTTTAGTTGAGCAGTGTGAGTGACTGGCTGTAACCTGATATCTTGCACCTGCATGATGCGTCGGACCGGAGAGAGCAAGGACAGTGAGAGACTGCGCTACGCAGCTCCCAGCTGGCCTGGGATCAGTGGGGGACACCCCCCTGCCTGTCGCTTAGAGCATAGACAGATAGTTATGCAAACTCGGTTCACTTCATGGGGCCAGTCCAATGGAGGCTGTTCTATATAGACTTCTATTGAAAAAGGGGACAAGGTCGTCATTCAGGCTGCATGATCAGCGCCCGAGCGCTCAGTTTCTGACCCTTCAATGTCAGTTCTATTAGATGGCTCTGCCTCTGCTGCAGAAGCATGACTGTCGCGTGTTGAGTGAGGAGGAGGAGGAGGAGGAGAGCGAGAGGCAATTGATCAGATTGACGACTAGAAAGTTATCAAAAAAGTAAACAACGGATAATGGATAAGAAAAAGAGGAAAGGTGGGCCTGAACGAGAGAGGGACAAGAGGAGAAAGGCCCTTGAAGCCTCCCTCCTCTCCCCCAAAGCCAGCCGTCGTTATCTGACAAAGACGTGCAACCCCCATCAACAAGTAAGTAGCAGTAGTAATCACAACACACACTGCTGCGAAGTGAGAGCTGAGAGGATAACAGACTATATTAAAACCAATGGAAGATATTGTTTTTTTCGGGGACATATGTGCTCATTTCAGATTTGATAAATGGGCTGCCTATAGTAGGCCTACGAAAATGAATTGCATCTTAATGCATGTTTTGTATGTTCTTGTGTGTGTGGTGGCCAGTGTTGCCAACTGCCAAAATCCAAAATGCACTAGTGGCACTTCAGAATGTATTAGAATGCGCTAGATGCTTGCCTGGAAGGTGTGTAGACTTGGGATAATTCACATGAGGAATATTTTTAATTCTTGAGAGTGTAAAAATGAAACCAAATGGACCCTTGCGGGTCCATTTGGTTTCATTTTGTATGCTTTTGGTGGTGTGCACCCAGGCAAGAGGTCCAATTTAACCAAAGCACTTCCACTTGTTTTTTTTTTTTGCTTCTAAGGGAAACCTCAATCTGACTCTGATATGCAGTACCTAGACATAGACCTGCCTTTAGGCAGGTATATATGTTGTAGTCAGATGCCAGTGTGAGCAACTGATCAGTCTGTTATTTTTATTATTATCATCACTATTGCTATTTTCTTGTTATTATATTATTACTATTACTGTTATTGTTGCACACCATCTGCTTGTCTGTGTATTTTTGGTGGTGTGCACCCAGACAAGGAGGTCCAATTTAACCAAAGCACTTCCACTTGTTTTTTTGCTTGACTCTGCATGACTCTGATATGCAGTACCTTTTTTAGATATCCAGTGCCTTTAGGCAGGTCTAGGCAGGTGTCCAGGGCTTCTTTGGTCTAATGTTGTCCAATGTAGAAGCTTATTTTGTGCCTCTTATAAAGGATAAGTAATATTTATCTAGAATCGCCATTTAGTGACGAACAATGGTAATGCACAGGTCCATTTGAAAATAAACCTTTAAAGGAGTAGCCTTTAAAGGTTTGGGGGTTGGGGGTTGTGGCCTGGCAAAAGGCAAAGTCCAGATGGCCTGGCCATGCCCACTCCGCCCCTGTCCTCGAGCAAGACACCAAAACCCCTAACTGCGGGAGCTTTCCTTCAACATTGCTGTGTTTGAATGAATGAATGGATGAATGAATGTAATGTAAAGCGTTTTTTTTTTTTTTTTTGGTTAGTGACGGCACTATATAAAGGTACAATTACCATTTGCAACTGTTTGTTTATGGTTTAAAAAACCTTCTACATTTAGATTAATCATTTCTATAAAGTTGTTTGTTCAATAACCAGGATGCCCTTGTCTCACTCCTGCTGTGTAGTAAACATAAGATTTAATGTTCAGGTGCGTTGCCAATTTCTTTTCATCACTTCCAAATTCACTTGTTTATCGTATATATATGAAATCGGTGCCGATTCAATGAAATCGGGAGTGAAATACAGGACCCGAGGAGACCCTTGTATTCAAGTTATTATGTCACTGACAATGCAGCGCATTTGCCGGTATGTGTAGATCGTCTATTTTGGCCCCAACATTCGGCCATTATGGCGTGTGTGCCCAGAATAGGGTTAACGGTGGAACGCGTCCACCGCGAAACACAAGAGGTGTTAATGATAGGACACTGGATCATGCCTGGCGTTGTAAAAAAAAATCTATTTATAGGGGAAAAAAATGGAATGAGACATTATGTGATCATATCAACCTTCAGATTTGTCTGTGCATGTCTGTCCAACCCAATCTAATCAATTCGGGTTATTTGTTGGGGTTCAGTGATGAACAGATATTGTTTTTGTTCAAGTAAATCAGGGCTGCCCAAAAGGTAGATTGTGATCTACCAGTAGATCACACAGGCCATGCAGGTAGATCACATGACAGTCTCTCCAGCACTTGGACCTTTATAGATCTGTAACTCTTGAGAGCGTTAAAATGAAACCAAATGGACCCTTACGGGTCCATTTGGTTTCTTAGTACCCTTAGTTTGGACCCTGAGTACTTACGTTCAGATGTTTAAGTATAATTTTACCGATCTCAAGATTTAAATTATACTTAAACATCTGAATTGCGTAATTTTCAAGAGTCCATACAATTAGAAAATGGAGAATAATTGTTATTTTGACCAATGTTTTGCCAGTTCTCTTTCCCAATTGTGGACAAAAACATGAAAGTTATTAGCTTTGGATGCAAAGAGACTAAATTCAACAAGAACTGTCAACTCACACCCCAAATACTGTTTTCAAACATCAGTAGTAGCATATACAAGAAAACCTTCCAATTCTCCCCCTCCATTTTTCATTATAAGTGCATTATGCTTAAACACTATAACAGTAAGTAACACCATCACTACTATTTCAAAGTCAAACTTTCTTGGGAGCCTTGAAATGGATTTTTTTTTTATGTGTAGACTAGATCTTGTTGAGCCAGTCATTTTGAAAGTAGCTCTCAAGTCTAAAAAGTGTGGGCACCGCTGAAGTAAATGGCTTCTAGAATTCGTAGTTGGAGTATAAATTTCGTCCAATCACAAGACCTAACTCATACTTAGGCCAGTGAAATTGGGAAGTGAATGAATGAAATGAATGAGCTGACAAAATTGGAAACGGTACTCTTGTCAAATATTAGTTCTCTCCGCTGATTGGGTAAAATGTACATTTCAACTGATTGGAAACATCATTTTCTCTATGCTGAATATACAGTAGATCACTGTATGCATTTTATATGAAAAATCGAACGTGGAACGCAGCACTACACACACACACACACACACACACACACACACGCACGCACGCGCGCGCTTCGGATGAATTCAAAGCAATTAATCCATTGTTACTCTCTCTCTTCTCGTGCAGGGAACTGCTTTTAAACAACAATCTATTACGAGTTCTGCCTTATGAACTTGGACGGCTTTTCCAGTTGCAAACCCTGGGGCTGAAAGGTCAGTGTTTCTCCACCAAGCAACGCCACGCATTATAGAGCATTTACTCACAAAAAAATGCATTTATCACCGTCTTTTGTCATCCATAATGGCTTTGAAACACTGCAATGAAATGGGTTGAAGACCCATTTATAGGGGGTATTTACGGCTGAGTGAGTACCCTATTGGCCCGAATATAAGACTAGGGGCTCCATTTTCGTTACCGCTAAACCCCTTATCCTTAACTTCTTTGCCTTTTTAAACTTTGCCTTTAAAAAAAATGTTTTTTCAGTAGCAAATAGCCAGTCTACACACTCACAACGTGTTAATAGATTCACATGTTGAAATATTCCAAAAAGTTTTTCAAAATAGTAAAAACGAAATTAGGGATTTGGGATAAGGGGTTTAGCATGTAATGAAAATGGAGCCCTATGTTTTTGTTCAAGGGAAATCTCCTAACAATGGGGTCATATTATATTCAGGGCTATACTATTTGTATTTTTCTGCGAATGAGTCTTAAAATGGGGATCGACTAACAACCAGAGTTGTCTTATATTTGGGACAATATTGTATAAGAGAGACCCCGTCGGTGATGATGTCATCCATGTCATCCTCGCTAACATCAACTGCAGGATTTCTTTATTCTTGAAAAGTTGCAATGCGAAGAGTGAAGCCCGAATTTTAGTTCCAGGTTTTCTTTTTTTTTTTTTTTTTTTTTTTTTTCCAGGTACGGAATTTTTAGTCCCAGGGACGAAATTTTTAGTTCCAGGGAAACAATTAGTTGCAGAAACAAAATTGTAGTTCCAGGTCTCTGGAACTTCACTTTTTAAGAAAAAAAAAATCATAATGTAGTTATTTTTGTATTATTCTTTTTTTTATATATTAATTAATTTATTTATTTTTATATTCGGTCTAAAAAAATAAACTTTGTTAATTTCATCATCTACTCTGCTACTTAACACACCAGACAGCTGCTTGATTTAAAGGGGAATTCCACCCATTTTCAACATTTTTTTTGAGAGCGTACAAACCAAGAAGCGTTTGGTTCTCAGAAAAAAAAAGTGTGTAAAAAAAAAAAAAAAAAAAAATCCATTAACATGGTGAATATGCATCTTGATGATGTCATCAAGATGTGTTTCACCATGTTAGTGTTTTTCTTCAGACCTTCAGACCTTAAAAGGCCTTGAGCGTGGACTGATAACTACACATGCTGCCTCCTACCCCCTCCCTCCCCCCTCTGCTTGTAACTTGTCTGTCTAATTGAGGTTGTTTTTGGAATGCCATGTACCTGTTATGACCTAAATCAAGGCCTATGACATGAATATTGTGTTCTTTTTTGAAATCTCTCCCCTGTGTGTGTCCCCCCACCCCACCCCCCAGGCTGTATGTTATGTTGGCGCCGTAGAATGGCTTTGCCTCGCTCACTACAACCTGCCCCCCCCCCACCCTGAGCAAAACAAATTCCTATCAACACCTGTTGACATGGCAATAAAGTTCTTGAATCTTGAATCTTGAATCTTGAATCTTGAATCTTGAATCCATTTCTTGGGAACACAGAATGGGGGATTTTTTTATATCATGTCCACCCAGCACCTCTAGTGTATACTAATGACATATTAGAATGTTGAAAATGGGTGGACTTCCCCTTTAAAATAATACTTCCCACGGCTCAGTGGTTTTAAAAGTGTAACATCCATGTTTTTGTCCCGTCAGGTAACCCTCTGTCCCAAGACATCCTGAACCTGTACCAGGAGAGCGACGGCACCAGGAAGCTCTTGAACTACATGCTCGACAATCTGGCAGGTAAAATGGCGCCGCCGCATCGCCTTACGGCCACAACAATGGCCGCGGCACATGGCATATTAAAATATTTAAACGGAGCCCGTTTAGCAGTGTAAACCTGAGCACGGTGTGGGGGAGGGTTGGGGGACCCTCAGGGGCACGTTATGTCAACGTTGCTTATGCTCACCTCGGACAAAAAACATGTGCCTTAAAGCTCCTATATGTCATTTTATGGTCGAAATAATAATTACAATGTTTTTTATTGTTTTTATGTTTGTCATGAAGTCTTCCTTTAATCAGATCATCTCCCCCCAAAAACTTCCTTTTTCAAGCTAGAGCGATATATCGGTCGTACCGATATATCGGCCGATATCGATACCGATATAACAGCATCGGTATCGGTGATATTTGTACAGATATATCGGCTGATATAACGGTAACATCGGCCGATATATCAGCCGATGTATGCCTGGAACAGAAAAAGAAAAACACAAAATGGAAATATAGCTGCAAGCAGCAATAAAACGGGATCAAGCAAGCAGCAATAAGGAGTAAGAACAATACGCACAAATAAGCCATAGAAACATGGGAGCCTGAACTTCAGAAATACATCAGGTAATTATGTGTGAGACTGACTCACATTGTAATCTGGTGTGACTGAGTGAATGATTGGTGAGCTGTGAGTGAGTGGTGAACTGAGCTATGAACTGTCATTAGTGACAACATGGCCGAATAGTGACAGTCAAACAGCCTTGCCCAGCCATGAGGCCCATAGGGCAGGTGCCTATCTCCTGTTTCTGTAGCATGAGGCAGCTTGATGTACAAGTACACCCTCTGGACATGACGCTAGTATGACACAGGGTCTTACCCCTAATCCAAATGCTGAGTGCCAAGCAGGGAGGCATTGGATCCCGTTTTTAGAGCCTTTGGTATGACCCGGCCGGGAATCGAACCCCGGCCTCCCAGTCTCAGGGCGGACACTCTAACCACAAGGCCACTGATTTGGTGAATGAGTAAATGATTGGTGAGCTGTGAGTGAGTGGTGAACTGAGCTGTGAACTGTCATTAGTGACAACATGGCCGAATAGTGACAAAACACAACATGGCCGAATGGTGACAACCACCATTACATTGAGTTTTACCCTGGGTTACACATAGAACCATGAACTTAGATGTAGAAGACCACATGAGATTGTGCATGATTGACTCATATTACTAGGTGTCCGTGCCGGGATTTGAACCCAGGAACTCTCATTTCCAAGTCATGCGCTCTACCAATGAGGCTACCCAACAGACACAAGACGTACTGGAAACAACACACACATTCAGTGGACTGCTTGGTAAATGGTGCATTTATATAGCGCCTTTATCCAAGGCGCTTTACATAGATTGTGCATCACATTCACCCATTCACACACACATTCATACACTGATGGCAGTGGGACAGGGACACATCGACACTAACTCTGCAGGAGCCCGGGATCGAACCGGCAACCTTGTGGTTACCATCCGGTTACTCTACCTCTGAGCCACTACCGCTCCTTAAATATGCACAAATAAGCCATAGAAACATGGAAGAAATACATCATGTGATTGTGGAAACAAAGCAGGGTTTTTGGAGACTCAGACTTTGTATTGTCAGCAGTGGGACTTGAACCCTCAATCTTGTGTTCCGAAGTCAGGCACCCTACCGACTGAGCTATCCAGGCACAATGATTTGCTTAGTTGTTGTCATCAATGAAACAACCCAACAACACGCCACCAAGCAGTAAGCAATATGAACAATATGCACAATTCAGCAGTCCGAGGGTGGAGCTTAGTGGTCAAAGTGACAAATGGAAACTAGAATATTCGCAATTTAAAAATTGCAAAGTGTGGTTGCCGTTGTCGCTTGCCCCCGGCAGCTCCCCCCCATACTGCACACTGCGGTGCGGTGCAGTATGCCCCCCCCCCATACTGCACACTGCGGTGCAGTATGGCCCCCCCCATACTGCACACTGCGGTGCAGTATGGCCCATACTGCACACTGCGGTGCAGTATGGCCCATACTGCACACTGCGGTGCAGTATGGCCCATACTGCACACTGCGGTGCAGTATGGGCTTCAGCCAGCAGGCGCCCTCATTCCCTCCAACTACCGACCCCGTTGGCAACTACACCTTTGTACATAGCGTTGTACAAGACGGTTTGTACACCTGCTTGTATAGCAAGCACCATGCAGCTCCAATGAGTGCTCCATCTCTGGTGTGTGTGTGTGTCTACATCAGTTCCCATTGTTGTACAACCAGAGGAATATAATTAAATTAAATCAACTATAATCATGACGAAATAACTTGATGTGATCAAGATCAAGTCATTTCATTCATTGATCATTTTCATTCATTTCAATTGTTTCAATTTTAGCATGCTTTTAATCTTTAGTAGGCCTACTTAATGTTTTACTCATCTTAAGTATCTTCAAATCAATTCATGAATTCATTTCTCTTAACTTAAAACAAACTTTTAGCTTGACCAATCATGTAAACAAAATTATTTAACTAAAAGTATCTTTTCAAACATAAATGCCAATTCAAACCACATAATGAAAACAAATATAACTCAAAACAATTGTAAATAACTCAAAATCAAATACATCAAATAATCAAACATTTCGGCCATCTTGCCACAGAGGGTGAAGATGGGAGTGGAGTGAATGAGAACTGTCATATGTCTGAGTGGGTTGCCACACCCACTTATGGTTTGTACATAGCGTTGTACAAAACGGTTTGTACACCTGCTTGTATAGCAAGCACCATGCAGCTCCAATGAGTGCTCCATCTCTGGTGTGTGTGTGTGTGTCTACATCAGTTCCCATTGTTGTACAACCAGAGGAATATAATTAAATTAAATCAACTATAATCATGACGAAATAACTTGATGTGATCAAGATCAAGTCATTTCATTCATTGATCATTTTCATTCATTTCAATTGTTTCAATTTTACACTGGGCTCACTGCTTCCCGCTCTTGCACAAGAGAGAGAAGAGAGCGGTGATCAGTTAAAACATCCACATCCTGCTCGAGGTTAAAATGCCATATAAACTTTTTTATGGCAGCGTAGGCAGGTGGCAGGTTAAAAGACACTGGAAATCGGAGGTCTGTTGGTAAAAGCTTGAGGTGCGTGAGGTAAGACCCCATCCAGAATCTGGCCATAGCGGTTGTCTTGTTGTTTCTGGATGGGGCTGTAGCGTGTGTGATGTGCAGTGTGGTGTAAAGGCTGCCAAAAAATAAAAACAGGTCTGGAACACCCTTCCCCCCCTTCTCCTTCGGCTTCTTCATCACCTCCCGCCTCAGCCTCTCCCACTTCGACCCCCACAGGAAATAAAAAATGGCACGCTCCAGGCCCTGGATCACTCGCCGAGGTGGCATAAAAACTGAGGAGACAGATAAAAGCAGTGGTAAAATCACAAATTTGATGATTAAATCCTTCCCTTCCATCGTTAGTCTTCTAAGTCCCCATTACCCCAGTCTCTGCCTAACTTTCCCTATCAGGTCTGGCCAATTGGTGTTGCCCCCTCCCTGTCGGTCAAATTTTACCCCCAGTATTTTCAGGTCAGTCTGGGTCACTGTCAGTGGCAGTCCTGTCATGTCAGTGTAGGTCATTGTTATGTATTTTGATCAAAGATTAACACACTGACAATGGCTGTCCTTGGTGTGGCAGGCCACAGAAGTACTTTACGTCCACACACAAACACAGTGATGGTGTGTACAAAAAAAAAATGCAAGCCGGTTTGTACAACAAACCACACTTGTTGTGCAAATCAAAAATCCAGCCAGAAAATCAGGCATGAGCATTTTTCAAACTGCTTAAAATGGCAGACACTCTGGGGGTGGAGCTTACCAGTCGAAATTACAGATGTGTTCCACATGAATCAAGGAACATGTAGAAACAAGTCCCATGATTTTAAGCCAAACGAAGCCCGAGTTATGCTTGTTCAAATGTTTCAGTTTCAAAGAATTGCTATAGCGCCCCCATTTGAGCGATTGGAGCAAGACTGGTTTTAGTGCTATTTGGCATCCCCCTCTACCAAACTGTAAAATCTCATGAACAGATTACTTTGCATGTGTAGATTAGGGATAATAGAAGAATTTTCACAAACAAGCAATTTTCATTGGCTCGTAAAAACATCATTTTTTCACTGAAAACAAAATTCACACCCATTTCATGTTTGTATGGCTTCAAAGTTCATGTGTAGGTCATTGTTATGCATTTTGATCAAAGATTGTAGGAGAAGAGACATTTTAACTGTTTTACATATAATTCAAGATGGCGGTTCATCTAAAGGTCAGAGGTGAAAAGTCAGAATACAAAAGTTGTTTGACATAAGCAGACGCATAAGTGAATATAAGTTACATTTCTGAGAGTCGAGCAGTTCATGAGTTATGAGTGTTTAAAGTTTGCAATTTCAGTTGAGTGCTATAGCGCCACCATTTGACCAGTGGTCACAGGCTTCGCATCATCACCGTTTGGCATCACCCTCTACCAGATTACCAATTTTCGCGAAAACCGACTGCACGGTTCAGCCAGAACAGCTATTTCTGGCGGAAGGAGGAGAATGAGACAAAAACAAGAAGGGATCAAGTCCACTTCGTGGACTGCTTGATCCCTTAATTATGTCACAAAAGTAAATGAAGTCAATGTCGTAATCTATTGTTTACTTGAAAGAGAAAATAAATTTGGGTTTTAAAGTTTTTCAAATGTATTTTTTATTATTTTAATTCATTATTAAACATCGGTCCAAAACATTGGTAACATCGGTGTAGTTTTTTCCAAAAATCGGTATCGGTATCGCCCCCAAAAATATGGCATCGGTCGGGTTCTATTTTAGACGCCTCTAGGGGCTGTAGGTGGTCTCCAAAAAAGTCCCTATCAGCTTTGTCATTGGCCAAGAAAGAGTCCCGGTGGGACTATTGTTAGCAAATCAGAAAGAGCCTCGCTGTGCTGCCTCTGATTAAGGAAAACGTTTTCAGAAAGTGATCTAATATTGAAACAGTCAAAGATAAAGAAAAAAAACGAAGAAAAATGGCATTAAAATTCAGAGTGTTTGCTTTATATATACTTTAACCCTTAGTGTACTGAACGCGTTTGGTGTTCTAAGCATTATGTTTTAACTATTGAAAAATAGCAGATCTACAAGCTCATAGCGCGCCACCGAGTGGCGCGCTATGAGCTTGTATCTCTGCTATTTTTGAAAAATCGTGAAAACGTGGTGCAAACCTTCGAATATTATGTTATTCAGAAACTAGAAATCTAGACAGACAATGGTTAAACCTTGTTTTCCGTTCCGTTTGTGTTGCAGTGCACCCAGAACAGCTCCCCCAAAGACCTTGGATCAACCTGAAAGAGAGAGACACGCTCATCCCCACAGGTACGCCGTGTTGACACGGTACAATCCCTCCCCCAGGGGTTCATTTAGAGGTGAATTTCACTTCAAACACACTCCTCTTACGGAACGGGTTGTCTACTGCAGGGGTTTTTAACCTCTCTGACACCAGGGCCTGCCATTTATTCAGCATTTGAGCCGCGGACCACCATTTGATGACATTTTAGCCCCCACAGACCCCAAAACTACCGATTCATTTTGCTTTTGTCCACAACTCCAGGCTGGATTTGGAAAACAAAACGGGCAAATTAACCTACAGATCAAAATGACCATTAATCTTCTACATTCTCGAGTCGTGTAGACTTGGGCTAATTCACATGATGAATATTTTAACTCTTTAGAGCAGGGGTTTTCAACCTTTTTGACTCCAGGGACCACCATTTATTCAGGATTTGAGCCACGGACCACCATTTGAGGATATTTTAGCCCCACATGCAGGCAGACCCCAAATCTAAAGATTTATTTTTGCTTTTGTCCACAATTCCAGACTGTATTTGGGAAACAAAACAAGCATAACATACATTCCAAAATGGCAAATTCAGATGATGACCCGCAAGGGTCCATTTGGTTTCATTTTTACACTCTCAAGAGTTACATCTGGTTAACCAACTTAGCTGGGGACCACCTGGAACCCTCTCAGGGACCACTGGTGGTCCCCGGACCACCTGTTGAAAACCCCTGCTTTAGAGTGTAAAAATTAAACCAAATGGATCCGCAAGGGTCCATTTGGTTTCATTTTTACGTTCTCAAGAGTTAACATCTGGTTAACCAACTTAGCTGGGGACCACCTGGAACCCTCTCAGGGACCACTGGTGGTCCCCGGACCACCTGTTGAAAACCCCTGGTCTACTGCATCAGAGCCCAATGTAAGAGGCCCATGTAATTTCTGCAAATTCACGAGACGGTGGGCAGGTCAGAAGTAGAGCTCTAACTTTGATGAGTATGTGGTAAGGAAAACAAAGATTTTATAGAATTTGAAAGGAATTTATGGCTGAACCACTGCTAAACCAAAAGTGAGGGTGAAAACATGAGTGTCAACACACTACTGATATGGTGGAAATATATAATAGGAATATATATAGGAAAAAAATGCATTTTGGAGTGCTGAAAAGGGGTGCCTTTGAACAACAGCCCATAGATCCATTCCAAGCTTATTTTGGCGTATGAGAAACGGCCACGAAGGAGTTTTCCCACAAAATGACAACTACACCACTTTTTGGGGAAATAAATCCAACTGTAAATAAAGTTAAGACATCCATTTGGGGTGGAATTCCCCCTAATGTGCTGCTGCTGGAAGACGCCCAGATGATGGATCCAATTGAATTTTCCATGAATGGACTAACTAATACTGTCAGCAGTACAAGGCACTGTGTGTTGACACTTCTGAGCATGCCCAGTGTAGCTCTGCCTGTTAGCTGGAGGCAGAGCCTTTTAGTGGGAGAGTTAGGAAATTCCCGTTCACTCCTGTGCGCCAGGTCGCTCGCGCTGCTGGAGGAGCATAGAGCCAACAGCACCCCATTCACACACACTGTTAACAACTGACAATCTGCTGGAGGAGCATAGAGCCAACAGCACCCCATTCACACACTGTTAACAACTGACAATCTGCTGGAGGAGCATAGAGCCAACAGCACCCCATTCACACACACTGTTAACAACTGACAATCTGCTGGAGGAGCATAGAGCCAACAGCACCCCATTCACACACACTGTTAACAACTGACAATCTGCTGGAGGAGCATAGAGCCAACAGCACCCCATTCACACACACTGTTAGCAACTGACAATCTGCTGGAGGAGCATAGAGCCAACAGCACCCCATTCACACACTGTTAGCAACTGACAATCTGCTGGAGGAGCATAGAGCCAACAGCACCCCATTCACACACACTGTTAACAACTGACAATCTGCTGGAGGAGCATAGAGCCAACAGCACCCCATTCACACACACTGTTAACAACTGACAATCTGCTGGAGGAGCATAGAGCCAACAGCACCCCATTCACACACTGTTAACAACTGACAATCTGCTGGAGGAGCATAGAGCCAACAGCACCCCATTCACACACACTGTTAGCAACTGACAATCTGCTGGAGGAGCATAGAGCCAACAGCACCCCATTCACACACACTGTTAGCTACTGACAATCTGCTGGAGGAGCATAGAGCCAACAGCACCCCATTCACACACACTGTTAGCAGCTGACAATCTGCTGGAGGAGCATAGAGCCAACAGCACCCCATTCACACACACTGTTAGCTACTGGCAATCTGCTGGAGGAGCATAGAGCCAACAGCACCCCATTCACACACACTGTTAGCAACTGACAATCTCTCGATACGGGGGCGTCTCGCGAGACTGCCTGCGAGGCTGCTCTGAGTGCAATGTAGCAGTAGGAGTATGCAGAGATGCGTTGGACTCAGATATTTAATCCAGCTTGTGCAGTTGTTCCTTAATAATAGTACAACATAAACATCACAGAGACGGTAGTCATGACTGAACCATACTTTAAAGCAGACTGAACCATACTTTAAAGGTAGGGGAAGTGATTTCACTTTGGTCAGATATCACTCAAAAAATATTTTTATAAGGTAAAGTGGAAACCATATATGGAGTTTCCCCCTCCCCCACGTTAGCAGAGGAGCTAATAAAAGTTCCCCAGGTGGTGGGTGAATTCTCCTCCAATCAGGATCGAGCAGCAGGTTCACATAGTGTAGCTACTCTTGGGCGCCCCTAGTGCACCAGGCTGGTACTACACCATGAATTTCAAATCACTTACCCTACCTTTAAAACAAGAGTTACGAATCTGTAAGGGTCCATTTGGTTACCTACTGTCTTATCATTTAGCTGGGGACCACCTCCTGGAATCCTCTGGTGTTTCCCGGAACCCCTGTTTGAAAACCACTGGTTTATAAGAATGTGGGGGTACTTGTTAGTAGTTACGAGAGGGTGGGGGGGTCTATTTATTTTTTTTTTTAAATAACCGCCTATCTCTGACCGTACAATGACTCCCTGGGTCATTGTTTTTTTTTTTTTCCCCACACAGCCGCGTTCACGGTCATGTGCTACAACGTGCTGTGCGACAAGTACGCCACGCGGCAGCTGTACGGCTACTGCCCGTCCTGGGCACTCAACTGGGAGTACAGGAAGAAGGGCATCATGGAGGAGATCACCAGCTGCGACGCCGACATCATCAGCCTACAGGTGAACTTCTTCTCTTGACGCCATTTCTGTACTGAACGAGTTTTGGTGTTTTTAGCTGTTGAAAAATAGCAGATCTACAAGCTCGTATCGCGCCACCGAGTGGCGCGATATGAGCTTGTAGTTCTGCTATTTTTGAAAAATTGTGAAAATGTGGTGCAAATTTCGGAAGCAAACATTTTTAACTCAAATCTTCTGGGGGATCCCTAGAACAACATGTTTTCAGATGAGGTTCTGCAGCTAAATAATAGATATTTCAGGGGGTCCTTCCTATGAAATATGTTCAGCATCACCAACACAGAAAGAGATTTTTCCAGAAAAACTAGAATCTCGCGCCAGGGACTAGAATTTAGTGTCACAAACTAGAATTTAGTGTCATGGTCTAGAATCTAGTGTCAGAAACTAAAATCTAACTTCAGAAACTACAATCTACTGAGCGGAACTAAAATCTACAGTGGGGAACTAGAATCTAGCATCGGAAACTAGAATCTAGCGCTGTGAACTAGAATCTAGCATCAGAAACATAGCATAGAATCTGATCAAGACACAACTCTGCTCTGGGGGGCTGGGCAAAAATATCTGCAGTATATAACGATATGTAACATTAATCTTAAAGGTAATAAAGGCAGCTTTAGTGTGTACAAACACTGTACTCCTAAACAGATTTGTCTCATTATGAATCTGCTGGAGATTGCTGTGCTGCGATTGGCTAAAACGCTGCCTCGCCCCATACAACGCCCATCCCCACACACATTAGCTCTGCCTGTCCCGAGCCCAACGGATGTTTTGCTTTCATGATTTGTTAACAAGAACAAAGTTCTGGACCGTCTGCAGGACGAAGCAAGTGTCTGTCTGCAGGGAAACAGCTGCAGCATCAAAGTAGAAGCAACGTAGAGGGGGAAATTTAAAAAAATATATCTATTTTGATTTTTCGCAAAAAAAAAAAAAAAAAGTTGCCTCTATTACCTTTTATGTCAAATAAATAATGCGGTGATCCTCCAAAATAACATAAACATTTCAGTCACTGACAGTTACTTTGCCAGTTAAAAGTATCGCTGGTTGGCCATGCCAATATAAACGGAGGCGCGGGAGTGTCACATGTACGTGTGAGGAGTGAAGGCTGTAGTCCCCTGGAGTGCATTAGTAGCACTAGCGGCGGTTCAATGTGCTTCCACCTTGGAATAAAGCACTGGGATCGCCAGATCAGAACGGATCGAGAACCCTGACGGGTCCATTTGGTTCCATTTGCACATCCTCAGAAAAAAAGCTCCTATAAGAAAAATCATTAACAAACACAACTTGATGATGTCGTCATCAAATAAAATAGTGCAGTAAAATGTTGAAAATGGGCGGAATTCTGAACAATATGGACCATGACATGAGCTCAATTAACTAGAACATCTTCCAGCAATTTTAAACAATATAGATAACAAAACGTTAAATACCATACACATCAGTGCAGCCTGATAATATCAGCCAGTCTCTCTGGCATGAACACATTAATGAATTAGGCCTACCGTAATTTCTGGACTATAAGCCGCTACGAGCGTAAAAATGAAACCAAATGGACCCTTGCGGGTCCATTTGGTTTCATTTTTACACTCTCAAGAGTTATGATATTCACCATCTAAATTAGCACCACTTAATTAATAAGTCATGGTCATTTTGATCTCTATCTTTTGCCTGTTTTGTTTGCGAAAATCCATCCTGGAATTGTGGACAAAACCAAAGAAATTTTTAGTTTTGGGTTCTGTGGGGTGAAAATGTTGTCAAATAGTGGTCTGTAGCTCAAATGCTGAATAAATAGTGGGCCCTGGGATCAAAAAGGTTGAAAACCACTGCTCTAGCATGAAGCTTGTCGTCTGGTGTGGTTTATAGTCAGGTGCGGCTTATACATGGAAAAATAAGGATTTTGCACCAAATTTAGCTGGTGCGGCTTATATTCAGGTGCGGCTTATAGTCCGGAGATTATGATACATAAAAAAAAAAAAAAACTTCGATTCAATATGGATATCATTGCGATGTATTGGCATATCGATTTTTTTTTTTGCCCAGCCCTGATCCCTAGTGCATACCTTGGCATCATGCGGCCCGGGGGCCAAATGCGGCCCTTTGGCTGACTCTGACCGGCCCGGGGACCACCAGTGGTCCTTGAGAGAGTTCCAAGTTAAATATGGAAAGTTGGTTAACCAGATGTAACTCTTTGAGAGCATATAAATGAAACCACAATTTGGTTTCATTTTTACACTCTCAAGAGTTAAAATCTTCATCTGAATTAGCTCAAAGTCTACACATTCAATCAGAGGATGTAAGACAATGGTCATTTTTGTTATCCTGTTTCGTTTTCCAAATCCAGCCTGGAATTGTGGACCAAAATAAATCTTGGAAGAAAGTTTTGGGATCTGTGGGGTTAAAATGTCAAATGGTGGTCCTCTGTGGCTCAAATACTGAATAAATAGAGAGCCCTGGTGTCAAAATGGTTGGTCTTACTCTTACTTTTATTTTTTATTTTCTCTTGAAATTAAATTAATATTACACAGACTTTAGTTCAGCCTTTAGTCTTGGCCCTCCACAATATTTTATGTATCTCATTTGGCCCCTTGGGAAAAATAATTGCCCACCCCTGCCCTAGTGTGTGAAGCTTGTTGGTTCACTGACAAATTGTTGCCCCTCCCTCCCCCCTCCTCCAGGAAGTAGAGACAGAGCAGTACTACACCCTCTTCCTGGATGCCCTGAAGGAGCGCGGCTACGACGGCTACTTCTGTCCAAAGTCCCGTGCCAAGCTGGTGTCGGAGCAGGAGCGCAAGCACGTGGACGGCTGCGCCGTGTTCTTCAAGACGGACAAGTGAGTCGCTCGCTCTTAACATTTTCAACATTCTAATATGTCATTAGTATACCCTAGAGATGCTGGGTGGACATAATGAAAAAGAAATAGAGGTCTGAACAAAACCACTAACATGGTGAAACATCTTGATGACATCATCAAGATGTATTTTCACCATGTTAATGGATTTCTTTAGATGCTTCTTTTTTTTTCTGAGAGCGTACAAATGGAACCAAATGAACCCGTTAGGGTTCATTTGGTTGCATTTGTACGCTCTCAGAAAAAAAATGTTGAAAATGGGTGGAATTCCCCTTTAAAGGGATATTCTACTTTCCAGAAAACTTTTGGTCATTTTATGGTCTACCCAGTCTCATGTGAACACCCCAGACACCCCTTTCAGTATTTAGATATGTGATGTTCATTTTAGCGCATCCGCCTCCTTCCTATTCAAACCCATTATAACTTGAAACTCCATTTTAACCATGACAGATTATTCAAACACAACCCATCTTTTTTTCCGGTGACTGATATTGTCCTCCTAATACAGTACGTGAGAGGGCTGTGGAATTTCATTTACAGTTTTCATTTATTTTTAAAATATCGATTTAATCATTTGGGTGGGCATGACTAAATATAGGCTGTTACATTTTCCCAAACAATATTTTAAAAAATAAATGAAAACTGTGCATGAAATTCCACGGCCCTCTCACGTATTAGGGGGACAATATCAGTCACCAGAAAAAAAACATGGATTGTTTTTGAATAATCTGTCATTGTTAAACCTAGGACCTTACCTGTTGTGAATATAATATTTTGATGGAGTTCTTCAATGCAGTCATAACGTGTGTGTAGGTGTGTGTGCATGGGGGTGTGCGTCCGCGCCTACGTGCATGTTTTGCTATTTGCATTGCCCCTGGCTGTGGTCCTTGGTGTATGTGTTGTACTTCCCCTCACTGTAGAGCGTGTGCATGTGCACATCCTGCTACCAGGGGGAGATTGGAGGGTTTTCCAAATCAACCAAATCACTTACTATACCTCTAAAAGCAAAGTTGGATGTTTTGGAAGAGGTTTGGGTTGTTGATGCCTTGCCATGACGTACCTGGAAAAAAATATGGTGTGAATATCTTCTGTATTTGCTTTGGCCAGAAGTGCTCTCGTGGGTAATTCTGGTTCCGACTCCAAAACAATGCCCCCTCCCCCCTAAATGCCCAGCCTGCTCCACCAAACAGAACAACCCAAATTTCAAAGATGTTTCAAATTAAAGTGCTTATATTTAGAATGATTTGGAACACTACGACTGCTACTAACTAACTGCAATTATGGCCCCACTAAACCAACAGCATTTCATCATTGAAAACAGAAAACTCTCTGAGTCAGACCTTTTAGCTTTATGCATGCTGCGTGTCTGTTGCAACTTCAACAACAACTGATGTTATTATTGATGCTTTAGTAAGTAGCCTTGCCAGGCCATGATGTCAGGAGGCCCGGCTGAGCCATTGAGGCCCATATAGGTCAGGAGCCTATCTCCTGTTTCTGTAGCAAGTACACCCCCTGGACATGACGCTAGTATAGAGATGCGCAGTGACGTCACCGCCCCGGTTCCGGAAGTCTTTTCCCAATTCATTTTTCTCATAGACTTTTCGAAAATAATATCAAAAAAAATAATATCAAGACGATTACGCCGCGAACACAGCCAACTCGAGTCGTGACGAATCATGATGACACACACAAACTTTTGGGACAATAAAATAATTTCTAAGATGAAAAACGAAACAAAAAGTCTTCATGTCGTTTATCATGCCGTTTTCTACTTCTTCCCAATTATATATTATATGACGATATTGTGTTTGTTGTCATGATTTGTCACGACCTGAGTTGGCTTTGGCCGCGGCGTAATCGTCTTGATATAAATTATTTTCGAAAAGTCTATGAGAAAAATGAATGGGGAAAAGACTTCCGGAACCGGGGCGGTGACGTCACTGCGCATCTCTATATCGCAGGGACTTACCCCCAATCCAACCCTTGATGCTGAGTGCCAAGCAAGGAGGCATTTGGGTCCCATTTTTTGAGTCTTTGGTATGACCCGGCCGGGAATCGAACCCCGACCTCCCAGTTTCAGGGCGGACACTCTAACCACAAGGCCACTGAGCTGGTATTGATGCTTTACTTGCCTAATAGAAGTCCTGTAACTGAAAATGGTATGGGTGCGACTTCATCGCCCGTGTCGCTTCACGCCACGGGCGATGAAGTGGCACCCATACCATTTTCTCCTGCCCCCCCGATTGGGAAACGTTCCATCCGGCCCTGCTCACTGCGGCGTGTTGGTCTGGTTTCCTCTGCAGGTTCACTCTGGTCCAGAAGCACACGGTGGAGTTCAACCAGGTGGCCATGGCCAACTCGGAGGGGTCGGAGGTCATGCTGAACAGAGTGATGACCAAAGACAACATCGGAGTGGCCGTCCTGCTGGAGGTCAACAAGGACATGTTCTCTGGCGGTGAGGGAGAGCCGTGTATATACCCTCTCACTGTAGAGAAGGACCAAACAAACAATATACAACAAGGGCAACGGTGCACTTTAAAATGAGCAAAAAGTATAATGGATCCAATTCAAATAAGATAATTTAGAACAAATACTCTCACCTTTGATTTAAGAAAAAAATAATTTAGAGCCCAGGTAAAACTGTATGTTTTAATTGTTGACTTAGAATAAGTTATGGTTGGGGGATTTCCTAATGTGACCTGAAATATTATTCCAGGTTTGTGCTGATGCATAGTAGTAGAGTGGCTAATGTTTTTTTAATCGTGCAAAATGTGTGCAAATCCTTGGAACAACATATTTTCAGATGGGCGTCAGTGGCCAATGAGTCTTTCTTAAAATCCCACCCTTTGGGGTGGGGTTTAGTCACTGTCCAATGGCAGTTCAAGCTTTCCTGGTCAAGCTTTCCTCTACTGCCATGCCTATTGGTCAAGCACAGAATGGGGAAGAGATAATTACAAATCATTTCTCTGTGCTGTAGAGTCTATACAGCAGAAGTTACACACACACACACACACACACACACACACACACACACAAGCGCTGCGTTGTCATGAGGCCGACAAAAAGGATTTGTTGACAACAAAGTTCTGAACCGTCTGCGAAGCAAAGCATGAATAAATGAATGAATGAATGAATGAATTGGTTTATTTAACTGTCATGCCACCTTGTGGCCCATCCCTTATGGGATTATATGACACCTTTTCATACAGAGTACAAATATCTCAAAGCAAGTGTCTGTCTGCAGGGAAATGACTGCAGCGTCAATTTTTTGTCTAATAAGTTGCCTGTAATACCTTTGTCCAGGCTTTTCTCTTCGCAGCCGTGAGCGTCACTGACATATAAACATAGGTTGCTTCCATAAAATCGTGGTGAATTTAAAAGTCATTTGTAGAATCTGGTCCCAGTCTTAAATGTAAATGCCCGAGGTTGTGCCCAGGCTTTCCTCTTCGCAGAACCGTGAAACAGTTTGAGCATAGGTAAACATAGGTTTTTTCCATAAAATTGTGGAGAATTTAAAAGACCTTTGTAGAATCTGGTCCCAGTCTTAATGAACGCCACCCCCCCGCCACCCCCCCCCTTCCTCTCCAGGTATGAAGCCAGTGCAGGAGCGCCAGCTGATCCTGGTGGCCAACGCCCACATGCACTGGGACCCCGAGTACTCGGACGTCAAGCTCATCCAGACCATGATGTTCCTGTCGGAGCTGAAGAGCATCGCCGAGCGCGCCTCCTCCTCCTCCTCGTCCTCCTCTGTGGCGGCGGCCGGCTCCGCGGCCTCGGAGCCGTCCTCATCTATCCCCATCGTCCTGTGTGCCGACCTCAACTCCCTGCCCGACTCTGGTACGACGCACGACACACACCCATACGTACACTGAACAGGGGGACAAGTTGCAAAACAAAGGGAGAAGCCAGGTGCTCAATGGAGATGTAGAAAGTTAAAACACGAAAAAAGGTTTAAATGGGTGCTCCGAAAGATCAAAAAAGGGACTAGAACAGTGAAAAAAGGCAGCAATCCGAGCACTCAAAAAGTTTAAAAACGAGGAGGGGAAGTATAAGAACAAGGTACTTTATTTATAAATAAAACAAGCCAACATGTTTCGACTCAAAGAGTCTTCCTCAGGGCTATAGTGAAAAGAACAAATAGCAGACATGGCACATATATATATAGAGTCAAGTAAACTAGACAATCAACTGAGTGTGCGCACCACACCCCAAACTTTGTGTGAGTGTGTGTGCGCGCACGCAAGAGCGTGCAGGGCGCTAAGCAAATAATTGGCACCCGGTAATTACTAAAAGAAGAGCGTAAACCATTAACAAAAACGAAAAACAAAAAAGAAAAAGTGAAACAATGTAGAAAAAATATAGAAGAAATATATATATACAACAATGCCAAAACGAAAATAAGCAAAAAGAAACGAAACTGGAGAAAACTATAGAAAACACATGAAATCTATGTCCTCATTAAGTCCCGGAGGGTTAAGGGCATCAAGGGAGTGTATCCAGAAAGTTTCGCGTTGATTAAGTTTTCTTAAGCGGTCCCCCCCTCTAGGGAGCAAGGGGGGGGGGGGCAAGTTGATTAAAAACTTTTGCAGAAGTACACTATATCCGTGATAGAGCACCGCAGTTTTATTCATTTGGGTGGGCCATGCCCAAATACATTTTCCAAAACAATATTTTAAAAAATAAATGAAAACAATAAATGAAATTCCACAGCCCTCTCACGTATTAGGAGGACAATATCAGTCACCAGAAAAAATATGGGTTGTTTTCAAATAATCTGTCATGGTTAAAATCAAGTTTTAAGTTATAATGGGTTTGTATAGGAAGGAGCTGGAGGTGCAAAAATGAACATCAAATATCTAAATACTGAAAGGAGTAACTTATAAACGGTCTGGTGTGTTCACATGAGACTGAGTAGACCATAAAATGAGCAAAAGTTTTTTTTGAAAGTGGAATATCGCTTTAAGGATGTTTTTTTCCGTACCATGGGTATTCTAACCCCCCTGGGGGTCCTCCAGGCGTGGTGGAGTACCTGAGCAACAGCGTGGTGGCCGAGAACCACAAGGACTTCAAGGAGCTGCTCTACAGCGAGTGTCTGACCAACTTCAGCTGCAACGGCAAGAACGGCAACTCCGACGGCAGCATCACGCACAGCTTCCAGCTGAAGAGCGCCTACGACAGCAACCTGATGCCTTACACCAACTACACATACGACTTCAAGGTAGGAATGACCCAAACAAAGAGATTTTTATGATCCGATCGTCGTCAGGCCTTTGTCGTTTAATAACCCGTTAACGGATAAGGAAGAATGCGCTATTTTTATCCATTAATAAAAACAAATTGTAACCAGTTTTTTTTTTCTGAGTCCCTTGTCCACTTGGCACCTCAGGCACTAAGCAGTAACAATTGTCACATTAGTTCTATGGACATCGCATATTAGTCGTATGGACACGTATATTATCAGAAATAAATTACGGTAAATGTATATTTCGGGAACGATAAGTCACACCAAATAGAGCTACAAGTGTGGCGCTATCACATGCACACTTTGAAAAGCCGACCTACAAGCTCACAACGTGGCATACACTGTGTGCTTGTGTTCTAAGAGAATCGAGACCACAAAACTAAACAAGCGACATACATAGAATTTACTGTGTACCTTTTTAACATGTACGGTATTGTATCAATTTTATAATTCACCGTGCCACACAAGGGAGGGGAAAGAGGCTCTGTGATCGCCTGCTGAGTGAGCTGCCCAGGCTGGCTGCTGGAAAGAGCAGGTCCCTTTTTTCTTTGGTTGCGTGCGCAAGCGAAAGTGGTAACAAAAATCTTCAATTTTGAATGCAAGTTCCATTCCCAAGCCTAACCTTCATTCTGGGCATATTATGACATCGATGTATCTGGCTTGCTCCCTTCCAGACCAAAATGTGAATGACCTACAATACATTACAAAGAGAATGGCGCCTCGTATGGGCGGTAGGCTGTAATAAGCTGTCTCTGATAACATGTAATAATGTGAATGCACGGCCATGCTAATATTAATTAGACGGTAAAACTGGAAACCGTGGCGTTTTGGTCATAGTAAAACGGGGTTTTAAATTTTGAAAACCGTCCAACTCTAGTATCATACTGTGAGTAAGACCACGTCGTGCCATCATCATCATCATCATCATGGCAAAGCCAGACAATCCTCGTTGACCGCTCCAGTTCATTGGAGCGTCAGGAAGGCTGGAAGTCATGCTGAAGTGCAATGCTGAAGGCACTTTTTCCCTGCACTTTTTTTTTTTAAACTAATCTTTATAACAGCAATGACATTACACTACAAAACAAGCTTACCTTCTGCATTGTTCCTTCTGTTTAGCTCAGTAATTTCTTATTTGTTTACCTTAAATCGCCTCTGGGCGACAGATTTTCTCCCCAGGGTAAAAAGGTATCCATTGTCTCAATAACAACACAACAAGACAACAGCAACAACACTTATGTTCATGGCAAAAAAGCAGGACAAATATATTACAAACAGGTACTTAACCGTATTTTCCGCACTATAAGGCGCACTGGATTATAAGGCGCACCGGATTATAAGGCGCACCTTTTAAAACTGTTTTCATATATAAGGCGCACCGGATTATAAAGCGCAGAGAATAGAAGCTACTACAGTTAACATAGAATAGAAGCACCTGCAGTCAAACAATCCATATATAAGGCGCACTGGATTATAAGGCGCACTGTGGATTTTTGAGAAAATTAAAGGCTTTTAAGTGCGCCTTATAGTCCGGAAAATACGGTACTTAACCTTAAAGGGGAATTCCACCCATTATCGACATTTTACTATGTCATTAACATAGCTTTAGAGATGGTCTGTGGACATACTACAATTCTGTGTTTCCTAGAAATGGAGGTCTGAAAAAATATTAACATGGTGAAACACAACTTGATGACAACATCAAGTTGGGTTTCACCATGTTTTGCTTTTAGGATCTTTTTTTCCTGAGAGTTTACAAATGGAACCAAATGAACCCGCAAGTGTCCATTTGGTTTACATTTGTGCACTCTCAGGTAAAAAATTGAAAATGGGCCCCTTTAATGACATTAGGCATAGATAGATGGATAGATAGGTTGATTGATCGATAGATGGATAGATCATCAAACTATTGCCCCCTGGTGATGGTTGAGTTAACGAGACAAAACAAAAAAGTCGTCTTGGAGTTGTCCTTTTGCTCAATCCATCTGGTCCGAAGTCTTGTTCGTCCCAAATCAACACCAATGCTCCCCCTCCCCTCCTCCGTCCCCTCCTCAACAGGGAGTGATCGACTACATCTTCTTCTCCAAGACGCACATGAGCGTCCTGGGCCTGATGGGCCCGCTGGACAGCCAGTGGCTGGTGGACAACAACATCACGGGCTGCCCGCACCCCCACATCCCCTCGGACCACTTCTCCCTGCTGGCGCAGCTGGAGCTCCGCCCGCCCCTGCCCCACCCCCTCCTCAGCAGCAGCAACAACAACAACAGCAGCAGCAACAGCCACCATCCCCTCAACGGGTTGCACCTGCCCGGCCACAGGTAGTGTGCAGCCCCCCCTTGCCCCTCCCCTCCATCAACCAACCCACCCCACCCCCCACCGACCCAATACACCGGAAAACCCTCCTCACCCCCCCCGTCCGACGACCAGCCTTCGGCCTACACCTTGTCGAACAAGTACAAAAAAAGGTTACTAATGTAACTGTGGTTCTATGGCGGAGGTTACGAACGTAACCTGCGGTTCTATGAATCTGGAAATGACCGCCGTTTGGTTAGCAGACGCGCTTTTAAGACAGAGGTTCTCTACAAATGCGGGTGGGGGGGGCCCCACCACCAGAATTTGTTCCGGTGTGGGGAGGGGGGGGTCCCTCTCAGCAATGTATTTTATATTTTGGCTATTTTTTTGTAAAAAACGACAAAAAGAAAATGGCCATTCCGCATGGTCACAACACGTCGCATTGCAATGTGTTGAGTTTATGACAATGCAAACCGTCTCTTAATAATTAATGCGAGCCCCTCCCCCCTGTGTCCGGCACAAAATATTTTCACGGCCAAATCCAATTTCGGGGGGGGGGGGTCCTTTCTTGACACTTGACCGTGTTTTTTTGAGAACCACTTGTTTTAAGCGCTGCCCCCTATGGCGGTCATCAGCGATGAAATGGGACCCCCACCTTCAACAACACTACCAACCATCCATCATCCCCTTACAGACCCTGTACAGACTACCTAACTACTGAGCACATGATCTAAGCTCAGAACCAGCCATGCCCCCTCACCCCCAAAAAAGGAGTGAAATATTTGCCGGTTGTTGCTCCTTTTTATTTTATTTTTTGCTTTCTTTTTGTTGTTGTGGTTATGGTGCTCCGCAGTGACTGTCCGAGCGCCTGGCCCGGAAGTGAATTTTCCATTCATTTTCCTAGACTTTTCAAATATGAAATTGTATAAAGACGATTTATGGCACGGGCAAAGCCAACTCAGCAAATCGCAACAACAAATGCAACGTTTTGGGCCAATCAAATGATTTGTAAGAAGAAAAATTAAGCAAAAAGCGTGGTATCCTGACGTTTATTTTATTTTTCCTTCTTAATAATTATTTTATCGGCCCAACGTATCATGTTTGTTGCGTCACGACCTGAGTTGGCTTTGTTCGCGGCTTAATCGACTTTTCATGAATCGTTTTTGAACAGTCTTGTGAACAGGGATTGTCACTTCTGGTGCCAGGAGCTGTGGCGTCACTACGGAGCTCTATTACACTTTGCATAAATATACATTTTCTTTCTGCATTCTTCCCCCTTTTTTAAAGGATTTATACCAAAACGTTGCAGGTTGTTTAGATTTCAGTTGGTTGCTTTGTTTTTATTTTTTAACGCCTGATGTGTTCTTCAGTGAGGGCTCAGAAACAAGAATTCCCGCTTTTATTTTTGTTGCTTTTGAAGAAACAAGTCGTCCCATATCTGCATTTTTTTGTAAATGTCATCTTTCCTGTTTTTCCGATCAACAGGGTAAAAAAAAAAAGTTAAGCCTGTTTTATTTATACTTGTTGTATAGCGGCGTCGCGTTGCGGTGCCGTAAATCTTTGACACGCATCAAAGGTCTAAATTAAGTGTAATTATTATTATAATATATATATTTTTTGGGAAATATATTTGAGCCAACACAATGGCACGACTTTAACACTATTGGTTCTATTCAGTATGTTGGAAATCATAAATGATCTTGGCTGACGTCTGTACCAATGTTGGGTCGTCATCATCGACGGGTTGGTTGACTGTGGTTTTGGTTTTAAGGCTGTTTTTCACGTTAATTCCTTGCTGCTAACCACACGCACACACACACACACACACACACACACATTCACTCTATGCATCCTGTTGTCATCACTTCTTTACAACATCTCTCCGCAGTGGTGGTGGGGGAAAAAAGTACCCAAATCGTTTTTAATTAAAGGGATATTTCACCCTTTTTACAAAAAGAAAAAAATACAATATGTTAAAAGACACTTTCCTGGGGGTCTTTATGTTTGTGTGTATCATATACATATTTTTTAGATCGTAACAGTGTGTGCCAGTGTCTCTGCCCGGCTGAGCCATTGAGGCCTGTATATCTCCTGTTTCTGTAGCGTGAGGCAGCTTGATGTACAAGTACACCCCCTGGACATGACGCTAGTATGACACAGGGTCTTACCCCCAATCCAACCCTTGATGCTGAGTGCCAAGCAGGGAGGCATTGGGTCCCATTTTTAGAGTCTTTGGTATGACCCGGCCGGGAATCGAACCCCTGACCTCCCAGTCTCAGGGCAGACACTCTAACCACAAGGCCCACTGAGCTGGTTGCTAAAATATCTAAAATATCTAAAGCCTAATATGTAAAACCACATTACGCACACAAAGACCCCCAGTGTGAAAATGTTCTAAATCTTCTAAATGTTAAGATATTTTTTTTTTAAACATAGAACTATACTCCGTTACAAGATAAAGTTCTGAATTCGAAATGCAGTCGAGTAAAAAGTACAAAAAAAGGTATTTGCATCAAAATGTGCTAAACCCATTTTCACCTGACATTGTAAATTCTACAAAACATCCACTCTGAAAGAACATATTGAAAGATTTGCGCTGCATTCTCACAATTACCCGCCAAAAAAAAAAAATAGCAGGCGTTCACGGCTCATAGCGCGCCACAGAGTGGCGCGCTATGAGCCGTGAACGCATGCTATTTTTCAGTGAAAGTTAAAACACCAAAAGTACAGTACAGAGTTGTTTAAAGTACCCAAAGTAGAATGTTCCCCTCGTCGCTATGCAGAATGTGCAATTTCGCATTTTTATTTTTTTTTTTCCAAATGTCACCTTTTCGAAAGTCATTTGAAAATAGTCTATGTACAAGCCCACCACGTGTCCAACGTGAGCTTGTAGGTGGGGCATTTTCAAAGGTAGAGGGCTGAAGTGGTTATTGGTTAATGTATGTGTTGTAATTTACAAAGTAACTAGACACTAAAGCTTTCACATAAATGTGATGAAAAAGAGTAAAAGTACATAATTTGCCTTCTTGAGCAGTAGTGGAGTATAAGTTAAAGTACTGGCAATTGGAATTACTCAAGTACAAGTACAAATACCTCAAAATACTACTTAAGTACGTGTACTTACGTACTTACAGGTATGTAGTTAATTTAAATCATTGTTTTATATTATGCAGTACCACAAAGTAAAAAAAATATAAGCATAATTTAAAAAACAAAGTATATCTAGACCGTTTGCAACTCGATCCCTTCTAAATCTGTGTTCACATTTACTGGTGAAAACAAAAAATAAAATCTGGATTCCGATTATGATCGATAAGCTCAACATTAAATGTGTTGCTTTGCGTTTTCAATCTGTTATTCCCTTAATACTTTTGTGTGACATCCTAACATGAAAAAAAAATCGTACAAAAAGTTTTAAAATAAGGAGATGGGCAGTTTTTTGCCCAAGAGAAAGGATATTTCTGGATTTAAACTTGTTCGTTGCACGATTTGGAGTGGCATTCTTTACAGTTCAACGCCAACTAATGACCACTAAAATTTTAAATGTAATTATTATTAATATAAATTATGAGTTGCTTCTCCCAATCAATGATTTCCCTGTCCTATATCGGTCATATTTGCATCACCAACAATCAGGCTTTTGGTCTCTAGTTTTGCACACAGCGCTCGCAAAAAAAAAAAAAAAAAAACCCTACCTATCTTGAAGAAATGTATGGTCTGGTTTTGGCCAAAGAGTCCCTATCTAGAGCGATTGAATAATGTTTTGTCAATATATTATTTTTATCTACATAATTGCATTTATTAAAAAAACAATATGTTGTTGAACTCTGTGTACTACCTCAGAGTTTACTGTACAAGGCTGAAAGGTTTGCTCTGACTATAAAAAACCCTTTTTATTTTATTTTTATGTTGTGATTCAGGGCTACACTATGCATTCAGCAGTACCTCAACAGTCTATGGATGGTAACAGGAAGGCTCTGCCCAAATAATACTCGGCCCTGAGTATAGACGGAGTTATACTGTCGCAAACTCCGTTCACTTCATGGATCAGTCCAATGGCGACATAATTGTGTTTCACCATGTTAATGCTTTTTCTTCAAGGATCCTTTTTTTTCGGAGAGAATGTGAATCAAATGGACCCTAGCGGTTCCATTTGGTTCCATAGGTACACTCTCAGGAAAAAAAAATGTAAATGTCCCTCTTTCAGGCTGCAACAGTCCTCCGGAGAGCGTTGTTTTCTGACCCCTCAATGTCGCGATATCTGGCCCGGTCCAAGTATTATTTGGGCCAAGCCTTCATATAGTATATTCCTATGGATTTAGAATAGGATGAACGAAACCAAATACGAAGCTATCGCTTTTACCGAGACTTTATAAGCACAGCTCTGTCCAAAAAATGACTTTGGATAATGTCTGTATGTTACACTAGAACGTGTTAATGGTCAATCATGTCTGCCACGATGTTACTTTAGTAGTTACACTACTTGCGCTTAAGGTGAATCTCCTCCTGGGTGTAGGGTGACCAGATGTCCCTCTTTACGTGGGACAGTCTCTCATTCCCAAGACTTTTCCAGATGTGCCACCAATTGAGCCCCCTGTCTGTCTGTCTGTCTGTCTGTCTGTCCCACATTGTGACTGACAGAGTTCAGGGTTCACATGCCCTAGTACCGTAATTTCCGGATTATAAACCGCACCTGACTATACGCCGCACCAGGCTTATAGTCAGGTGCTTCATGTTAGAGCAGTGGTTTTCAACTTTCACAATTTAACAACATCTTCTCCCCACAGACCCCCAAAACTAAAGATTTCTTTTGGTTTTGTTCACAATTCCAGGATGGATGTTCGCAAACAAAAGAGGCAAAGCATCAAAATTAGACCAAAATGAACATGACTTATGACTTATTAATTAAGTGGTGCTAATTTAGATGGTGAATATCATAACTCTTGAGAGTGTAAAAATGAAACCAAATGGACCCTAGCGGGTCCATTTACGCTCTCGAAGAGTTACATCTGGTTAACCAACTTTCTATCATTTAGTCTGCAGAGCCCACCTGGAACCTGGAAAATCCATAGACTGGCCGCACCGTTGTATAAGCCTTGGGGTCAAAAGCATGTGAAAAAAAGTAGCGGCTTATAGTCCGGAAATTACGGTATTTGGCTTTGTTATCGTTTCTTCTGCTACAGATGTATCCTGTAAGGATACTCCTGTAAGAGTATCCTCCTGGTGCCACTATAGTTCCTCACTCACACTCCAGAGAGGCCATATTGCATGTACCGTTGTATCAAAAAAATAGCTGATCTACAAGCTCAAAACGTGCCGCAGCGCGACAAGTTTTGACCTGGGCCTCAATTGGGGTCTTTGAGACGCCGGGAACACATGTATATTTCAATAGTGTAAGAATAACCACACCTGGGGGTTTCTAGTAGGTCTATGTCTAGGTAATGCTCCATAGAAAAACTCCATAGACGAAACACAGCAGTACATCTTTAAACATGGCTTTGTTGCGAGGAGTTGCAACGAGTTGCATTGGTGTGGTTTGGTCCTAAGACGGCCGAAAAATCCAACATCAAGGAGACGACACAGTGTGGCAACAATAAATTTGCACTCTAGAGTTTAACCACTTAAACCCTCTATGCTAATGAACTATTCATACTTAAGTTTGCGAGCTCTATGCCCTCCCTTTAAACCAAATATTGCTCTTGTTGCATATTTTCTTTAACACGTAGGTCTTCGCTAACCGAATAGGAATGCCAGGGTTAAATGGTCTCAATGGCTTTGCCGAAGAACCAAAAAAATAAATAACATAGCCACCACGACAGACGATGAAAGAGAGCTTACCGGCTTTGCTTTGCTTGCACAACACTAAATAACTAAATAAAACGACTACGCCGCTGATTTTAAGATGGCGTTTGTGAAAGAGAGAGAGAGAGAATCCGTGAAATCTTTCCGTGAGCATCTGCCGCGCTCATAGTTCACTCCAACTTTTAATTTTAGCAGGCTATATTTGAATCCGATTTTTATCTGAGTTTTTAACGCCGGTGGTCCATCTGGAGAAATAAATACGGATGAACTGTCATTGGGTGACACCATGAGAACGCGACGCCCATTTAGGGACGTGAACGGTCTTAAAATGGAGTGTTCGTGTCTTTTTTTGTTTTGTTTTTGTTTTCATTTCGACAGTCAATTCACAAAAAAATTCACAGCGGGCGACTGCCATGCAACGGAATATACATTATTCAAAACTGATGGGAGGTGTACAGTAGTTTTCTTGTATTATTTCCCCCCGTTGCACTACAAGTCGTACGTCACACATGCCCTCCACTTGTCCGTGATACTCTTCCTACACAATGTTCTCTATTGTTCTCACAACTGATGGTTCCATGAACAAACTTTGTTTTGATTTGTTTTTTTTTAACAATGGGCATTTTTTTGTCTGTTTCTTTAACTGAAAATGCAGTCGACAAATTGGTACTTTGTACGAATTCAGTATTACGAGGACTTTTGGAGGATAAAAAAAACAACAACAGAGAGAAAGAAAAACAATTTAAAAAAGAAATCTTGTCTTAATGCCTTTTTATTATTTCTTTGTTTTGTTTGCGATTTGGAATTTCCCTCTCGCCCCCCACCCCCACCCCTACCCCTTATGCTCCAAGAAGATCGTTCGTCGTTCTGAAATTTTATTTTCTTTTGCTTCTGTGCTTCTACTTCTTTTCAGCTGTCGATGATGATTTTAACGTTTTGACTCGTTTTCCCGGATCGACACGTCATCCCTTCAATCTCTCTCACACACACACACACACACACACACACACACACACACACACACACACACACACACACACACACACACACACACACACACCTTGTCTGACATACCAGCTTGTGGCGGGCGCCACGTTCTTCTCAGAAGGACACCAGGTCGTCTACAAAGCACTTGGCCTTTTTGTTCGCACATAACTTTTCTACAGACAACGTGCCTGGTTTGTACAAGTTTCTCCAACAGCAGCACTACTACTGCCCACGTGACCAAGCCGCTCACAGAGTATACCATGTATACAGTATCCAGCAACCGCCATCGTCCATCCATCCATCCACCATCCTGTTGCCATCATCCGACAGGGGCAGAGTTAGAGGGTAGTTTTGACTGAAATCTGACGCTTCATCTGCCCCGAGTCAGACCGATGTTTCCTTTTTTTTTCGTCCCCTGAATGTAGGAGTAAGCATTATTTTATATCAATGTTGCGACATGAGTCTTGGGAGATCCATGTTTGTGCATCCCATGTCCCTTAACTTCTTTGACCTTTCCATTTATTTTTTACCATTTATAGGTAATAGAGGCAACTTTTTAGCCAAAAATCAATAGCTATATTTTTTGCCCTTTCCCCCCTCTACGTTGCTTCTACTTTGGTGCTGCAGCTGTTTCGCTGCAGACAGACACTGCAGACGATGCAGAACTTTGTTGTTGTCAAACAAATCATGAAAACCAAACATTCGTCAGGCTCAGGAAAGGTGGTGCTAATTTGTGAAGGGGAGGGGGGTTGTGTGGGCTGAGGCAGCGTTTTAGCCAATCACACCACGGCATTCTTCAGCAGATTCATAATAAGCCAATAGAGTGGAGGTGAGGCGGAGTTAGATTCTGTTTTTTAAAAAAATTCTGTTTACAAACAGTGTTTGTACACATTAACCCATAGTTAGTGGTAGACGCTAGTTGACGGAACACCAATATGCGTTCTGTACAGTATGTACAGTATCAAAAAATGTCAAAATTTGGTGATGTTACACAATAATTTGAAGTTTTCCAGTACACTTAGGTTAGTATTTCAGAGACATTTTAGAATCGGGATAGTCTACAATGTACAGATTAAAGATGTCTCTAATACCTTAAAAATTCCAGTCCACAAGCTCACAAATGTGTCACTGTAGGCTGGCTATGTTTTAAAAAAAAAAAAAGTAATAAAGGCCCAAAAAATTATAGCGATAAGGAGTTTTAACGAGTGCTGCAAATTGAGCTCCAGATATTTTTCTTTCTGAGATTTGGGATATTGTGATGATAATATGGCACAGGGGTCTTGTCTTAAAGGTACAATAGGTAACTTTTTCATTAAAACTAATCATAAAATTGATATCCATTATGACTGGCATATTTGTCACATGAGCCGTTCGCTCAATTTCAGCCCTCAAAGCCTGTTCTGAGTGTGTTTTCAAGCAAAAAGTGATGGCACTGTTTCCCGGAAAAAGATGTCTCACACACATCTGTTTGGTACATTAAATCGACCACCCTGTATCCAGGGATGGATTATTCTGTGTTTTTATTATTATTATTATTACCTTTAAGTGCCAGCCTCCCTTCTTCCATTTCTTCTATGGCTAAAGGGGAATTCCACCAATTGTCAACATTTTACTGTATCATTTAAAAAAATCTTAGAAATGGAGGTCTGAAAAGAAAAAGAAATTAACATGGTGAAGCACAACTTTATGACATCAAGTTGTAACATGTTTCACCATGTTATTGTGTTTCACCATGTAAATGTTTTTTTGTACACCGTGTACAAATGGTTCCAAATGGACCTGTTTTATTTGGTTCCATTTGTGGAGCTTCCCTTTAAAGACACACTGGAGTGCTGCTCTTCTCACCAGCAGGCAAACATCACATTTCATCTCTCTTATTTTATTTTTATTTTATTTTTTTCAGAGCACTAAGCTGGACATTGTCCCAACTATCCGGGAGAGAAGCTTTAATAGACCTTTCCGTATAATCTCCTCCTCAAACTGCTATGGTCCAATCACAGTTAAGCATAACATGTGATAGACAACCCTCTCCACCAATAGCGCTCCTATGATAAAACATTGTTTCAAAAAATAAATGTCACACACACATTTTTCCCACTGCATAGGCCATAGGGCATGCCGCCTTGTTGATGGATTTGGACGAGATTTTGAAGGTCTGGTTCCAAAAATGAACCAGTATTTAATGTGTAATGTCCATGATATTTACATTGGAATGAATGAGCCCAGCTGAAAAGTGTCCTAGTCTTGGGTGAACACTGGAGAGAGGGCGGGGCTTACTGAAAGGTCTATTGTCTGGTTTTGTGTTGGGGGGTAAAAACTGAAAAATACATTTTTCACACTTTTAGATCACATCTGTGGTCATTATATAGCCATACCCAACAATCCATGCCAAAAAACATTTTCTCTTGTGTATTTTTTAAAATAAAAACTCATTTTTAATTACTTCCTGAAAACAAAAACGTGCTGCGTGATGACATGTACATTATCACACCAATAAAAGCTTAAATTAAGCTGACCTTTTTTTAATCCCATTCCTGAATCCAACACAAACACAGCAGTGTTGCCAACCTGGCGCATTTGTCACTATATTTAGCTTTTTTCTAGACCCCTCCTAGCGCCAAAATTAGTGAAAAACTCCTTGCGGAAGATCTAGTGCTTTTTTGCTGGTGAGTTGGGGCGAAATTGGTTGCCAGGCGGCAGAGATAAAACCCTCGTTTTTCACCATTTTTCCTCCTATGATAGAGTCCTCCTTCCTTCCTAGAAAAGACCATTGGTAACCAAATGGACCCTTGAGATCGTAAAATGAAACCAAATGGACCCTTACGGGTCCATTTGGTTTCATTTCACGCTCTCAAGAGTTAAATCATAATTACCCATCTGAATTGCCTATTTTTCAAGAATCTACACATTTAGAAAATGTAGAAGAATTGCTATTTTGACCAACATCTTGTCAGTTATTTTTCCTAAATTAGGCTGAGAGACTAATCTCATCTCAACATCAAACGGTGGTCCTCCGTGGCTAAAATGCAGTATAAATAGTGGGCCCTGGTATGAAAATGGTTGAAAACCAACCTGCTTTAGTGCATTTTGGAAGTACCACTAGTGCATTTTTGATGTTGGCGGTATAGGCAACGCTGAAACACAGGTGTCTTTCAATTCAATTCAATTTTATTGTCACAACAAGTTCTCTTAAGACACAAAAAAGTCAGGATATAGTCAGATATTCTGACTTTATACAGATGTCCTTGCACCCCATAATTGGTTCAGAGGCTTCAGTGTTTCAGGCACAAACTTCAAGTAAACTGCCCTCCATTTCCAGTTCACTGCACATTTAAAGGGATATTTCACTTTCAAAAAAACTTTTGGTCATTTTATGGTCTACTCAGTCTCATGTGAACACACCAGACAGTTTATAAGTTACTCCATTCAGTATTTAGATATTTGATGTTCATTTTAGCGCATGCCCCTCCTTCCTATACAAACCCATTATAACTTAAAACTCCATTTTAACCATAACAGATTGTGCGAGAACAACCCATCTTTTTTCTGGTGACTGATATTGTCCTCCTAATACGTGAGAGGACCGTGGAATTTCATTTACAGTTTTAATTTATTTTTAAAATATTGTTTTATTCATTTGGATGGACACGGCCAAATATGGAGCTACATTTTCCAAAACAATATTTAAAAAATAGAAGCCAGAGGTTGCATATTATAGGTAAAGTAAGTGATTCAAATATTATCTATTTCTTCTTTTTTTGGCCAATCCTCCCTATTATAGGGTGTGCTGACCATATAAGGAGTAAGGCAGGGGTTTTCAACAGGTGGTCCGGGGACCACCAGTGGTCCTTGAGAGAGTTCCAGGTGGTCCCCAGGCTAAATGATGGAAAGTTGGTTAACCAGATGTAACTCTTGAGTTACATCTTGAGTTACATCTGAAACCAAATGGACCCTTGCGGCTTGCGGGTCCATTTGGTTTCATTTTCACACTCTCAAGAGTTAAAATATTCATCATCTGAATTAGCAACACTTAATTAAGAAGTTTACACTGTTTTGTTGGCAAAATACAGCCTGGATTTGTGGACAAAACCAAAAGAATCCTTTCATTGTAGGTTTTTGGTGTGAAAAATGTAATCAAATGGTGGTCCGTGGCTCAAATGCTGAATAAGTGGTGGTCCCTGGAGTGAAAAAGGTTGAAAACCCCTGGAGTAAGGAGTTCCTCCCGGTCTCCAGTGAGCCCCTGGGGTCAAAAAAACCAAAAAAAAACAAAAAACTAGTTTCAGTTTGGACTTTTGAAGAAAAGCATTTTTCTCCAATCAGGATCGAGTGGGGGTGGGCCTTGGTGTATAAATCACTGAATGTTCCTTTAAATATTTATTTTTAGTATTAATGGTGGTGGATAATGGCTAAAGTGTTGTTTCTGGTATCGGATTAATATTCTGGAACCTGAAATGAACCTCCACTACTATAATAATAATCAGAACGAATAAATAAATCCATCTGTACACTTGCAGAATCATAAACTGACCTCCCATCAGTTAAATTAACAGTGAGGATTTTGTTATAACATTGTGCCAGTTAGAGAAAATATGTATGAGATGGGTCTGGAGTGCCATCAGATCAGAGTGGAAGCTTGTTTCACCAGTAGATGGCAGTATGTGACTTTGTATTTGTGTGCCTCAGCAACTTCAAAGCATACACACTCAGCTTTCCAGCACTCAGGGGCGGATATAACATTTTGGGGGGCAGAAGAAAATTGAAACACATTTTCAGTAGTGTTTCAAATACTTTTAAATATAAGCACTGAAATATCTTGGGTTGTTTTGCATGCCATCATGTTTGGTGGGGCAGTCTGGGCATTTAGGTGGGCATTGCCCCCCCATGCCTATGCCTAGATCCGCCCCTACCAGCACTTTGTGTCATTTCACCCACCCACCACCACCTCTTCCAACTTATTGTATAAAATGGTCATTTAAAAAAAAGAATAAGTTCTGTTTTATGTCCTTAATTTATGTTTTGTGCAAGTTGGAGATATCCGGCACATCCGTAGTGTATCGTATAGCCTGCATCCTCAAATTAAGTTTATTTTGCTAAAAAGCAACGTTGGGCCCAACTTTGCTTTTTAGCAACATTGACCCTTTATTTATTTCAGAACTACCGTGTAGCCACAGCTTCAGTCGGTTTCACAGGTTTCAGTCTGTATTTTTTGGAAGCACTGGTATGACTGTGTACTGTGAAACTGATGTTTTTATGATATTGATGTGTCTACTGTATCTAGTGTTTTATGTATGTTTAAAAGTAGGCTACTCGATTCAATTCAAAGGGCTTTATTGGAATGAGGAAGCATACATTTGCATTGCCAAAGCAAAAAGTAGATTTTTTTTGTTTGTAATCAAAGTTCAGACTCCAATAAATCAATTTCTCAATTGATTAGCAAGAAGCAGATGGTGCAGCCAGGAATACACACAATAACTTATATGCAGAATATCCCATTTGGCTATTTCTCAGTTTTTACTATGAAGTAAAACACACATTAAAAGAAAGAAACTATAATAAAAGGGTTAATTTTAAACATGTTGATTATAAAACAATGACATGTTGGTGACATTTAGAGACAAAATCCAATATGTTGGATGTTGTCTTTCACTCTCTCTAATAGATTAATTAATACAAACAGCTCTGAAACAAAATACATCTAAAATACATCTAAAATAAAAATAAAAATACATCTAATACATTCTAAGAAGAGAGAAAACACATATAGTGAGGATTACAATTAATGAATCATCTGATTCTGGTTGGTTTAATCATCAATAAAAGACTTTGGTCCCACCAACAAAATCATAAAAAAAATACCAGAAGCAATTAATCAATAAGGAATAAGAGAAGCAATCAATCAATAATCTGAAATCACTAATGAAAATCTTGGCTTAAGTTTAAGCACTCCAACTACCAGGTCAGAGCTTAGAGAAATGATTTCAAGTAAAAAAAAATATATATTGAAAAAAAAAATGCCATCTGTGTTTCTGCCTCAGTTATTTCACAAAACTTTTAAACTAAGCGTTTATTTTTAGGGCGTTTGAACGATTGATGATTATCAGCCCACTACGACAGGCAAAATAACTTGAATAATTATATTTTGCAGGAACCTTTAGAGAAAATTTTCTCTTCTTTTCTACCCTTGCCATGATTACTTTTTGGGGAGGAAAGCGGCTCCTTTTTCTACCTTAACCATGGTCTCTGCCTTTTCTTTCATCTTCGTCAGGGCCTTGATGCGATCCTGGTAGCCTGGCTTGCATTCAGACTTCTCTCCCTGAATGAGCAGGTCAATGTACTCTGGGGTGGAGAGGGGGTTGGGCTTCAGCGCGATCTCTTTCAACCTCGCTAAGCACTTGGCCGACCTGTCGATAAGGTTTACCACTGTGAACTGCATTTGGTCATAATCGTCACGCAATTTAGAGAGCAGTTGCTCAACGGACAGCTTCGCTTGTGTAGCGCTTTGATATTTATCGTGCAACTCTTGCACCGTGCGCTTTTCGGTGACTTCTTGATAATCCCAATTGTACTTCTGATTAAAATGCACATTCCAAACGCATTTGTTTGGGCACTCTCTGCAATTGCCATCTGAATCCATTGCCACACATCCGTGCTTATCCTCATCATTGGGAATAGCACAGGGGTAGTGGCAAGTGGTGTTGCACTGCTGACAGTTGGTGTTGTACTGATCATGCTGTACCTGAATCGGCTTTTTGATCTTAACCTCAAATTCAAAGTTCTCATTGGCAGTGACCTCGGCTTTGTGTGCTTCGATGATTTGGTGCGTTTGTCTTATCTCTTCTAGCTTAGCCAACCCGAGGTTGACCTGCTTCTGCAAGTTCTCGATGGTCACTTCAAGTGCCTGTCGTTCTCTGAGGACCTCCTTTGTTAAGGTCAAACTTTTCGTGGGAATTAGAGGCAATTTCTTGAAGAACCTCTGCATGCTGGTGATTCCCATGTCCCAGAACATTTGGTCAAATGAGCCACCACCACCTCCGTCCTCCTCATCCTCCTCATCACCACATGCAGCTGCACCACATGATTTGGCTGCAAACAATGCAGAATTGTTGAATTTGAAATGAAGTGGCTGGCCTTTCTTTGTTTTGGGACATGGGACCCCTGAGACTTTGATTGCCTCCAGGACTGGTGGGCTTTGACCATCCGCAAAGGTCACCAAAACCCTGATGTTCTCTTCTATGTCTTTGCCAAAGATTGAGAGCACAGAGTCGAACACGTATCTCTGCGTAGGGGTGAGCCGTGCAAGAGAGGCCTGAGCAACGAAACAAACCGCATCGATCTCAGAGACACCCTGTTTGGCGGTGAAAAGCTCATTCAGCTTGACTGAGATCAGCTTGTCTCTCTCTATTCCTCGAGTGTCACCAAAACCTGGTGTGTCAATGATGGTCAGGGAGTAGTCAACCTGAAACCCTTCTTGATGGTTGAGTTTGTAGGCAACAACGTCATTGGTCTGACTCTCAGCTTGGGATTTAGCTTTGCCCTCATTAACTAAAAGAAACCTAAATGGATCTTCCCATTTGACACCAAGGATGTAGTTGATCATTCCATTGATGAGGGTGGACTTTCCTGCACCAGTCGCCCCAATGACCATGATGGTGTGATTCGGTTTAGGTGAATCAGCACCAAAGGTAAAACGTTTGCACCCTTTTATGTTTACGTTTTCCTCTTTGAGGGGAATTGTGCGAGTAACGGGTTCCCCTGTATGATCTTTTAGATCTTTTCTCATCTTTTCCATCCATTCCTGCACTTCTTTTGGACCTGAGAAGGATTCTGAAATCGCCTCTTTGATTTGCTTCGCCTTTTCCCCCAGACCGCCAAACCCCCAACGTGAGTTCACACTCATTTTCACACTGTATACACCACGTACATTACGTTTACAAAGAACAAAGATTAGAACATGTTTAGTATTACTGGAGAAGTCTTGCTGTCGCGCTGACAAGCCTTCTTCGTGTGTCTTCGGAGATTTCTCAGGTCCAATCTGTAACACACAAGACATAAATTCAGAGGGTCTGGCAAAAAACAAATAGAGCAGAACATCTTCCAATATCAGAACCCGTTGGCTAATAATCTTATTTGATATTTTTTAAGGTGTCCTCTTGTGTGATTCACTTAGGGGTTAATGTCACTAAAATAGTCGAAAAACTGCTGGTGCATGTGACGTGGTTTAAGCCAGCCCCAAAGTGTCCCATTAGTTTGGCGGTTTGGCTGCTGCTAACCCATGCTGCTGCAGCCTGATCCTGCGTTGCTTTCTGACGCGACACACCTCTGTGTGTGCGTGCGTGTGTGTGAGAGTGTGTCGGGACGCTACACTCCTCCCTTCTCTTCTCCTCTCTCTTTTCTCTTTATCAATTTTTGCACAAATTCACAACACAGTATTTTCTATTAATTAATTTGTTACTATTGAGTCTAATGGGAGCTTAGCTTATCACTCAATCTGTTGGAGAGCTAAGAGCATTTCAACTGTAAATAATTCTGCAATGAAACATGAAAAACAAACTTTTTCTTGGTTGAAAGTAGACCTTTGTCTACATATTTTGAGGTATATCTTGGGCTCCGGGTAAAATCAAATCAATGTCATTGGAACCGTTTTTCTAAAACTGTGTGATTTTTCATGGCAGATTTGGGGGATACAATCATCTATAGACACTGATGTCTTCTGAGTCTGACCATAGGAATATCCTATATACTGTATCTAAATATCCGTTAAAGGGTCTAGTTTTCATACAAAAAAGGAATTGAGATTCTAACGCGTTCCATTGTAGAGATATTGGCATTTATGATTTTCTTTAAATTATTTTGTTATTATTGAGCCCAATGGGAGCAAGCTTAGCTTTTGGCCTAATCTGCTAAAGTGTTAAGCATGGTTAAGACTGATCACTGTTAATACTGTGACCATACTGACTCCAGTACATTGCGATGCATCTTTAAATATTCAAGATAAATGTAGTGGTGTCTTAAACACTAAAAAAAATCAATCTGAAGATAGATCAGATAGGTCTTTACCACTAAATAATTGACTAACCTACTTTACCAGGTACCATACATTATTCAGGGAATCTGACACATCTAAGCATTGATAGAATTATCTGTAGCTGTAAGAAGTTTGTGTCATTATTTGTATAGCCTATTTTTGTACCCTACAGAGCTGGGCAGGTGCATGCACTAACAGACACACACACACACACACACACACACACACACACACACACACACACACACACACACACACACACACACACACACACACACACACACACACACTTCTCGATGATACATGCAGCTGTGTTACTAACTTCCCCAGCCCATTCGCATCAAGTCTACCTTACTATTACGTGAGTGTGTGTTTTCACTCAGTGTAGTGTTTGAGTGAATATCATCATTCCTGTGATGGCTGTTTTCAGTTCAGGTGTTGATCTCTGGAGTCCAGGTATGGTTGTAACTCAAATCCTAAAAGAAAAAAAAAAGAAAAAGAAATAAAATGAGCACATTATGTTGTTACAGCATGACGCAAGATAAATATGAGCATGGATTATATTTGTGTTCAACATTATTTAATATACCGATGCTGATGTTTAAAATAGCAATAGTGTACAGAATAATGTACATAATCTACAGCTTGACAGATGACCAACACACCAACATAGAATCTGCAGCTAGTAGACTCCAGATGACCAACACACCAACATGCCCTGTAGATTCTACAGCTTGTAGACTACAGCTGACCAACACACCAACATAGAATCTACAGCTAGTAGACTACAGATGACCAACACAACAACATAGAATCTACAGCTAGTAGAGTGCAGATGACCAACACACCAACATAGAATCTACAGCTAGTAGACTACAGATAACCAACACACCAACATAGAATCTACAGCTAGTAGTAAAAAAAATGGTGGGGCAAGTGAAGACTGCTACCTGGTTGCCCGATCGGGCAAGTGTGTGACTTAGTGCGCTATAACACAACACAAGATATATTTGTCTTGAAGGTGGTCATTGTGCTCTGACTGTGTCTTTCCCTGCTTTCTAGCTACCTCTCCTGTCTCTCTCTCCAGGTCCATTTGGTTACAACTATCACCACTGATTTACAAGTTGAATATTTACTGTAGCTGATTGTGACTTAAACAAAACATAGTCTTCGACTGCGAAAGGAAATGTTTAAAGTAGAGCTGTCAATCGATTAAAAATTTTAATCGCGATTAATCGCATGATTGCCCATAGTTAATCTTTGATTAATCGCAATTTAATCGCATATTTTCATGAGTTCTAAATATACCTTAAATGAGTGTTTTTCAAGAATATTCATATCATGGCCAATTATTTATTCTGCATTTGAGTCACAGATCACCATTTGATGACATTTATTTAGACTTCCAGACTTAAATTAAAGTAAAGTAAAGTAACTTAACTGATGCAGATATTTAAAAATTATTCACCTGCATTTGGCGAAATTGAACCAAATTGACCCACTTGGCTTTTGGTTTTACTTTGAGTTAATCTCGCACTAAAAAAATTAATCGAGTTAACTCATGGCTGAGTTAACTCGCGATTAACTAGTTAACTCGGACAGCCTTAGTTTAAAGCAAGTAGAACGTAAACTTAAATGCAAAATGTATGATATATTTTGGGGGGCAAGTGACTATCACCTGAGGGCAAGTAGAATCTGACTTGCACTTGCACTTGCACGATGGACAAGTGCCTCGGAGTGTCAACCCCTGAACATAGAATCTACCATGTGCCACATGTGCTCCTTCTCCAGGAATGGAGAAGGGGCACATGTGAGGGAAGGGTAAGGTAAAGGGGTAGGGAGATAGAGTAAGGTAAGGTGTAAGGTACTAGCTGTCTGTCCAGTACATCTATAAGTCGGTAGGTGTTGTCTCGTCTTGCCATGCCGCTCAATCAATTGGAAAGTGAGGTTTTAGGGGCAAGCTATATAGTATTGACAATGTCTATTTATAGCCGTGTACTGGAACACACCAGTGGGCCGTACTGGGCACAGGTCAGCAGGTTTGAAGCTACAGGAATATGAATGGAGATCTAGGGTTATATACAGGTCCTTCTCAAAAAATTAGCATATTGTGTAAAAGTTCATTTTCTTCCACAATATAATACAAAAAGTGAAACTTTCATATATTCTCAATCAATTGTGCATTAAGTGAAGTATTTAAATACTTGTTTTGTTTTAAACCTGATGATTATGGTGTACAGCTCATGAAAACCCCAAAATCCTATCTCAATGAATTAGCATATTTTGGCGAGAACACTAAAAAAATATGTTTTAAACAAGAAATGTTGACCTTCTGAAAAGTATGTTAATGTATGCAGTTAATACTTGGTCTGGACTACGTTTGAACAAATTATTTCATCAATGGGGCGTGGCATAGGGGTGATCAACCTGTGGCACTGTTGAGGAGTTATGGAAGACCAGTTTTGCTTTGATAACGGTCGTAAATTAATTTGTATTGTTCAGTCTTATGTCTCACACCTTCCTCTTGACAATACAATCCTGATTCTCTGTGGGGTTAAAGTCAGGGCAGTTGCCTGGTCAGTTAAGCGCAGTAATACCATGGTCAGGACAGCAGCTACTGGTAGTTTTAGCTCTGTGGGCAGGTGCCAAATCGAGCTGGAAAGGAAAATTTGCATCTCTATGAAGCTTATCAACATACCAAAGCACAAGGTACTCTAGAAGGATGGCTGTGTTTTCAGTTTTCAGCCAATAACATGGCCTAAACCATGTGTTATGCCATGTCCAGACTCCAAGCCATGTTATCGGCTGGTGTTGATCCACTAACAGTGAAAACTGTCAGTGGTTTCAACACAGCCATCCGTTTAGAGTACCTTGTGCTTTAGTATGTTGATAACCTTCATGGAGAAGCTTATTTCCCCTTCCAGCTCGATTTGGCACCTGCCCACAGAGCCAAAATTACTAGTAACTGCTGTACTGACCATGGTATTACTGCACTTAACTGACCAGCCAACTGTCCTGATTTTAACCCAACAGAGAATCTGGGTTGTATTGTCAAGAGGAAGGTGTGAGACATAAGACTGAACAATACAAATTCATTTATGGCCGTTATCAAAGCAAAACTGGTCTTCCATAACTCCTCAACAGTGGCACAGGTTGATCACCTCTATGCCACGCCCCATTGATGAAATAATGTGTTCAAAAGTAGTCCAGACCAAGTATTAACTGCATACATTAACATACTTTTCAGATAGTCAACATTTCTTGTTTAAAACATATATTTTTTTGTGGTTTTGTAAAAATATGCTAATTCATTGAGACGGCATTTTGGGGTTTTCCTGAGCTGTACACCATAATCATCAGGATTAAATCAAAAAAAAGTTTTAAATAGTTCAGTTAATGCACAATTGATTGAGAATATATGAAATCTTCACTTTTTGTATTATATTATAGAAGAAAATGAACTTTTACACAATATGCTAATTTTTTGAGAAGGACCTGTATATAGTAGAGCTGTCAATCGATTAAAATTTTTAATCGCATGATTGCCCATAGTTAATCTTTGATTAATCGCAATTTAATCGCATATTTTCATGAGTTCTAAATATACCTTAAATGAGTGTTTTTCAAGAATATTCATATCATGGCCAATTATTTATTCTGCATTTGAGTCACAGATCACCATTTGATGACATTTATTTAGACCTCCAGACTTAAATTAAAGAATTTGTCATCGATATCATTAGGAACGAACATGCACATTTTGTAGAAAGTTCTCTACATTCTGTAATTGTGTAGACTTATTTTAAAGTAACTTAACTGATGCAGATATTTAAAAATTATTCACCTGCATTTGGCGAAATTGAACCAAATTGACCCACTTGACTTTTGGTTTTACTTTGAGTTAATCTCGCACTAAAAAAATTAATCGAGTTAACTCATGGCTGAGTTAACTCGCGATTAACTAGTTAACTCGGACAGCCTTAATATATAGTAAAATGTTGACTAGAATATGTGCATTCATTATTTTGGAAGATATCCCCAAAACTGTATTTTTAAAATGTATTATAATTGTTTTAATAATTATTAAAAACTTAGTTGAATAACAGAAACATGCAGCCACACATGCAGGGATACATACACACGCACACACACACACACACACACACACACACACACACACACACACACACACACACACACACACACACACACACACACACACACACACACACACACGCATGCACTTATAATTAATAAACTGTTTCTTACTGGCTCTCATGAAAATACTCAGATGTTGTCCACAGCTGGCGACAGTGATTGATGGAGACACCTGAACAGAAGACAAGACAAGTCAGTGATCACATCTACAGCGAAATTACAACACATTACTGTACATTGAGTGCAGTCTATGGTGTGTATTAATCTCGCAAATCTTTGAGATTATAATGTCAGCAATTAGAGACATGTTCCGAGATTAACGGCACAATTTTGTTTTAAAGTAAAAAATGTGCCACATTAAATGGCTATTTGGTATATTAATATTCTATATCAATATAATAAGTAATTATTATACCTGATTATGGCAAAAGACGTACGTGGCAAAACGTAACTTAAATAATAATCACAATTATGGGTGTGTAAAACATTTATTCAGCACGTTTGGATGTATTAATCCCGTACACTATTCAGTGATATATTTTCTGACAATGTGTACCGAAAACCAAATTAAAGTATTTTTTTAGCCATTTTCAGACTGAATGTTTCCTGCAGACAAATACTTTTTGAAGCCAAATATTTGCTTCATCACTACAGAGTACCCCCCTCCCAGTACTTTTTATACCACTTTAACTTACCAAGCGATGAGCAGGGGTGAGGAGGTTCTCCGTTGAAGGAGGTGTTCTCTCTACTCGCTCTCTGCAGCCTCTTTATATAACCCAATCTGCTTCCTGCTGCAGGAAAAACACTCCTCTTATCATAAATACACTACACCAAGAGTGTGTGTGTGTGTGTGTGCGTGTGCGTGCATGCGTGCACGTGTCCATGCGAGCGGTTTCATGGACAACGGTGCAGGATGTTTCAAGTGTGCTCTCGAAAGTGTAGTTTATAAATGCGCAACTCAAAGAAATGGCCTTGACATCGTTGTTGATTTTCATGCATGGGAAGGATTCTAATCATTCTATTCTGCATGAAATGCAACACAGCTTTGCACAGCTTAACCTCCTTCCATGGTTCAGTATCACTTTGCAACTGTCACCAAAATACGCTGATAGTGCCTTTTGATAGATTCTCCGGTCACTGCGCAGATGTAAGCCTGGAGCCAGAGGCTAAGCTAACAGTGTATACAAATTCAAAGTGCTTTGTTTACTTGAAATGCTGGTACTTTCCATACGCCTGTAAGAGGTCAAAGCATAGTTTCACTTGTGTCTTCTGGGAAATGGGCTGATTTGCTTTTACACAGTTGCGCATAGTTGCGTTGTTTTTTTTTTCCTTTTTTCAGTTTCGTACCTTGCCTCTCCTAGCACACATACTCCCACCGCTAAGTGTTATTTCCTGTTTTTCTAACTTTTCCTTCATGTGCCTTGTAATCGTTTGCAATTCGCATCATATTGTGCACAATATTCTGATTCTCTCTGTTCAATGAATAGCACGCAGGACACGTTGAATCTCTTTATTCTTCATTCATTGCATATTATTGGAGCAAGTGCAGTTTTTTCTTTATCGGTATATACAGAACATCGTATGTGTATACACAAAGATGTTGTGTGGCTAAAGATGAAAACATGATCAGGGACATCCATCACCCCAGCCACAGCCTGTTCGAGCCACCGCTGCACCCACCCACGGCCCGGCAAACGCCTGGCAAAAACATCTAGAGCAGCACCACCAGACTATTGAACAGTTTTCATGTGTTAACAGTATTGATTGATTTGAGAATTGTATTATGTTATGGGACACGTGGACTAAAGCCTGGATGAGCACCAGGGACGTTCTTGAGTGACAGTCACCTTAGAAATGGGTTGACATATTTGGTATTAGAGGATGTCGTCTTGAGATATGATGTAAAGAGAATGTTACTTGTAACTAGGGAGGTCGAAATGTATTGGATCGGCCCTTTTTTGGTCATATCGGTTCACATCGGTATCTGCAATACTGTATCTGTACCAGAAAAGTATCAGTATTGCCCCTAATTTGTCATCATCAAACCATTCGGTAATTGTAAATACCGGTATACCGGTATAACTAGAGATCAGTGTGGTGAGGGGTTGACACTATATCAGGTAAATAAATATTGTGGAGTTTGCTTTGGAGTTGCCCAAGTGCACATTTGAGTGAGGAGTGCTATTCTAGTCTGCTATATTATTCTGCTATTTAATGGACTTCATATAAGATTTAATTGAGTTTTAGTCTTTTTTTTTTTTTTTCTTAATGCATTTGCAAAATTTATCTGATCGGGAATGATCGGGATTGTATCGGGAGCAAAAAAATGTGATCGGGACAACCCTAACCACAGTGATTATTGTGGTATCATACATGTAGGCTACATCACTAGTATTTTTCTTTCTATGCATATGTCGTGACCGTTTGGCCTTGCGAACTGATTTCGCTGCCTCTCCAGCCCATTTCTCAGAAATGCAAAGCGAGTTTAAAGTGAAACAGAAAATATTTCAAATTGCTTGATAAGAACCTGGCAGGATAAGCGTACTCGTAAGGTTATAAATAAAAGATCAACAGTCTCCACCCTACCATTTTACGCAAGTGAACAGACAGTTATTGGCTCACAGTCAGGCATGTGGCAACTCCACATGGCTTCATTCACTGGGTATACTTTCACTTGTGATTTCTGGGAAATGGGCTGATCTGCTGTAGCATAGTCGTGTACACACACACACACACACACACACACACACACACACACACACACACACACACACACACACACACACACACACACCAGGGGCGTTTTTGCCATTAGGCAGACTAGGCAGTTTCCTGGGGCGCCATTGGGGAGGGGCACCAGGGCGATCACCAGACATGCTTTAAAAGGATCCCAGGCTAATAAGCCTCATATGGATAAATACATTATACTTGTCCTCTATAACTAGAAATTGAACATTTAAAACACATAGGCCTAGATTTTTGTCACCGCTAAACCAGTTATCCCTTAACTTTTTTGCCTTTTTAAACTATTTTTAAAAAACATTTTTCAATAGTTCAAATGGCAAGTCTACACGCTCAGCGTGTCAATAGATGTCAATAGGCACATTGGACTATTCCCAAAAGTTTTTAAAAATAGAAAAAAAGGGATAAGGGGTTTAGCATGTAACGAAAATGGAGCCATTATTAACTGTTCAGGAGAGGAGAACAACTGATCACTGTTCAAGGGCAAATCTGCTCTGATACATTATTTTTAAGATAAAAAAGAGCGGTTTTGGTAACCTGATTAACATGCGCGTTAAAATTCAGTACAGTCAATGAGAAACCCCAAGGTTATTAAACCGTAGAGTGTTTTTTTTCTATCAGCCAGTTTACCAGGCCTACTGTATTTCTAATTAGCCAACTATGAGAACTTCTGTCTTGTATAATCATTTAATTTGAGAAAATTCTCACTCATCCAGCATGTAATACTGGATAGACAGGTCAACATTTGGCATGTGTGTTTCAGTGATCTGTTATGTAGTGGGGTGCAAACCTGATCTGAGTGGTGTAGAACCAGATTGAAAGGACAAGTCTGGTGGGACTCAACGAGTATGCGGGCGTGCGTGTGCACGTGTGCGACGGCGTGCACGAGTGGCAGGTGCATGTGTGGGTGGGTGTACCTGCATGTATTAAGGGCGTTCCATACAGGGATTGATAAAACCGCCTCTAGTTCATTTTCGCTTGAGGGCGAGGCTGAAAATTTGTTACTGTTAACTGTTACAAACATTCTGATATGGCAACCAGGACATGATATAATCATTAAAGTGAAAGCTTGTTTGTCCCATTGATATCTTTCTGGTTATCACACTGTATGAATTAGAAAATAAACATTGGTCAACTTTGTTTTCTTTTACCTTGTACTTAATTGTAGCCTTTGACACTGTGGACTATTGTTTCAAACTAACAACTCTTAAAGCAGGAAATACACATACGCTGCATAGGCAGGAAATGCTAACCACACTAGGCGTGGGGACCACTAGGCGTATTAATTTCCTGCCCAGATGTGACAACGCAAAGTGAAACCTAGAAACGAACAGGTTATTTTTAAAATATTGTTTTATTCATTTGGGTGGACATATCAAATATGGAGCCGGCTACATTTTCCAAAACAATATTTTAAAAATAAATTAAAACTGTAAATGATATTATGCAGGACTCTCACATATTAGTCGGACAATATCAGTCACCAGAAAAAAAGATGGGTTGTTTTCGAATAATCTCTCATGGTTAAAATGGATAAAATTAAGTTATAATGGCTTTGTATAGGAAGGATGCGGATGCGGTAAAATGAACATCAAATATCTAAACACTGAATGGAGTAACTTATATGTCTGGGCTGTTCACATGAGACTGAATAGACCATAAAATGACCAAAGGTTTTTTTGGGAATATGGAATATCCCTCTATATCCCTCTAACATAACCCAAGTATTCCCCACTATATTTCCACACTCACTCCAAAGGTGCCCCATTGCGTGTACTGTTGTATAAAAAAAATAGCTGATCTACAAGCTCAAAATGTTTTGAGCTTGTCGGTCAGCTATTTTTGATACAACAGTACATCTATAATCTATTGCTATATTTGAATTTAAATCCTAAATTATTATTTTTTTAAATATGACATCAGGATCTTAATAATTTGCTTTGCGTGTTGGCAATGTGTTTTCGCAACTCATTCTCACTTACATTCATATTGACTTTTTTCCAGACCCCACACAAAGTTTTCAAAGTCAAATTGTGACTTTCTTGGAAGTCAAGTTGTGACTTTCTTATGGAGTTTTTCCTTTGTCTTGCCAAAATTTGGAATAACACAGTTAAGGAGCGGTTGGGATTTGAACCACCAACCTACGGATTATTGGACGGCCTGCTCTACCTCCTGAGACATAGTCACCCTAGTTGGTTGAGGTTTTAAACCTCATACAGCTGAAACTTCAACCCTAAACCTAACCTCAGTAAAACTATGTCTAAACCTAACCTCAGTAAAACTATGTCTAAACCTAACCTCAGTAAAACTATGTCTAAACCTAAGCTCAGTAAAACTATGCTAAAATCTGCTGGGGTCACTGTGGCTCAGGAGGTAAAGCAGGTTGCAATTTTTTTGCAAGACAAAAGTAAAACAGCGCCCTCTTCAGAAAGTCACAATTTGACTTTGTAAAGTCAACTACTGACTTTGTGTGGGGTCTGGAAAAAAAAAGTCAAGGTTTGACTTTTTGCATATCGTCACCTTCTTAAAATAACCGCCTAAGTCATTTTTTCCAGGTTTTTCAGGAAACACAAAACACCCCAAAAAAAATTTTGGGGGTGTTTTGTGTGTTTCCTGAAAAACCTGGAAAAAATGACTTAGGCGATTATTTTAAGAAGGTGACCATATGATAAAGTGTTGGTTGTCCCACACATGCACTACTTCTGTCCCTCAGATAAACAGTTTAGATCTGGTCACCCTAAGGGAGGGGTTTTCTGGTGTGATCAGAAAGCAAACAAGGCAGAGACCGTTCAGTGTGTTGAATCAACTCAACAGAGCCTCCTCCTCTCTGCTCTCATCACAGAGCTCTGACACAGACATGGTAAGCAAGTTTTAATTGAGTATTTCCAATTTCCAATGCTTTTTAAAGATGTGTTTTTTGAAAACTTGAAATGGAACATATCGCAAAATGGGTACTTTTCATGAAGTTAATTTACAGAGTTGTATAGAGTTCTGGGCTTTTACTTGTTTCACTTATGGCATACAATGTATACAGTAAAGCGTTATAGTTTTACTTCTGTAGATGTGATCATTGTCTTGTCTTCTGTCCAGGTGTGTCCGTCCATCACTGTGACCAGCAGTCACAAACATCTGTAAGTTGAATGAGACCCAGTAAGTAACTGTTTATTCTCTCTCTCTCTCTCTCTCTCTCTCTCTCTCTCTCTCTCTCTCTCTCTCTCTCTCTCTCTCTCTCTCTCTCTCTCTCTCTCTCTCTCTCTCACCCAAAATAAGCTTAGAATGTGGTTAGAAGGGCTGTTGTTCAAGTACACCTATATACATAACTCCAAAATGCATTTTTGCTATATAATCTCTCTCCACCATGTCAGTACATGCATTAACACTCACACTTTCACTTTCACTTTTGGTTCAGCAGTGATTCAGCTGCCTCATGGGGGCATGTCACATGATTTATGGCTGATCCACTGCTGAAACGGAAGTTAAAGTGTGAGTGTCAACACACTACTGACATGGTGGAGAGACAATATATAGCAAAAAAAATGCATTTTGGAGCGATGTATATAGGAGAACTTGAACAACAACCCTTAGTCCCATTGTAAGCATATTTTGGGGTAGGCGAAACAGCCATTAAGGAGTGTTTTCACAAAATAACAACTGGACCACTTAAAGAAAAATAACTGCAAAGAAAGTTAAAAAAAAGAAATTGGTGCGGAGTTCTCCTTTAATTCCATTCTGGGGTGATTTTAACTTTTTGTAATAGCTTGCATATAGAAGACACCACAATCAGGTATTCTAACAGTATTTTATTTTATTGCTACAAGAAGGAACATAGACTCGCCTTCACTCTCAGTACACTTCTCTAACCAACACTAACCAACACTTCCGCCCAGCAGTTGTTTACATGCTTCCGCCTCCTAGCCCAAGTCCGGCGTTCTTGTGCCCCTTCTTGGTCAAACTCCACAACTGTAACATGTGCACAACATAACACTTTTCAACACCCTTTTCTGTAGCGTTAGGCTGTGAGCACACAATAGCCGACAATAGCCGCCATATTTGGATTTTTTTGAATGGCTGTGGATGGAAAATTAAAATGGCCGTTGCGGCAAACGTGCATCTAACGTCTATTTCCATCCAGCACCTGTATAAAACACGTCCCGTGACCTCCAGACGCTGCGTCCAACAGACGCAGTTCGCAGTATGGTGTGCCCAGACTGTTAGGCAGCTAGTATGTCACAGCTCCAATCCATCTCTTGATGCTGAGAGCCAAGCAATCCCAATGGGGCGCCCCCTTCAAGTATGTTTATCATGTCATTAAATGTGCATTAAACTTTATTAATACATGAACCGCCCCTACCTGCCACCCCCTGCGCCAAACTCGAGGAACAGAAACATTATTTTATTCCATTCTTTAATCCATCTTTTAATCCAAACGTATTGTTTGTCCATTGTCGTTTTGTTCTATTTCATTTCGGATAAGATGGGCGCGGACATTTTGAAAAAATCCTGGCCCATTGGATAAATGGATAATCCTCCCCTGCCCTCAATGTCCCTCACGTGTGTGTGTGTGTGTGTGTGTGTGTGTGTGTGTGTGTGTGTGTGTGTGTGTGTGTGTGTGTGTGTGTGTGTGTGTGTGTTGATTTTTTAGAGATGTGAAGACTTCACTGCTGATTTCCATGATCTCCCTTTAGACTAGAGTTACAACCATACCTGAACTCCAGAGATCAACCTGATTGAGAACAGACAGCGCAGGTATGTATCACATTACACTCAGTGAAACACACACAATGATAGTCAAGATAAAACAAAGGGTCAAATTATGTTATTATAATATATAACACACATATTTTGTGTGTTGCAGATTGGACCAGAGACAACTTAACACACATGAAGAAGATCAGCGAGACAGCAAGACTTTAGCAGTAAAATTAAACGTATTTGTTCTGTAAATGTAATGTACAATGCACATATATGGCATGAGAATTTGCAAGAATGCATGGAAAAGATGAGAAAAGATCTAAAAGATCATACAGGGGAACCCGTTACTCGCGCAACTCCCCTGAAAGAGGAAAACGTGAACATAAAAGGATGCAAACGTTTTACTTTTGGTACTGATTCGCCTAAACCGAATCACACCATCATGGTCATTGGGGCGACTGGTGCAGGAAAGTCCACCCTCATCAATGGAATGATCAACTACATCCTTGGTGTCAAATGGGAAGATCCATTTAGGTTTCTTTTAGTTAATGAGGGTAAAGCCAAATCCCAAGCTGAGAGTCAGACCAATGACGTTGTTGCCTACAAACTCAACCATCAAGAAGGGTTTCAGGTTGACTACTCCCTGACCATCATTGACACACCAGGTTTTGGTGACACTCGAGGAATAGAGAGAGACAAGCTGATCTCAGTCAAGCTGAATGAGCTTTTCACTGCCAAGCAGGGAGTCTCTGAGATCGACGCGGTTTGTTTTGTTGCTCAGGCCTCTCTCGCGCGGCTAACCCCTACGCAGAGATACGTGTTCGACTCTGTGCTCTCAATCTTTGGCAAAGACATAGAAGAGAACATCAGGGTTTTGGTGACCTTTGCGGATGGTCAAAGCCCACCTGTCCTGGAGGCAATCAAAGTCTCAGGAGTCCCATGTCCCAAAACAAAGAAAGGCCAGCCACTTCATTTCAAATTCAACAATTCTGCATTGTTTGCAGCCAACAAAACATGTTATGCAAACAATACAGGTGCATGTGGTAATGATGATGATGATTTTCATGATAGTAACGATGGCACCTTTGATCAAATGTTTTGGGTCATGGGTTCCAACAGCATGGAGAAGTTCTTCAAGGCTTTGCCAGTACTGCCAACCAAAAGTTTGACTTTAACAAGGGAGGTTCTCAGCCTAAGACAAATGCTTGAAGACTCTGTTGAAAACTTGCAGAGACAGGCCGCGCTTCGTTTAGCAAAGAATGAAGAGATACGAAAACAAACTGAAATACTCAACACACACAAAGCAGAGATGGCTGCCAATAAGAACTTTGACGTTAAGTTCAAGATCAAAAAGCCAGTTCAAGAGTCACACAGTCAGTTCAACACCAACTGTCAGCAGTGCAGCACAACGTGCCACTTTCCCTGTCCATATGGCAACGATCAGGATAAGTTTAAATGCCGTGTAATGGGACCAGGCGGCTACTGCACAAAGTGCCCGCAGAAATGCCACTGGACAGTGCATTTTAATCAGAAGTACAATTGGCATTATAAAGATGTAGCAGAAAAGCGTAATGTGAAAGCGTTACAACGCAAATATCTAAAAGCTTCTCAGGCTAAGAAGACTGTTGAACGGCAGATATCTAAGTTAAGAGCTGAATATGCCACACTGCAGACGGATGAGGCTGAACTTGAGGAGCGGTCTGTGGCGTGTTTAGATACACTGAAAGAGATCGCACTGATGCCAAATCCACTTTACACTCCCGCCTACATCGACCTGCTCATCGAGGGAGAGAAGTCAGAGCACAAACCAGGCCACATGGAGCGCATTAACTCCCTGAGGGAGATGAGAGCAAAGGCACAAACCATGGCTAAAATAACCAAGAAATTAAACTCCCGGGTTGGTTCTGGGAACCAGAGGGCCCATCGCTCATCGAAGTCCTACCTCCCAACACGTCTTACAACAAGTGAAACTCTCAGCTTAGCATCATCATCACCATCATCATATTCTGTAGTTTCAGCGTGCTCCTCTGTTTCATCTCCATTCTCTTATGGTACATGTTCTGGGAACCAGAGGGTCCATCACCCAACGCAGACCTACCTCCCAACACGTCATACAAGAAGTGAAAGTCTCGGCTTAGCATCATCATCACCATCATCATCATCATCTTCTGTAGTTTCTCCATGCACCATTACATTTCATCCTTATTCATATGATACAAGTTCTGGGGACCAGTGTGACCCTGACCCATGGGGGTCTGACCTCCCAACGCATCTCAGTGAAACTGAACCTCTCATCAAGGATAGGTCTGAGCACCAGACGGTCCAGCACCGACGGTGGTCTTATTACGTGTTCCGGCTAGTGGCTGCAATTACTGCTGGTATCATTGGTATTTTGTTATGGATCCTGATCATATTTATTATAATTCATTATATTTTTGATTAATATAGTTCCTCTCCTAAAGAGATTCTCAGGAACTTCCAAATTTCTTTCCACATTTTCATACTGCCACCTTAAAGTTTAAGGACACGATTTTGGTTGAAACTCCCGTTCCAGCAATTACAGCATCTGGCATTGGGGGTGAGGTGTTCCCACACTAAAGTTGTTATTTTGGTAACCATCCTAATTTCCTTAAAAACCTTCGAGACCTGTTACATTATGCATAGGTGTGGTTTGGGCATTTTTAGCTTTCATCCAATCCGTGTTGATCTTGTCATTGCCTTTAAAACATTCCTTATCGCTTCCCTTCATGCAGCAGTTCTATATTGGTTCATAAGTACTTTACTTAGGGGCTTGTTTATTTATTTATTTTTTTGCCTCCAAAACTCGTCTCTTCAAAAGACCATAGCTCAGTCAATTCTGTACCATTTCTTGCGATTTCTTGTGAAGTGATAGATATGTGCTCACCAAACGTCAGTGTTGCCTTTGCTGTATGTTAGGCTACCGGATTGCAAGACACATTTCGATGTGAACTGACAATAACGTACTGTATGACCATATCATCCCTCTGGGACACAGATCAAATTGGAAAATTGTACCATAATCATTTTGATGATCATCATGACCAGTTATTGGTTGAAAAAGGGGGATTGGTCCTTTAACTAGAAGCAGTATTTCCAGTGCTCAATGGATATTTTGAATTGATACGTTATGTTAATGTGTTTTCCGGTGAAAATAAAAGAACATAAAATATGTTTTAATTGCATTATTTATTTATTTATTTATTTATTTATTTATTTATTTGAGTTATAATAATAGTATAGTTGTGCTTTTTTAGCAAGTAAATTTGTGCCATGTAAAAGCCTGCCTAGCTTTTATATTCATCAAAGGCCTCCCAAAACAAACTGGTCAGGAGTTTGGCCTTAGGGTTGAAGGGTCTTGTCAGGGGTTGAACTCTTTGTCTCACCTTGCTGTGCCCACTAGTTTCTCCACCTGTGTCCTGTTTGTATCCCAGCCATTCCCACGTTGATTCTTAGTTATGTTCACCTGTTACCCCTGTGCCTATTTAAACACTCATATCCTTATGTTCTGTGCTTGAGTATATGTAGTATTACGCGGAAGCGGGGATCGAACCCGGGACTCCCACTCGCCAGTCCAACGCACAACAAGTCGCGCCAATAAGGCTGAGCCCGATTGGCGGGGTTGTTGTCGCTGGTTCATGGCTGGGTGCTACATTCACCCCCTTGATCTTTTGGAGCGCGTCCTCGCGCTTCACATTTCACACCACGGACCCCCGTACGTGATGTCCCTCATGTGGACCCGCAAGGACGTATACGGGTATATTGTGGATAACACCCGCACTCCAAATCCTGCCGACTACACCAGATTGTAGTATTACGCGGAAGCGGGGATCGAACCCGGGACTCCCACTCGCCAGTCCAACGCACAACAAGTCGCGCCAATAAGGCTGAGCCCGATTGGCGGGGTTGTTGTCGCTGGTTCATGGCTGGGTGCTACATATAGTTGTGTTCACCTAGTGTCTTCCATATAATAAATACTTATATTGGACGATCTTGCTCCTGCCTGTCTGGTCTGCATCTGAGTTCCACACACGTTGGGTTCCACCGTGACAGGTCTGGTTCACAAGATTTGATACCAAAATACCAATGTACCTGTCCAAACACTTCCTTAAAGGGATATTTCACTTTATTGTCTACTCACACTCCTATGAACACCCCAGACAGTTTCTAAGTTACTCCTTTCAGTATTTAGATATTTGACATTTATTTTAGCCCTGCCTGCCACCTTCCTATACAAACCTATTATAACAATTTTAACCATAATATATTCATTGAAAATACCCATTTTTTTTCTGGTGACTGATATTGTCCTTCTTATATGGTTGCTGTAGTAGAAGTTTAATTAGCAGGTTTCATTTCTTTAAAATATTGTTTTGGAAAATGTAGCAGCCTTGGGGCCAAATTAATAAAACAATATTTTTTTTTAAATAAATGAAAACAGTAAATGAAAAAGCACGCCCCCTCGTGTATTAGAGGGAATATCAGTCAGCAGAAAGAAAAGACAGATCAATCTGTGGTTAAAATGGAGATTTGTTATAGTGGGTTTGTATAGGAAGGGGTGGGTAGCTGAAATGTACATCAAATATCTAAATACGGAATGCAAAAACTGTCAGTGTTCATATATGAGCCTGAGATATAATGACCAAAGTTTTCTTTGTCAACAAAGTCCACTCCCACAACATCAGAGGGAGTGCTAGAAAATACTACCTATATGGGTGATAAAAGGACTCTATACTTTGATAGCTCCAAATATGTGGAGAACAAACCAGGAAGGACCACCAGCCATCTAAACAGCCGGAAGACAGAGAGTACTTGAGAAAATAATCCAACTACAATCGTTCAAAGAGAGGCATTCTAAAACCATACTACTCCCAAATGTTAAAATGAAAACATTTCAGTTTCAACTTTAAGAATCAACCTTAAGCCAAAGAAAATGTTACCTCATGAGCAGAGTAAAAAACACTTAAATCAGAAAAATACTCAAAAACTGATACCCATACACTGACATTATTGGAAAACCCACGAACAAGCCATCATTGCATCGAAGTCTCTCAATATTTTACAAAGATGATTCTGGAACAATCTGGTTACATCCAGAACACCTGATCAGAGTGACTTAGGGCACTTGTCTCCTGAAAATAGTTATCACCCCTTTGGTGACAGAGAAGTACAATGACCAGATAGTAGTCATTATAACAAAGTTAACCCTCAAAACAGCAGATCTACAAGGTGGTAGCACAACCCAGTTAAAATCCATGGTGACATATGTATCAGCATGTGCAACCAGAGTTTCCTCACCCACTCTACTGTTCCCCTCCTTGTATTATTGTATTTTTATTGTATTTTTGTTTTCCCTAAATTACTGATGTGCTGCTTCTGGCCAAATCCTAATAAGTCATTATTATGTTGGAGTTTAACTCACCAGGATTTTAATTTAATTATTTAACTATGAAACCATTTAAAGGTAGGGGAAGTGATTTCACTTTTGTCAGATATCACCCCAAAAAAAAAGAAATTCTGTTAAAATGCTCTATTATAAGGTGTGCAGATATGGACTTTACCCCTCCCCCACGTTAGCAGAGGAGCTAATAAAAGTTCCCCAGGTGGAGGGTGAATTCTCCTCCAATCAGGATCGAGCAGCAGGTTCAGATAGTGGCTGGTACTACACAATGAATTTCAAATCACTTACCCTACCTTTAAGGTTGATTTTACAGTAATCTACTTTGTCTTCTGTGTTTGACAGTTCGCAAAAAGCAGTATTAATTGTAAATACTGTGGCTGTTGAGACATGCAGCAGTAATTATTGTATATATATTTCTGTAGGCGTTGGCCCCACCTTGTGACAGTGGACAGAACTGTACACATTCTGGAAATGAAGCCAAAGTTTTAATTTTACACACACACACACACACACACACACACACACACACACACACACACACACACACACACACACACACACACACACACACACTGTCTGTTCATCTGTTATTTTGGTTTTCAACCACAGTTCAGGTGGCAGATAAAGTTGTACTTCTCCGCTTGGTCCCTGCCGACCCACTGCCCTCCACTGGTCTGGACGGCGCCCCCTGGTGTGACCTGGTTGTCACAGTACTGTTGTTGTTTCTGTCCATCAGGCCCGTGCCCCGGGGCCCAGTTCTCATAGCAGCCATCGTTGTCGTCGTCGTGGCCCACCCAGAACCAGAAGTGGAACTTGCAGGCGTAGCGGAGGCCCACCCACACGTACGGTGTGGTGGCGGCGTGGGTCTGCAGGGCCACACGGTGCTGGAGGTGGATGGAGGTGATGGAGACCAGCTGGCCACCGTGACGCTCCCTGCAGTAGCTCACTGCATCCATCCATGACCTGCTCTCCTGGATTAAGATCAGGATCCCTGCTAGAGAACAACGCATTGGATAGATCATCAAGATCCTACTGGGGGACACATTGGATAGAACATCAGGATCCTACTAGGGAACACATTGGATAGCACATCAGGATCCTACTGGGGAACACATTGGGATAGAACCTCATCGCCTGTCATTGTCAGCCTTCTTCAATTGTCAAACTTGCTTATGCTTTAAAAAGGAATTCCACCCATTTTCAACATTTTACTATGTCAATAATATACCTTAGAGATGTTATTGCGTGGACATAAAAAACACAAGCAAAAAAAATGTTTCCTAGAAATGGAGGTCTGAAAAATCTCAAGAAACACAAGTTGTTGACCTCATCAAGTTGTGTTTCACCATGTTCATGATTTTTCTTTTCGGACATTTTCCTTTCCTGAGAGCGTACAAATGGAACCAATGGACCCGTTAGGTTATAAGTATCCTATAAGCTTTGTCATTGTCTAACAATGACGAATTGTTCGCCGATCAGGAAGAGCCTCGCTGAGCTGCTTCTGATTAAGGAAAAAGGGAGGGGTGGGGTCACATGTGGAGGTGGTGGAGGACTATGATCTTTAAAGGGTCACTGCAGCTCCTATAGTTGTCATAGATAGTAGATCTTTTCAGGAAGTTATCTAATAATTAAACAGTCAAGATAAAGAAGAAAAAGATGGAAGAAATTATACGCAATTATAAAACTGATGCTATGTAGTAATTAGGTGGGAAACTTGCATTGTTCTCAGTATAATCCCTAGAATCCTTGTGTTTGAATTGAGCAATAACTCTATTTTCTAACTAAAATATGGAAAGGAAAATATACCTGCCTCTCAAATTCCCTGCAGGCCTACGCAACATTCTGGAAGTAAGAAGATTTCATCACAATTATCCAGTCTAAGGCTTTGGGCTAGGGTTACTACTTGTAGCAGTTGGTGGTGGTGGTGGTGGTGAAGTGGTTGTTGCATTTGTGTCCATTTTAGTCATAGTCGTTGGTGTAGTGGTTGTAGGTAATTGTGGTTGTGGGTGCTGCACGTGGAGATGATCAAGATACAGACATTGGGTGCAATTCCCAATCGCTGTGGTGTAGCAGGTATGGTGTAAGTCTTCTCATTGGCTGCATGGCAGCAAATCAGGTCTGGGGCCTTGGGGTAGGCCGAAAGCCTATACCACCAGCCCTGGACCTGAGCTTACCAAATAATTACCCAGAATAATTAAAACCTGCAAGTCAATAGGTCCAAAAATCACCTGACCCCCCAATTAAAAATGTTACTGTACTCCCTGGCTTTGTTCATTATGAGTTGAAGCTCTTGATGACTGGTTTTAATTATTATGGATAATTATTTGGTAGGCCCAGGCCCAGGTCTGGTGGTATAGGCTTTCGGGCCTACCTCAAGGCCCCAGACCTGATTCGCTGCCATGCAGCCAATGAGCACGGCCCCAAACCTGATTTGCTGCCATGCAGCCAATGAGAGAACTTACACCATACCTGCTACACCGAAGCGATTGGGAATTGCACCCTCGCACTCCTCACAATAGATGATCACTGATGGAATGTGTAATTTTATGGTGCCGTAGTAAAGACTGTACTGTACCTGCAATAGTTGGTGTTGGTGATGGTGATGTGGATCTATCTGTGGACGTTGTAGCCGTAGTACTCATTGGTGTAGTGGTGCTGGTTGGGCTTGTAGATGCTGCAGGTGGAGTTGTATGTGTAGATGTACCGTTAGGTGTTGCAGGTAGAGTTGTAGGTGCAGTTATAGTTGCTGCAGGTGCAGTTGTAGTTGCTGTAGCTAGAATTGTAGGTGCAATTGTAGTTGCTGCAAGTGTAGTTGTAGTTGATGTAGGTGTAGTTGTAGTTGCTGTAGGTGTAGTTGTAGTTGCTATAGCTACAATTGTAGGTGCAGTTGCTGCAGGTGTAGTTGCAGTTGTAGTTGCTACAAGTGTAGTTGTAGGTAGAGTTGTAGGTGAAGTTATAGTTGCTGCAGGTGTAGTTGTAGTTGCTGCAGGTGTGGTTGTACTTGCTGCAGGTAGAGTTGTTGGTGTAGTTGTAGTTGCTGCAAGTCTAGTTGTAGTTGCTGCAGGTGTAGTTGTAGTTGCTGCTAGTGTAGTTGTAATTACTGCAGGTGGAGTTGCTGCAGGTGGAGTTGTAGTTGCAGTTGTAGTTGCTGCAAGTGTAGTTTCTGCATGTGTAGTTGTAGTTGCTGCAGATGTAGTTGTAGGTCCAGTTGTAGTTGCTGCAAGTGTAGCTAATGGAAGTGTAGTTGTAGTTGCTGCAGGTGTAGTTGCTGCAGGTGTAGCTACTGCATGTGTAATTGTAGTTTCTGCAGGTGTAGTTGTAGTTGCTGCAGGTGTAGTTGTAGTTGTTGCAATTGTAGGTGTAGTTGCTGCAGGTATAGCTACTCCATGTGTAATTGTAGTTGCTGCAGGTATAGCTACTCCATGTGTAATTGTAGTTGCTGCAGGTGTAGTTGTAGTTGCTGCAGGTGTAGTTGTAGTTGCTGCAGGTGTAGTTGTAGTTGCTGCAGGTGTAGTTGTAGGTGCAGTTGTAGTTGCTGCAGGTGTGGTGGTAGCTTCTGCAGGTGTAGTTGTAGTTGCTGCAAGTGTAATTGTAGTTGCTGCAGCTTTAGTTGCTGCAGGTGTAGTTGTAGTTGCTGCAAGTGTAGCTGCTGCAGGCGTAGTTGTAGTTGCTGCAAGTGTAGTTGCTGCAGTTGTAGCTGCTGCAGGTGTAGTTGTAGTTTCTGCAGGTGTGGGTGTAGATGCTGCAGGTGTAGTTGCTGCTGGTTTGGTTGTAGCTGCTGTAGGTGTAGTTGTAGTTGCTGCAAGTATAGTTGTAGTTGTTGCAAGTGCACTTGTAGTTGCTATAGCTAGAATTGTAGGTGCAGTTGTAGTTGCTGCAGGTGTAGTTGTAGTTGCTGCAGGTGTAGTTGTAGTTGCTGCAGGTGTAGCTGCTGCAGGTGTAGTTGTAGTTTCTGTAGCTGTAGTTGTAGTTGCTGCAGGTGTAGTTGTAGTTGTTGCAAGTGTAGTTGTAGTTGCTGCAGATATAGTTGTAGTTGTTGCAAGTGCAGTTGTAGTTGCTGCAGGTGTAGTTGTAGTTGCTGTAGGTGTAGTTGGTGCAGGTGCATTTGTAGTTGCTGCAAATGTACTTCCTGCAGGTGTAGTTTTAGTTGCTGCAAGTGTAGCTGCTGCAGGCGTAGTTGTAGTTGCTTCAAGTGTAGTTGCTGCAGGTGTAGTTTCTTCAAGTGTAGCTGCTGCAGGTGTAGTTGTAGTTGCTGCAGGTGCAGTTGTAGTTGCTGCAAGTGTAGCTGCTGCAGGTGTAGTTGTAGTTGCTGCAAGTGTAGTTGCTGTAGGTGTAGTTGCTGCAAGTGTAATTGCTGCAGGTGTAGTAGCTGCAAGTGTAGTTGTAGTTGCTGCATGTGTAGTTGTAGTTGCTGAAAGTTTAGCTGCTGCAGGTGTGGCTGTAGTTGCTGCAGGTGTAGCTGTAGTTGCTGCAAGTGTAGTTGGTGTTGCTGCAAGTGTAGTTGGTGTTGCTGCAATTGTAGTAGTAGTTGCTGCAGGTGTAGTTGTTGTAGTTGCTGCAGGTGTAGTTCTAGTTGCTGCAGGTGTAGTTGCTGCTGGTTTGGTTGTAGTTGCTGTAGGTGTAGTTGCTTCAGCTGTAGTTGCTACAGGCGTAGTTGCATTTTCTGCAGGTGTAGTTACTGCATCTATAGTTGTAGTTGCTGCAGGTGTAGTTGTAGTTGCTGCAAGTGTAGCTGCTGCAGGTGTAGTTGTGGTTGCTGCAGGTGCAGTTGCTGCAGGTGCAGTTGTAGTTTCTGCAAGTGTAGTTGCTGCAGGTGAAGTTGTAGTTGCTGCAAGTCTAGCTGCTACAGGTGTAGTTGTAGTTGCTGCTAGTGTAGTTGCTGCAGGTTTAGTTGCTGCAGGTGTAGTTGTAGTTGCTGCAAGTGTAGCTTCTGCAGGTGTAGTTGTAGTTGCTGCTAGTGTACTTGCTGCAGGTGTAGTTGTAGTTGCTGCTAGTGTACTTGCTGCAGGTGTAGTTTTAGTTGCTGCAAGTGTTGCTGCTGCAGGCGTAGTTGTAGTTGCTTCAAGTGTAGTTGCTGCAGGTGTAGTTGCTGCAAGTGTAGCTGCTGCAGGTGTAGTTGCTGCAGGTGTAGTTGCTGCAGGTGTAGCTGCTGCAGGTGTAGTTGCTGCAGGTGTAGTTGTAGTTGCTGCAGGTGCAGTTGTAGTTGCTGCAAGTGTAGTTGTAGTTGCTGCAGGTGTAGTTGTAGTTGCTGCATGTTTAGATGCTGTAGGTGTAGTTGTAGTTGCTGCAAGTGTGGCTGCTGCAGGTGTAGTTGTAGTTGCTGCATGTGTAGTTCCTGCAGGTGCAGTTGTAGTTGCTGCAGATGTAGTTGCTGCAAGTGTATCTGCTGCAGGTGTAGTTGCAGTTGCTGCTAGTGTAGTTCCTGCAGATGTAGTTGCTGCAGGTGTAGTTTTAGATGCTGCAAGTGTAGCTGCTGCAGGCGTAGTTGTAGTTGCAGCAGGTGTAGTTGTAGTTGCTGCATGTGTAATTGCTGCAGGCGTAGTTGCAGTTGCTGCGAGTGTAGCTGTGGCAGGTGTAGCTGCTGCTGGTGTAGTTGTAATTGCTGCAGGTGCAGTTGTAGTTGCTGCAGGTGCAGTTGTAGTTGCTGCCAGTGTAGTTGTAGTTGCTGCAAGTGTAGCTGCTGCAGGTGTAGTTGTAGTTGCTGCAGGTGTAGTTGCTGCAAGTGTAGTTGTAGTTGCTGCAGATGTAGCTGTAGTTGCTGCAGTTGTAGTTGTAGTTCCTGCAAGTGTAGTTGTAGTTGTTGCAGCTGTAGTTGTAGTGGCTGCAAGTGTAGCTGCTGCAGGCATAGTTGTAGTTGCTTCAAGTGTAGTTGCTGCAAGTGTAGTTGCTGCAAGTGTAGCTGCTGCAGGTGTAGTTGTAGTTGCTGCAAGTGTAGCTGCTGCAGGTGTAGTTGTAGTTGCTGCAGGTGTAGTTGTAGTTGCTGCAAGTGTAGCTGCTGCAGGTGTAGTTGTAGTTGCTGCAAGTGTAGTTGCTGCAGGTGTAGTTGTAGTTGCTGCAAGTGTAGCTGCTGCAGGTGTAGCTGCTGCAGGTGTAGTTGTAGTTGCTGCAGGTGCAGTTGTAGTTGCTGCAAGTGTAGTTGTAGTTGCTGCTAGTGTAGCTGTGGCAGGTGTAGTTGTAGTTCCTGCAAGTGTAGCTGCTGCAGGTGTAGTTGTAGTTGCTGCAAGTGTAGCTGCTGCAGGTGTAGTTGTAGTTGCTGCAAGTGTAGTTGCTGCAGGTGTAGTTGTAGTTGCTGCAAGTGTAGCTGCTGCAGGTGTAGCTGCTGCAGGTGTAGTTGTAGTTGCTGCAGGTGCAGTTGTAGTTGCTGCAAGTGTAGTTGTAGTTGCTGCTAGTGTAGCTGTGGCAGGTGTAGTTGTAGTTCCTGCAAGTGTAGCTGCTGCAGGTGTAGTTGTAGTTGCTGCAGGTGCAGTTGTAGATGCTGCAAGTGTAGTTGTTGTTGTTGCAAGTGTAGTTGTTGTTGCTGCAAGTGTAGCTGTAGTTGCTGCAAGTTTAACTGCTGCAAGTGTAGTTGTAGTCGCTGTAGGTGTAGTTGCTGCAGGTGTAGTTGATGCAGGTGTAGCTGTAGTTGCTGCAGGTGTAGTTGTAGTTGCTGCAAGTGTAGTTGCTGCAGGTGTAGTTGATGCAGGTGTAGCTGTAGTTGCTGCAGGTGTAGTTGTAGTTGCTGCAAGTGTAGTTGTAGTTGCTGCAAGTGTAGTTGCTGCAAGTGTAGTTGTAGTTGCTGCAAGTGTAGTTGATGCAGGTGTAGTTGTAGTTGCTGCAAGTGTAGTTGTAGTTGCTGCAAGTGTAGCTGCTGCAGGTGTAGTTGTAGTTGCTGTAGGTGTAGTTGTAGTTGCTGCAGGTATAGTTGTAGTTGCTGTAGGTGTATTTGTAGATGCTGCAGGTGTAGTTGCTGCTGGTTTAGTTGTAGTTGCTGTAAGTGTAGTTGTAGTTGCTGCAAGTGTAGTTGCTGCTAATTTAGTTGTATTTGCTTTAGGTGTAGTTGTAGTTGCTGCAGGTGTAGTTGTAGGTGCAGTTGTAGTTGCTACAGGTGTAGTTGTTGTTTCTGTAGGTGTAGTTGCATTTGCTGCTGGTGTAGTTACTGCATCTATAGTTGTAGTTGCTGCAGGTGTAGTTGCTGCAGGTGTAGTTGTAGTTGCTGCAAGTGTAGCTGCTGCAGGTGTAGTTGTATTTGCTGCAAGTGTAGTTGCTGCAAGTATACTTGCTGCAGGTGTAGTTATAGTTGCTGCAGGTGTAGTTGTAGTTGCTGCATGTGTAGCTGCTGCAGGTGTAGTTGTAGTTGCTGCAAGTGTAGCTGCTGCAGGTGTAGTTGTAGTTGCTGCAGGTGTAGTTGTAGTTGCTGCAAGTGTAGTTGCTGCAGGTGTAGTTGTAGTTGCTGCAAGTGTAGCTGCTGCAGGTGTAGTTGTAGTTGCTGCAAGTGTAGTTGCTGCAGGTGTAGTTGTAGTTGCTGCAAGTGTAGCTGCTGCAGGTGTAGCTGCTGCAGGTGTAGTTGTAGTTGCTGCAGGTGCAGTTGTAGTTGCTGCAAGTGTAGTTGTAGTTGCTGCTAGTGTAGCTGTGGCAGGTGTAGTTGTAGTTCCTGCAAGTGTAGCTGCTGCAGGTGTAGTTGTAGTTGTTGCAGGTGCAGTTGTAGATGCTGCAAGTGTAGTTGTTGTTGTTGCAAGTGTAGTTCTTGTTGCTGCAAGTGTAGCTGTAGTTGCTGCAAGTTTAACTGCTGCAAGTGTAGTTGTAGTTGCTGCAGGTGTAGTTGCTGCAGGTGTAGTTGTAGTTGCTGCAGGTGTAGTTGTAGTTGCTGCAAGTGTAGTTGCTGCAGGTGTAGTTGATGCAGGTGTAGCTGTAGTTGCTGCAGGTGTAGTTGTAGTTGCTGCAAGTGTAGCTGCTGCAGGTGTAGTTGTAGTTGCTGTAGGTGTAGTTGTAGTTGCTGCAGGTATAGTTGTAGTTGCTGTAGGTGTATTTGTAGTTGCTGCAGGTGTAGTTGCTGCTGGTTTAGTTGTAGTTGCTGTAAGTGTAGTTGTAGTTGCTGCAAGTGTAGTTGCTGCTAATTTAGTTGTATTTGCTTTAGGTGTAGTTGTAGTTGCTGCAGGTGTAGTTGTAGGTGCAGTTGTAGTTGCTACAGGTGTAGTTGTTGTTTCTGTAGGTGTAGTTGCATTTGCTGCTGGTGTAGTTACTGCATCTATAGTTGTAGTTGCTGCAGGTGTAGTTGCTGCAGGTGTAGTTGTAGTTGCTGCAAGTGTAGCTGCTGCAGGTGTAGTTGTATTTGCTGCAAGTGTAGTTGCTGCAAGTATACTTGCTGCAGGTGTAGTTATAGTTGCTGCAGGTGTAGTTGTAGTTGCTGCATGTGTAGCTGCTGCAGGTGTAGTTGTAGTTGCTGCAAGTGTAGCTGCTGCAGGTGTAGTTGTAGTTGCTGCAGGTGTAGTTGTAGTTGCTGCAAGTGTAGTTGCTGCAGGTGTAGTTGTAGTTGCTGCAAGTGTAGCTGCTGCAGGTGTAGTTGTAGTTGCTGCAAGTGTAGTTGCTGCAGGTGTAGTTGTAGTTGCTGCAAGTGTAGCTGCTGCAGGTGTAGCTGCTGCAGGTGTAGTTGTAGTTGCTGCAGGTGCAGTTGTAGTTGCTGCAAGTGTAGTTGTAGTTGCTGCTAGTGTAGCTGTGGCAGGTGTAGTTGTAGTTCCTGCAAGTGTAGCTGCTGCAGGTGTAGTTGTAGTTGTTGCAGGTGCAGTTGTAGATGCTGCAAGTGTAGTTGTTGTTGTTGCAAGTGTAGTTCTTGTTGCTGCAAGTGTAGCTGTAGTTGCTGCAAGTTTAACTGCTGCAAGTGTAGTTGTAGTTGCTGCAGGTGTAGTTGCTGCAGGTGTAGTTGTAGTTGCTGCAGGTGTAGTTGTAGTTGCTGCAAGTGTAGTTGCTGCAGGTGTAGTTGATGCAGGTGTAGCTGTAGTTGCTGCAGGTGTAGTTGTAGTTGCTGCAAGTGTAGTTGTAGTTGCTGCAAGTGTTGTTGCTGCAAGTGTAGTTGTAGTTGCTGCAAGTGTAGTTGCTGCAAGTGTAGTTGCTGCAGGTGTAGTTGTAGCTGCAAGTGTAGTTGTAGTTGCTGCAAGTGTAGCTGCTGCAGGTGTAGTTGTAGTTGCTGTAGGTGTAGTTGTAGTTGCTGCAGGTATAGTTGTAGTTGCTGTAGGTGTATTTGTAGTTGCTGCAGGTGTAGTTGCTGCTGGTTCAGTTGTAGTTGCTGTAAGTGTAGTTGTAGTTGCTGCAAGTGTAGTTGTAGGTGCAGTTGTAGTTGCTGCAGGTGTAGTTGTAGGGGCAGTTGTAGTTGCTACAGGTGTAGTTGTTGTTTCTGTAGGTGTAGTTGCATTTGCTGCTGGTGTAGTTACTGCATCTATAGTTGTAGTTGCTGCAGGTGTAGTTGCTGCAGGTGTAGTTGTAGTTGCTGCAAGTGTAGTTGCTGCAGGTGTAGTTGTAGTTGCTGCAAGTGTAGTTGCTGCAGGGGTAGTTTCTGCAGCTATAGATGTAGTTGCTGCAGGTGTAGTTGCTGCAGGTATAGTTGTAGTTGCTGCAAGTGTAGCTGCTGCAGGTGTACTTGTAGTTACTGCAGATGTACTTGTAGTTACTGCAGGTGTAGTTGTAGTTGCTGTAGGTGTAGTTGTAGTTGCTGCATGTATAGTTGTAGTCACTGCAGGTATAGTTGTAGTTGCTGCATGTGTAGTTGCTGCAGGTGTAGTTGTAGTTGCTGCTGCAGGTGTAGTTGTAGTTGCTGTAGTTATAGATACGTCAGGTGCAGTTGTAGTTGCTGCAGGTGGATATCAAGATTTTTAGGTAAAACAAAGAAATTTAAATTCCAGTTCCTGCCCCTCAAAACGACGAGATAAAAGACAAAACTTTCACAGGCTTGTTAGTGGAGGCTGTTAGTGGTGACTGTTAGTGGTGGCTTTACATACCAGTTGAGACACGAACATTGACACAGCGAAGCTCCGAGTCATACTTGGCATCACTGAGAAAACAAATATGTTTGATTAGATTTTTTCCAATGTACAATGTCCAGTGGCAGATTGATTAGATAATGATAAAAGGGCAACTTTTTTTTTGTGCACGGTTTGTTGAATTCCCTCTGGTGTTGTCACTGACAGAGGAAAACATCGTCCTAAATACATTAAAATGCCTTAAATTTGATTTAAAGCATTTCTTATGTATTTATTTATTTCATGTATGTATGTTATGTATTTATTATCTACATCGACATAACATCTGGCCCTCTCGACGTTAGTCTCCTCTTGATCTTGTCTTGACCAAGTCTGTAATTGTCTCGGCTCGGTCTCGTTTTGGTCTCGACCGCCCTAGGCCTTGGAATTCTCTTGGTCTTGGTTTAGCTGGTCTTGACGAGAACACGAATAGCAATACATGTAAAATAGGTATAATATATAAAATACACAGGTAATGTAAGTGAATGCCCACCCATTGGTAGCCCGAGCAACAAAGCAGACAGGGTGATGTTGTCCGTCCTCGGACTGCGATGGTGTCCATCTCAGGGTGAACGGTCCCGCTCCTGACCCAGATAGGACCATGTTGTGGGGTCCACTGAACCTCAGATTAGACACCCTAAAAAAAAGTCCAAAGATCGGGTTTCATCGGGTCATAGCTTCCAAGCAGATGTTTAGACAGAAAACCTTGATCGGTCCGATTGTACTTATTATCATAAATATGTCGAATCAATTGCTGATTGTTGGAATAGGATCAGCGATGGGCATAAAGGCTCCACGTGTGCAAACTGTGCATGCATGTACAAGCATGCACCCCACAATTTTGGTCATTTGGGACCTAGCCTCGACACCCAGGCTTTCATTTTCGTCCGCCTTGCGCGAAAACGGAAAGCCTGGACTAACGCGCTTTGGAAAGTGGCCTTGAGGGGAGTGTCAACCTTCCGGGGTGGGCGTCGCTCTAAATGATGTGACGTAGAACAGCAGTGGACGGGCGCGGGAGGGGCCGGAGATGACGACACGTTAGTGAGATCAAATCAGAGCGCAGCACTTCCGCCGTGTGGATCCCACGACACCCCCGCCCCCCAAGGCCAAAATCATTGAGGGCTAGACCAGGCTATTTGGGACCTGACGTTATAGGCGATCATGCTAAAAAAAAAAAAAAGGTTATCACCTTTCTTTTTGTTTTACAAATCAACCTATTAAGTCAATTATGTCAGCAGCAGAATCATCAAAATGAATTAAGTCCCTGGCTCGTAAAAGGCTAGTGCAGTGTGTTACTGAGAAATTGCAGTGTTTCACTCACATGTAGTTTGTTGGTAATTTTGATTTAATGGGGATTTCCAGAGTGTGACCAACAGTGATGTCGAGCTGTGCTCTGTTAGCCGGGGTCAGACGCTGGAACCTGGGGAGGTACTGTCCCTTTGCACAGCTGGATACTGCTGAGTCCACTAGGGCACAAAATCATAAAGGAACCATTTTTTATGGCAAATACTGATGCTATAAGTTGGATTATTTATGTTTGGTTCATTTTGTTAACTTCCTTAACAATCCCTTGAACTGAACTGAACTGAACACAGGAAAAAATTGCTTCTCAGTTTAAGCTCAGAAGCAACCAGGTTTATTTCTCATTTTAAGATCACCTAAAGATCATCTATGCCTCTTTATGGCTCCTGAATACTAGGATCCATAAATGAGGCAATGCTGAAGTCTCTCCATTGGCTGCTACAGATGTATTCGAGAGATACTGTATGTGGCAATGGTAGAATCTTGCTACCTCTGACAACAAACTGTAGAGGTATTTTGCTGAGAGCATCGCTTTTTGTTCTCCTGGTCTGAGATCCATTAGTGTGTGTGAGGGTGATAGTGTGTCTGGGAAAGTCCTCCATGTACAACTGCACGGCGTAGTCACCCTTACTGGAGGGGTCAAAAGACACAGTGCAAGACTGGGGAGAAGAGAGAAAAGGGAGGAGGACGGACGGACGGACAGACAGACAGACAAGCAGACATCTATGGTTAACACTTTTAAAGCCATCTCCATATTTGGAATGTGACACCAAAGAGGGCCACCATAGACCCCAATTCATTTTATTATATTTTTTTAAAAAATATTATCGGTTGAAATAAATGTGCAAACCATATATCCAAGTATTCAGTAGGATGTTGACTCTTTTGGAAAAAATAAACTGAGTTGATAGAGTTGATAGTTAGGACAATAATAAAAGGACAGACAGACAGAAAGTACAGACAGTAAACAGGTAAAAAGTAGTATTGTGAGATATTGGCCTTCAAAGTTTTGAAACATTCAAAGCAGTATTCCTCTTCAACAAATAATAGTACATGTGTGTGCAGTACCTCAAAACAACCAGCAGATGGTGCCCTCCAACCTCAAAAAAAAAAAAAAAAAAATTTGGGATCAACCAGTGATTTTATAGGGCTCTATGTAAGACAATGGCCAACATGGAGGAATCCCCCAACTGGTCAATAAGCCGTCTTCAAACCCTAATAATTCCAAATTGGCACATGATAGAAAGATAATTTTTTTTTTGCTGGGAACAGACCTTTCACATGTTTATTTTTATGTGTTGTATGTTCATATTGTCCAAACGGTGCATTTTCTATAAATTACTTCATCTCAGTTTTTGACTCTTCTTTTACTCCCAGAACGCAGTAGAGCTACAAATTCATCTAGAAAAAAAATGTAGCCTTTGCACAATGTGAACATACCATATTTCAAACTAACGGGTGGATTGCCAGCTTCCAGCCCAAACAAACCCCATCTTTTTATCATGTGCCAAATTGGAATTATTAGCATTTGAAATACAGCTCAGTAAGTCACTATAAGCAGATTCTAACACTATATTCAACTGAAACCTTGGAAATGTGTGCAGAATGAACACCACATTGCTTAGATAAATATGAACCATAGATTTAGGCTCCAGTTTATTTAGATAGCATAAAATAATAAATGAAATAAACAGTACAACAGTACATCTTTCATCCCCCCACCCACCCTTTCCCCAACACACATGTACCCAGCAGCAAAGTATGATTCAAGCGAGATTGGTAAAAAAAAAAATGAATAAAAAAAATGATTCAATTACACCCCACCCAGCAGCAAAGTATGATTCTAGCGGTATTGGCAAAAAAGAAAATAAATAAAATATTCAATTACACCCCTTCCCACCCACTTTTCCCACCCCACAAGTCTACTTCTTGAAGCACCCTTCGTAGTTTGCCTGAGAGTGGTAGATGTAAAAACAGGGCGCTGGGCACAGGGGCACCTTGCAGACAGCGCAGTACCACCTCGTGGTTGCGCGCTGTTTGCTCCTAGCATGAACCCTGCAGTTCTTCCTTGGCATAATTTTGCCGTGTTTCCCTACTTCAGGGAGCTCCCGCGGAATGTGGCCACACCACTTCACATTCAGGCGTTCCTGGCAGTCGGTCTTGGGCGCGTTGGGGACTCGTTGCGCCTCAAATGGATGGAACTCGTCTTCTTCCTCCCCATCCTGTACTGGTCCTCCCACCACCTCCTCCTCCTCGCCGTCCTCCTCCTCCTCAGCACCAACCGCTCTCACTGCGGTCCAGGAATCGATCACGGCCAAAGTGAAATCGAGCAGCGTGTCAAGTTCCCCCCCCTTGGCCCTGTACACAACTAAAGCGTTCGCGAAACACAACTGAAAAAGATAGAACACATATTTGACGTTCCACCTCATGGTTCTCCTGGCGAAGGGGTAGTAGGAGATCCGTTGATCCATCCGATCCACTCCGTTCATGTGCCGATTGTAGTCAGCGACACACGCGGGCTTCAGGCGTCTCGCCGGTACCGTCTGCCCCTTCTTTCTCTCCTCCACCCACACCATCTTGTCCTCATGGATCGTAGTGACCATCCTCGCCAACTTGGTCTTACCATCCCTCCAGACCGTCATCAGCACCCCGTTAGCATTGTGGCGTGTGACCCTTTCTTCCATCTTCAGCTGATTTGGGGACGTGATTTTCTTGATGGCACCTGGTTCTCCTCGCTGCCGTCTGATGGTTCCACAGACGTGTGTGCCCAACCCCTGCAGAAGCTCACACCGCTTTACAGAGTTATAAAAATTGTCCATGTAAAGATGGTACCCTTTGTGCTGCAGGTCCCCAAGGAGCCACGGGATCAGTTCATCCAGCTTGTTTCCTTCTTTGCAGTACGTCTTCATCCCGTAAATGTAGCCCGTTGAGCTCTCTGCCAGCACATACGAACGGATTCCCCACCTTTAGACAAAAAAACAAAACAAAAAAAAAAAACACTGTTCATTCCTCTGTACAGATTTTCAATGATGAAATTTGTAAAAAAAATAAGAATAATAAAATAATAATCACTTTATCGGTTTGGCCGGGTTGTAGACTTTGAAAGACAGCCGCCCTTTCCACTTGAGCATCGCCTCATCGATGGAGATGTTCTTCCCCGGGATGTATGCCTCCTTGAAACGTTGCAGGATGTAGTCAGAGACACGCCTGACCTTATACAAGGGATCCCCGTCGTTGCTGCTGGTGGTGTTGTCACTGAAATGAAGATATCTCTTCAGCAGCTCGAACCGGTTGCGTGACATCGTCCTGGCAAAGTAGGGGGTCTCGATGGACGCAGTGGTCGACCAATGGCTTGCCAAGGTTGGTTTTTTTACGATGCCCGTGAGGAAGAACAAGCCCAAAAAGTTCTTGAGCTCGGGCACGGTTGTCTTTCTCCAGGCCCGTAGCCGTGCATTAGGAGGGAGCTGGTCCTCACCGACCTAGATGAAATGGATAGATGGGAGAGAAAAGAGATTTTCTTTTGTTATACAAGCAAGTCAGCTATGTTTACAGTGTCAATGTGGCAAGGAAACAGTGTAACCAATTCATGGAGAAAAATGTGCCATTTTTTCTTAGTGCAACACATTTGGAAAAAACAATGTGGACTATACACACACCTTAGCGATGCACTGCTCTGCATACCGGTTGGTTTCATCCACCAACGTCTTCAGCAGTTCATCGGTCAAGAAGAGCTGGAGGTAGGCAGCTGGCGGACTGTCTGACCCCAGCTCAGCAGTGAGAGCAGTCGGACCTGGCTCTCCAGTGAAGGGGATGTCTTGTGGTTCCCAGCCATCCGTGAACCACACAGACTCATCTAGAAATGACAGAAATACACTCCATACAATAAGTAAAATGTAGGAAACTAATTTCAGTTTTACTGTAGCCTATGGTGACTAAGAAAACTATAGACAGTTTGTTTTGCATTAGCCTACCTGCTTCCCTGGAAACACCAGCATCACCAGAATGACAGGCTGAAGACTCAGCAGCAACACCACCAACTATACAGTAGGATCATAGAATCCAGAGAGACAGTATCAGTAATCTATTTTCTAAGATCACAGAATACAGAGAGACAGGAATACACAATACCATAAAATAAATATGTAAATGTATGAAACTAATTTCTCACACTTTTCCTGTAACCTGTGATGCCTATAATAAAAACTATGAACACGATTTGTTTTGTTTTACATCGTCTTACCTGCTGTGTCCAAGGATTTATCAGCAGGAACAGAGACCAGAGGAGAAGGCTGGACAGCTTCAGAGGAAGGCTGTTGGGCATCTGCATATGAAACAATTCAAATCAGTTTAGTACTGCTATGGAAAAGACATAGTGCAAGATAAATACAAACATACAGAAACAGTGTCTCAGTAAACCATAGGATCATAGAATACAGACTGTGTAGTCTCTGTATTGTATATGATTCTATAGTTTACTGAGACACTACATTGTGAGTGTTGTAAAACAGAACAGCTGATCTACAAGCTAAATGACAGGACTGAAGTGCCAATGTTGCGCGCACACACACACACACACACACACACACACACACACACACACACACACACACACACACACACACACACACACACACACACACTTTACCTGGAACTGAAGCACCAAAACCAGCTTCAACTCTATCTGCTGCCAACAACATCTCCTCCTCAAAATCCTCATCACCTAAAAACAAAATGATTCAATCAGTAAACATACCCCATCATGACGTTGCGTCATGATGGGGTAGCGAATCCCGGTGCTGCGCGAGCAGCGCGGCCCATATACGTCAATGCAATCTATTTTCCCCGCACTGTCCCATTTCCATTGACGTCTACGTAGAAGAGCCGCCATTGGACTGGCCCCATGCAGTGAATGGAGTTGTCGCAAACGATCGCAACAGCAAACGTGACCAGTCTTTGTGATGATCCCAATGCACAGTCATTTTGCTTACATAAGGGACGGGGAATTATATTACATCCACCCATGAAATCGCTAAAAAATAGCATATTATACATGATCGCCACCACCACCGCGCCTGGCGTCTCCTCCACGTTATCAAGACATTGGCAGGGACCACCACATTTTGTCATCATGACTTACTATTTACAACTGTTCTGAACAAGAGGGATGGGCAACGATCGAAACAGCTGATCTCCGTTATGGCTACATAACCCAATGCACAGTCATTTTGCTTACATAAGGGACGGGGAATTAGATTACATCCACCCATGAAATCGCTAAAAAATAACGTATAATACATGATCGCCACCACCGCGCCTGGCGTCTCCTCCTCCTCTGTATCAACACATTGGCAGGGATGAAATGAACGCGTGGCACGGACCACCTGCTCCCCTCTGATTTTTTTTTAGCCGAACATTGTTTATACTTACTAGCAACTTCAAAGAAAAGTTCAGACCTGCGCCACAGTGTGATCTTAGCACCAGTCAATCTGATCCCCGTTCTGTTTCATCTTTGACTGTAAGGCCCCGTAAACATAACCCCAATGAACTTGTTTTGTTTATACTTTGAGGGTCGGGGCGACCCGACCAGCCGCCACCTGGTACGAGGCGCGATGGAATCGCGCTAAAACTAATACTGAATACATCCTATGATGAAAACTATAAAGTCAAATGCAATGATTTTATTCTAGCGTGACAAGCAGCTAAGCGTACAATCTTATATATAATGTAATTATAGACTTACCCGAGAAGTGTTCACGAGTGGGGTCCCAGTCACTACCATAATCTTCGTCGGATGACGAAGATGTCTCGCTGAACACCTGTTTTTCAGGCAGAATCTTAGCCGACAGCCGAGGGCTACGGCGCTTGGCCGGGGGCTCCGTGCTGCTTCTGCCGGCTGCAGGCGTCTTCTTGGGGCGTTGCCGCCGGGGGGGGACGCCGCTTGGTCCTGCGACCGGGCTGCCAGGGCTTGGATCGCGACGTTCCACCCTCTTCTTGGTGCGACCGCGCTCCACACCAACGCAACCAGGGCTGTGGATGCGCTTCACCAGCGGCTTGGTCTCACTGCGGTCAGTCACATCCACCTGCTCCATCTCATCCTTCGGCTCCTCCGGCTCCGAGTCCGTCATGTCCACGCTAGGACGAACCAGCACCGGCTTGAAGTGGCCGTCCAAGACGGTCTGGCGGAGCTTAGGGGGACCAGCTGCTGCCGTGGGAGCCTTGGGCGCACGCTTCCGAGGCTGAGATGGAGCCGCAGCCGAAGCACCCTCCACCGAGGTCGAAGGGCCGGGCTTCGCCGATCGTGGCGCGTCAGGCCGGGGTAGGGGAAGGGGAGTTTTCTTGTCTTTTTTCGGAGCCATGACGACACCGAAAAAAAGACACTACACTACACTACACAGAACACTAACACTGGACGATGGACAGACACTACACTAAACTCACACAAATGAACTACTAAAACTAACACTGACTAACACTGAACACTAAAGCTAACACTACTAACTGAAACTAATATAAACTAAATTCTAAAGCTAACACTACTGAAACTAATATAAACTAAGATCTAACACTACTGAAACTAATAACTAACTAAACTGCTATACTCACTCTAACTGAATCGCTCTGAATCGCTCTGAATCGCTCTGAAAATCTCCAACTCTCCACCACAAAGACCAACGCCACAAATCGTCTTTCCCACAAAGAAGCCTCCGTGTGTTGGCCTTTTATAAACTGGGAAAATCACGTGTTCCATGCACCACGTGATTTGACCGTCTTAAAGGAACAATCCCCCAAAGGAGCCAACACACACCGATAGATTAGACTTTAAACTAACGGATTAAACAATAAACGCTAAACGCGCACCAGCGCGCTTTTGGCGTCGAGGGGGAGGGGGGAATAGATACGCGCCCACGCGCATTTGGCTCTCTAGGTGTTAATAGTTAATACTAATTTCAATTATATTTATTTCCGCTGTCTTGACCTCAATGCTTGACTTTTCAGAATGTTTCATGAATTAGTGATGTGACCTCTCATGAACGAATCAAGTCGCATGAATGAACGGCTCTTTGAAATGAACGATTGGATCCGGTTCACAGTATGGATTTACACACATTTATAAAAGGGGTGCCTACATCAATTCCGTCAGAGCAACATGGAATGTGGTGCCACCATACAATTGTGGAAGGCTTACAACAAATGCTTTTAGAAATATATAAATATGCTGTAATGTGAGGCAGTTTTTTTGAACGGTTCTTTGAAAGGAACGACTCCAAGGGATCCAGCGGCTCCCACCTCTATCATGAATAATTGAAACGCAGGTCTGTGTATTGAACTGATGTAAAGTGTGTGTGTGTTCCTCTGAACATCTGACCCCCAGGAATATAATACAGGGTCTTTCAGGTCAGGTTAAGCCAAGGACCCCTTAAAATTATATTATACTTTTAATATACAATATATTAGCCAAAACGTTGTACATGGACAGTAGAAAAAGCTTGTGGATCTGTAATTGTAGACATGCAACACCGTCCTGCTGCAGAGTGATGGAGAGATGGGGTCTGAAGTGATGTCTTTTCAGACTGTGGTGGAAGATAGGGAGTGAGTCTGTGGTTCTGATTGTAGTGGAAAATGCATTCCATAGTTTTGGGGCCAAAGAGAAAGTAGTTTGGGGAGTGAGGAGCGTTGGCCAGGCGATTTTAGAGTGTGTGTGTGTGTGTGTGTGTGTGTGTGTGTGTGTGTGTGTGTGTGTGTGTGTGTGTGCGTGCGTGCGTGCGTGTGTGCGTGCGTGCGTGCGTGCGTGCGTGCGTGCGTGACTCACCCTGCCTATGCTGAGACCAGTAGGTGGAGTGCAGGGGTTACACTCACTTCCTGAACCAAACCTGCATTCAACACGGTCTTCATCTGGATCAAATGCCAGCAGGTCGAACCTCCTCTTACAGTTAGAAGGAACTCTGGGATAAAAGGTGTGCGTTCGGAAAGTTCAGTACAGTTTGCTGAGTGCAGTTGTGGGCAGAGACGTCACACAGTGCAACCAAACAGCACACCTTCCTGTAGGGGGCAGTATGGTGATGTATTGCAGTGGATTATGGGGAACCCCAGGGGTCCTTGAGAGAGTTGCAGGGGTTACCCAGATTAATGATAGCATGGAACCAAATGGAGCTTTAATATCCCTAACTCTGAGAGGGTACAAATGGACCATTTGGTTCCATTTGTACACCTTCAGAGTTCAATTAACATTGATTGTACAATATACATTGGGCTGTCCCAGAGATTAAAGAGGCTATTAATCCAGGAGGGGTGAAATCAATTTCTGTCTGTGAGGGGTGAAATCAATTTCTGTCTGTGACGTACGTTGTGACATAAAAAAAAAAAACTCCGACCCTTTCATCCCCAGTAGTAACTATATATAGGCCCATCTCAAAATTACCATTTCCATCCAAATAACTGAAAATAAAAAAATAAAAAATAAATCATCCTCTGGCAACTATTTGAACCAAAAATAACAATTTGAACCAAAATAAAATCTCAGAAACTTTTCAGTCAGGCTTTAAAGCCAAGTACAGCACAGGATCGGCAATCTCCTAGACTGTGCTATACTGTGCCAGCACACTTGATCTTCGAATGACAACGCACCGAATGCACTGATTACACAAACGACAAGAGAGCACACCACCAGAGAGAGATTCATGAAAAATGCTACTTGTATTTCGGAGTATATATTAGGAAAAAAAGCGATGTGTCTACAGCTTTACCGTAGTATTGGTATGATGGTGGTCTGAGGAGACCTGTTGGCTCTCCCAGTGTCAGATCTGGTCCTGAGGTCCACCACTGTTACAGCTCTCCATTTCAGAATGTTATTTTTGTTACGTATCCAGTTACCACCAACTAACCTGTGGAAGATACGGTACACGACACAGTCGCTGTGGACAAAGCAGTTGTATGACACAGAAAGTGTGGTATAATAACTGTAGTACACAGGGTTATTTTTCTTATCTCAACGCATTTGACATTTTGAGAAAGAAAAACATTATTCCAAGTATAGGAACAGTATAAACACATGCAAGCAGTCAGCAAAACAAAAGCAAAACTCCTATTAAAGGACCACTTCACCACTTTTCAACACATATTCATATACTAGGTCCTCACCTGTTTGAAATACATTTCAAACAGGCTGGCCATAATATTAGTTCCCTCAGATATTGGGGCATTGAAAAGGTGGGGGAGCATCCTAGAGGTGGCAATCTAGAACGCCTTCTCTTACAAAGAGAATTATTTTATATTCATTTTCTTAATACAATGTCCCCCCATGGTTTGAATAAAGACTGTAACTGTGTTATTTTTAATATATTATTTTTGTATTATTCTAGTTGGTTCTGTACACTATTTCATATGTCCTGAATTTATATTTTCTATATATATTTTTTATTTTTAATATGACTGACTCAAACACCTCAGAATATCAATTTTTTTCTGTCCCAAAATGAGGGCTCCACTCATGTGATTGATGAGAAACACCACTTGGCGTCAGCCCATATATAGCGGTATTCAGTCACACTGTCTTCACCTGACGAAGGCCACCATAGGCCCAAACATTGTATTGTTTACTCACATAGAAAAAAAAACATTTTATATGCGAACTCTTGAAAGTGGCACCTTTCATACAAACCATCTCAACAATGTACAACTTTCTAAAGATAACTTTAGTAACATCATCAATGGGGAATCCAAGCTAATAGAAACTGCAGGCTTTCTATTCATGAAAATTTGCAATGCAAAAATGGAAGCCAAATTGTGTTTGCCATGCACTCACTGCATTTGGAAGGGAGCGTTGGTGCTAAGCTGTCGAGTCATAATTCCTTCTTGTAGACACCATTTAGTGGAGTTCTTCACCGTGTGCACCTCCAGGGCTGTCTGAACACCACACGATGATCCACTACTGCAGTCCCATACGTCTGAATGTGAGCATGGTTGAAAGCCTGTCTTATACCGCAGGACCACCTGTAATTATGATCAAGATATACTGCATTTTGTGACAGCCAGTCCGAAGAAGAATTTTCATGAAACTGCAACATTCATTGGCTCAAAAACTTCAGTTGTAAACTGAATTTTTATCAAAGATCTGCCCATATGAAAAAAACAACAACAGAAAAAAAAAACATATATGGGTAGATCAATTCTCATATCTTGTGGCAAATGGCAAACATCTCCAGATAGAATAAAAGTGTGGTGTGACTGTCACTGTGACTGAGCCCTAAACCTAAATAGCATTAAAAATACTATTAATAAAATACAAATAATTTAGTAAAAAAAACTATAGGAAGTAATACATTCAAAAACTTTACTTAACTTTACTTTACAGTTTCAAGTGGCAAATAAATAATTGGCAAAACACAGTTTTAATCAATATATGTAAGATACATATTTTTTTTTCTTTAAAGCCTTGAAAAATGTGATGAATAACAACTTAAATTACATTACATTAGTTCCACTGATCCAAGCCAGAAAACAATTAAACTAAATGTCCAGTCGACCACCCATATAACACAGTGGAGATGTTCAAGCGGGCCCTTGATCCAGAAAACCAGTGGTTGGGATAGGGTTAGTTACACATTAATTACAATTCTGTGTACAATGATTTGTACAATTACACCACACAATACTGTACAAGCGAAATAATGATACATGTAATGCATGACAGAACAGGGATGTGGTTTGGAGAATTGCAAATCCAAAAAATATCAATTGATTACGTACCGATACAGATCCATTTGGGTCGGGGTCCTTTGGGTAAAAGGTCATGACCATTCCACGATAGCTGTCCTGAGCCTGAGCTCCACAGAGTAACAGCAACAGGAACGGTGTTGGAGACAGACACATGATTTTGTGAGTGTATATACGGTAAGCAACCAGGTTTTAGACTTTATGCCGGCATGGGGACATTTGACGACATTTCTGTGGGCAAGGCGTGGCTCCAACTGGTACACAATGCCCTGGTACACAATGCACACCTGTTTACAGTTAGTTCCCTGTTTCCTCGTCAGCTCCCTCTTCATCTCTCCAGTATGTAAATGTTTTTTATCATCCCATCAACGTTTCCACAATGTAGAATCTGCCATGCAGGCTCATGTTGCCCTCATAGCTGTTGTGACAACATGTGATGAGCTATGAAGTGAAGTGCTATGGCCGTAAGTTGTTATATGGTACTCCAACTTTAAAACCCTGACCTTACCATGATCACTAAATAGTTCATTTTTCATGAAATAAAAAAGCAAGATTGGCAACATTGCCAAAGGAAGGATTTACATTCTGTGTTTCCTAGAAATGGAGGCCTGAAAAGAGTCATTAACATGGTAAAACACAACTTGATGACAACATCAAGTTGTGTTTTACCATGACTTTTCTTTTATGACCTTTTTGAGAGCGTACAAATGGAACGGAAAGGACCCATGAGGGTTCATTTGGTTCACAAAAAATCTTGATAATGGGTGGAATTCCCCATTAAGGATAATTAAATCTTCCAATCAGGATGATGAGGTCTTCCTCCAATCAGAATCGACTGGGAGTGGGTCTTATATGCAGTTGGCCTGCTGTAGGCCTACTTCCCCCCACAGTGTAGAGTGTGTGCATGTGCAGATCTTGGGCCAGGGGGTTTTCCAAATCACCCAATCACTGAATGCTTTTTTTTTTTTTAATATATACTTGAACGATTACTATTGCACTTCCCTGTCTGTTCCCTGTTACTTTCAGGGCCAGTTCTAGGCATAAGCAATATAAGCAGTCCTCAACCAGTAAGGGAGGAGACTTATTTTATTTTTTGTATACCCCCCATACCAGGGGTGGCCAACCGGTCACAGACTAAGAGCCACGTTTTTCACTGTGTTACTGCAAAGAGCCACATCAAACGGTCACAACGGTTATAAAGCCGGCGCGACGGCCGTCACGGTCGCAAATAGGTTTCCCCTCTCCTGCCATAAGACATGTGCGTTTGTGTGCAGGTGCGCAATGCAAAGACACACTATTAAAACATATAGACATATATTTAGAAACACTGTTTACAATCCAAAAAAGTATTTGACAAGTCAAAAAACATACACCTACACGGTGGACTAGGAATCAGTCCTTGGTCGAGTGGCTGGGCACCACTGTATAGGGCAGGGGTTTTCAACAGGTGGTTCAGGGACCACCAGTGGTCCCTGAGACGATTCCAGGTGGTCCCCAGGCTAAATGATGTAAAGTTGGTTAGACAGAAGTCTACACAACTAGAGAATGTAGAAGATTAATGGTATTTTTGATCTGTATGTTTGACTGTTTTGTTTTCATTGAAATCCAGCCTGGAATTGTTGACAAAAGTAAACAAAAACTTTAGCTTTGATGTCTGTGGAGCTAAAATGTCATCAAACTGTGCTCCTCCGTGGCTCAAATTCTGAATAAATGGTGGGGCATGGTATAAAAAGGTTGAAAACCACTGGTATAGGGAATGCATGAGTGCGCCAGGCGGAGCGTTTTTGACGGTTCCATGTGGAAGCACCTTAAGAGCCGCATGAAACCAGCTGAAGAGCCGCATGTGGCTCGCGAGCCTCAGGTTGGCCACCCCTGCCCCATACCATACACAGGCTATACTGGTGGTCTGGGAGCATGTGGTCCCCACCTTCACTTATTACTGTGAGGTGGGATGGATTATCGTAACAAAGCAGAAGTTCTCAATATCACACATTTAGGCAGATTTGTGAACAGTGTTTGAGAGAAATGGTTATATTGTATATCTGGATGGAATTTTAGGTCTTTAAGTCCATCCCCTGAAAAATGGGAGCAAAAACAAATCAAAAAGTGTTGCGTTTATATTTTTCATGTCATATTTACATTTCTGATTCATCTGACTTTTCTTTTTGTTTTTCAACCACAGTTCGTGTTTTAGCTTGTTATTAGACCAAAAAATGCATACTCATGAGCAGATGTAAGCACATGAGCACCGTTTAGATGGAGCATTTGGAAAATCGCAGAGTCAACAGTCTGGTAAACGCAAGACGAGTTAGAAAGTGTCGCTCTGTGTTTCTTATCAGTCAGTCATATACAGTACCCCTCCTCTTCCCTGGAACGTGGGAGGTAGGAGTGGATCTGTCTAGCATGTGAGTCGGTGGCAGATAAAGTTGTACTTCTCCGCTTGATCCCGGCCGACCCACTGCCCTCCACTGGTCTGGACGGCGCCCCCTGGTGTGACCTGGTTGTCACAGTACTGTTGTTGTTTCTGTCCATCAGGCCCGTGCCCCGGGGCCCAGTTCTCATAGCAGCCATCGTTGTCGTCGTCGTCGTGGCCCACCCAGAACCAGAAGTGGAACTTACAGGCGTAGCGGAGGCCCACCCACACGTACGGTGTGGTGGCGGCGTGGGTCTCCAGGGCCACCCGGTGCTGGAGGTGGATGGAGGTGATGGAGACCAGCTGTCCGCCGTGGCGCTCCCTGCAGTAGCTCACTGCATCCATCCATGACCTGCTCTCCTGGATTAAGATCAGGATACCTGCTGGAACACATTGGATAGAACATCAGGATCCCTAACGGGGAACGCACTGGATAGAATATCAGGATCCCTAACGGGGAACGCACTGGATAGAATATCAGGATCCTACTGGGGAACACATTGGATAGAACATCAGGATCCTACTGGGGAACACATTGGATAGAACATCAGGATCCTACTGGGGAACACATTGGGATAGAATGTTGTCGCCTGTCATTGTCAGCCTTCTTCAATTGTCAAACGTTGCTTATGCTTTAAAGGGGAATTCTACCCATTTTCAACATTCATTCAAGAGATGTTGCGTGGACATGAAAAATACAAAGACAAAAAAGGTCCATCATTCTGTGTTTACTAGAAATGGAAATGGAAAAACATTGTGAAACACAACTTGACGACATCATCATAAGTTGTGTTTCACCATATACATTTTTCTTTAAGGACCTTTTTTTCGAAGAGCATAGGCCTACAAATAGACTAGGGTGCAAATGGAAGCAAATGAACCCTGACGGGTCCATTTGTTTCCATTTGTACGCTATCAGGAAAAAAAAGGTCAAATGAGTGGAATTCTCCTTTAAGTTGGAGTTTGGAATTAGTGTCCGACATAAAGTACACGATACATTCACCCGTGGCATATATAGCTGAGCAGTCCAGCCAGCTCGATTGTATGGTGCCACTCAAACTGGCCAATGGGTTGGGCTTGCTGGATGCATCAGCCAACCCCTTGTATTTCTGTAAAAAAGCAGTTGAGGCACGATTTAACACATGCCAGTTTTCTCTTTCAGATTGATACAGAGATATCCACAGTCAGCCTGTTAAAGCTCCTAATTTTATGGTCAAAAAAATAATTACTATAATAATAGTTATTGTTTAATTATTTATTTATTTATTTTTTCATGGAGTCTTCCTTTATTAGCTCATCTCCAAAACGTTTTGTCTTTTTGACGCCTCTAGGGGCTGTAGGAGGCCTCCAAAAAATCCCTATAAGCTTTGTCATTGGCTACCAATGACATTGTTTGCTAATCAGGAAGAGCCTTGCTATAGAGCTGCGCAGTGACGTCATCGCCCCTGTTCCGGAAGTCTTTTCCCAATTCATTTTTCTCATAGACTTTTTGAAAATAATTTATATCAAGACGATTACGCCGCGGACAAAGCCAACTCGAGTCGTGACGAATCATGATGACACACACAAACTTTTGGGACAATAAAATAATTTCTAAGATGAAAAACGAAAGAAAAAGTCTTGTATCATGCCGTTTTCTACTTCTTCCCAATTATATATTATATGACGATTTTGTGTTTGTTGTCATGATTTGTCACGACCTGAGTTGGCTTTGGCCGCGGCGTAATCGTCTTGATATAAATTATTTTTGAAAAGTCTATGAGAAAAATTAATGGGGAAAAGACTTCCGGAACAGGGGCGGTGACGTCACTGCGCAGCTCTATGGCCTCTGATTATGGAAAAAGGGAGAACTGGTGGAGTCAAATGTGGAGGTGGTGGAGGAAGACTATGATTTTTAAAGTGCCACTGCGGCTCCTATGGTTGCTAAGATACTAGGGGCTCCATTTTCGTTACATGCTAAACCCCTAAACCCTTATTTCATTTTTACTATTTTGAAAAACTTTTTGGAATATTTCAACATGTCAATCTATTAACATGTTGTAAGCTTGTAGACTGGCCATTTTAACTACTGACAAATGTTTTTTTTAAATAGTTTAAAAAGGGGTTAAGGGATAAGGGGTTTAGCGGTAACGAAAATGGAGCCCAAGATATTTTCAAGAAGTGACCTAATAATGAAACAGTCTAAGATAAAGAAGAAAAAGAAAGAAACAATGCCACTAAAATTCTGAGATTTATATATACTTTAAAATGGATGCTACGTAGTAATGTAACTACATTAGGTCGCAAACTTCCATCGCTCTCAGTATAATCCCAAGATTTCTTGTCTTTGAATTGAGCAATAACTCAAAATATGGTTTGAAATGTAAAAGAAAAATAAAAGTGACCTTTTCAGGGCAGCCTGCACCTCCAATTCCCTATACACAACATTCTGGAAGTAAGAACATCGTTTCATCACACTTACAAGATCCAGGCTTGGACTTTGTGCTAGGGTTAGTAGCCTACTTGTAGCAATGTGTTAGTGATGTGGTGGTTGCATTTGTGTACATTTTGGTCATACCGGTAGTCGTTGGTGTAGTGGTGCAGGTAGTTGTGGTTGTAGGTGCTGCAGGTGGAGATCATGAAGATACAGATATTATTTTTAGTCTCCTCAGAGTCCTCACAATAGATGATTGATCACTGATGGACTGTGTAATGTTATGGTACAGTAGTAAAGAGCTGTGGATTCATACCAGTTGAGCCACTGATGGCAAAGTTCCGAGTCATACTTGGCTGCACTCTTAATCTCCTACTTAATCATACAACAGCAGTGGCTTTCAACCTTCTCCATATCAAGCCCCATGCTTTAACATTTTTTTGAGGCACTGTCAGTGGGAAATTGCTAGCCTGATTGTCAGACTCTGAGCCATGGCTCAAGAGTCTGACCTAGATATCGTACCTCATTGCTGTCAAGATGGCAGCAGTGTACATAAGCAAAAATAGAGCTCTCATTATTTGATTGTTAATATGAAAAACTCTAAACTATAAACCCACACCATTCTGTGCACATACATGCTATTGGGCCCCCAAAACATTGGATTCTGATTGTCTAAAGTGTTGTGAGATACATCGTTATGACTTTGAGTAGTGGGGGGGGGGGGGCATTTTCAAATTCCAGCCCGCTGCCCCTCAAATTCTCTCTGCATGTCCCAGAAAACAAGGACTATAATTTCATCACATTGGTTGAGACTGTTTTGGGCTTTGCGTTAGGATTGTTACCTGCAATAGTTGGTGTTGGTGATGTGTATCTATCTGTGGACGTTATAGCTGTAGTGGTGCTGGTTGGGGTTGTAGTTGCTGCAGGTGGAGTTGTATGTGTAGATGTACTGTTAGGTGTTGCAGGTAGAGTGGTAGGTGCAGTTATAGTTGCTGCAGGTGTAGTTGTAGTTGCTGCAGGTAGAATTGTAGGTGGAGTTGTAGTTGGTGCAGGTGTAGTTGTAGTTGCTGCAAGTGTAGTTGTATTTGCTGCATGTGTAGCTGTAGTTGGTACATATAGAATTGTAGGTGCAGTTGTAGTAGGTGTAGTTGTTGCAGGTGTAGTTGTAGTTGCTGCAGGTATAGTTGTTTCAGTTGTAGTTGCTCCAGGTGTAGTTGTAGTTGCTCCAGGTGTAGTCGTAGTTGCTGCAGGTGTAGTTGGATTTGCTGCAGGTGTAGTTGTAGCTGCTGCAAGTGTAGTTGCTGCATGTGTAGTTGTAGTTGCTGCAAGTGTAGTTGCTGCAGGTGTAGTTGTAGTTGCTGCAGGTGTAGTTGTAGTTACTGCAAGTGTAGTTGTAGTTGCTGCAGGTGTAGTTGTAGTTACTGCAAGTGTAGTTGTAGTTGCTGCAGGTGTAGTTGTAGTTGCTGCTATTGCAGTTGCTGCAGATGTAGTTGTAGTTGCTGCAGGTGTAGTTGTAGTTGCTGCAGGTGTAGTTGCTGCAGGTGTAGTTGTAGTTGCTGCTAGTGCAGTTGCTGCAGGTGTAGTTTTAGTTGCTGCAGGTGTAGTTGTAGTTGCTGCAGGTGTAGTTGCTGCAGGTGTAGCTGTAGTTACTGCAGGTGTAGTTGTAGTTGCTGCAGGTGTAGTTGCTGCATGTGTAGCTGTAGTTACTGCAGGTGTAGTTGTAGTTGCTGCAGGTGTCGCTGTAGTTATTGCAGGTGTAGCTGTAGTTGCTGCAGGTGTAGCTGTAGTTGCTGAAGGTGTAGTTATAGTTGCTGCAAGTGTATTTGTAGTTGCTGCAGGTGTAGTTGTAGTTGCTGCAGGTGTAGTTGTAGTTGCTGCAGGTGTAGTTGCTGCAGGTGTAGTGGTAGTTGCTGCAAGTGTGGCTGTAGTTGCTGCAAGTGTAGTTGTAGTTGCTGCAAGTGTAGTTACTGCAGATGTAGTTGTAGTTGCTGCAGTAGTTGTAGTTGCTGCAGTAGTTGTAGTTGCTGCAAGTGTAGTCATAGATGTTGCAGGTGTAGTTGTTGCATATGTAGCTGTAGTTGCTGCAACTGTAGTTGTAGTTAATGTAGGTGTAGATGTAGTTGCTGCAAGTGTAGTTGCTGCAGATGTAGTTGTAATTGCTGCAGTGGTTGTAGTTGCTGCAGTAGTTGTAGTTGCTGCAGTAGTTGTAGTTGCTGCAAGTGTAGTCATAGATGTTGCAGGTGTAGTTGATGCAGGTGTAGATTCTGCAGGTGTAGTTGTAGTTGCTGCAGGTGTAGTTGTAGTTGCTGCAGATGTAGTTGTAATTGCTGCAGGTGTAGTTGTAGTTTCTACAGGGGTAGTTTCTGCAAGTCTAGTTGTAGTTGCTGCAGGTGTAGTTGCTGCAGTAGTTGTAGATGCTGCAAGTGTAGTTGTAGTTTCTGCAGGTGTAGTTGCTTCAAATGTATCTGTAGTTGCTGCAGCTGTAGTTGTAGTTGCTGCAAGTGTAGTTGCTGCAGGTGTAGTTGTAGTTGCTGCGAGTGTAGTTGTAGTTGCTGCAGGTGTAGTTGCTGCAAGTGTAGTTGCTGCAGGTGTAGTTGTAGTTGCTGCGAGTGTAGTTGTAGTTGCTGCAGGTGTAGTTGCTGCAGGTGTAGTTGCTGCAGGTGTAGCTGTAATTGCTGCAGGTGTAGTTGTAGTTGCTGCAGGTGTAGTTGCTGCAAGTGTAGTTGTAGTTGCTGCAGGTGTAGTTGTAATTGCTGCAGGTGTAGGTGTAGTTGCTGCAGGTGTAGCTGTAGTTGCTGCAGGTGTAGTTGTAGATGCTGCAGTAGGTGTAGTTCCTGCAAGTGTAGTCATAGTTGCTGCAGGTGTAGTTGTAGTTGCTGCAGGTGTAGTTGTAGTTGCTGCAGGTGTAGTTGCTGCAGGTCTAGTTGTAGTTGCTGCAGGTGTAGTTGCTGCAGTAGTTGTAGATGCTGCAAGTGTAGTTGTAGCTGCTGCAGGTGTAGTTGTAGCTGCTGCAGGTGTAGTTGTAGTTGCTGCAAGTGTAGTTGCTGCAAGTGTAGTTGTAGTTGCTGCAGGTGTAGTTGTAGATGTTGCAAGTGTAGTTGTAGTTGCTGCAGGTGTAGTTGTAGTTGCTGCAGGTGCAGTTGCTGCAAGTGTAGTTGTAGTTGCTACAGGTGTAGTTGTAGTTGCTGCAGGTGTAGTTGTAGTTGCTGCAGGTGTAGTTGTAGTTGCTGCAAGTGTAGTTGTAGATGCTGCAGGTGTAGTTGTAGTTGCTGCAGGTGTAGTTGTAGTTGCTGCATGTGTAGTTGCTGCAAGTGTAGTTGTAGTTGCAGCAAGTGTAGTTGCTTCATGTGTAGTTGTAGTTGCTACAGGTGTAGTTGCTGCAAGTGTAGTTGTAGTTGCTGCAAGTGTAGTTGCTTCAGGTGTAGTTGTAGGTGTAGTTGCTGCAGGTGTAGTTGTAGTTGCTGCTGGTGTAGTTGTAGTTGCTGCAAGTGTACATTTAGGTGCTGCAGGTGTAGTTGCTTCAGTTGTAGTTGTAGTTGTTGCAGAGGGATATCAAGATACAGATTTTAGGTTATGAAAAAGAAAATTTGAGTTTTAGTACCTGCCTCTCAAAATTCCCTCGGCACGATCCGGGTGAACAAAGACGATCGTGTCAGACGATCTAGAGACATGGCCAAATGCCCTGACTGGCCCACCAGACATGAAGGCATCACAACCCACATTTCAAAGATGACTGATTGAATTATTTGAAACACTACTACTGCAACTAACTAACTACAATTGGGCACCCACTGTCTAGCCTTGCGGTATAAATACAAATAAAACCCTCTTAATCTGAGCTTTTAGAGGGCCCACTTGGTCCCCCCCCCCCCCCCCCCCCCCCCCACGTGATTGTCTTACCACTAAACCAACACCATAGAGTCCGACCTTTAGCTTAATGTAGGCTGCGTGCCTGCTGCAACTTCAGCAACAACTGATATGTTATTATTGATGCTTACATGTCTAATATAAGTCCTGTTACAAGATATAAATCTTGTCGGTCAAAGTACTAAAGCATTTAAATGAAAAAGGTATGGGTGGCGGCTTCATCGATGAAGCCGCCCTCACATAGTCGTGCATACATAGACGTCAAGGGGGGTTTGAGCACCCCCTAGTGGCCCTCTCTGGACCAACATGCCCTTTTTAAAAGAGCAAAAAGATGCTGAAATGCTGTTTTCTATGCGTTTTTAACCCCCCAAAACTCAATTTTCCGCCCTCCTGGTTACATTTGAGCACCTGCCCTTGAAACTCTCTGTGCACGCCACTGCGTCCTCATACCATTTTCGCCTGCCTGAAATGTTACATTCGGGCGTGCTTGTTTTTTTCAGACTGTTTGGGCTTTGGGTTGGGGTTGTTACCTGTAATATTGATGTGATATAGTGTCGATGGTGTTGTGGATGCATCTGTGGACATTATAGTAGTCGCTGGTGTAGTGGTGCCGGTTGGGGTTGTAGGTGCTACAGCTACGAGGTGGAGAACAAGATGTACATTTTATTTGAACCTCCTCAGAACAGAGTATGGAAGTAATGTGAAATATGGTACAGTGTAAAAGTGCCTTTACATACCAGTTGAGACACTGACAATGACACAGCGAAGCTCCGAGTCATACTTGTCTGTACTGAGAAAACAAATGTGTTTGATTTGTTTGTTTTTTCCAGTAGTAAATGATACATAAGAACATAGATAAGAACATGCTTTTTTTGTAAATAAATATGTATTTAGGACCCCTGTTCGAATGCACCTGCCCCCATATCAAAAACAGCTAAAAAAAATCCCTAAAACAAAAGAAAGCAGCAAATTGTTGCATGTCTGTAAATGTCTTGATGAATTGAATATACAGTACGGTAGTAATGAACATACGGTAGTAACCTTAGCATTACTACATAAAGTAGTAATGTGAGTCGTACTCACGTTATTGGTCTTTAGTTGTGCTTGAGTCCAAAAAGTAGCATAGTAACTGACATTATGATATAGTATTAGTCGAAAGTAGCAATAATAAATACTAATAGCAATTAATTAGTGATGTAGTTCTCGAGACATTATCTCGTCACAAGGCAAATTTTCTTGTTTTTGTCTCGCCCTCAGTTGTCTTTGGTGTTGTCTCGGTCTCGCCACTCTGCACTTCGTTTGTCTTGTGGTCTTGTCTTGGTGTCACCCTGAATTTGGTCTGGTCATGATCTCGGAGCTAATGTCTCGGGTCTCTTTCGCCACTGTGACCACTGGAGACGAGACAATGTTCTATATCCATTGTGCAGACCGAGGAGCCCATTCATAAAGACAGCTGTCTTATACAGTTAGTCTCAACAGTTAGTATTGTAGCCTACAGTAACAACTCTGTAATGTGTTATGCTGTACTATTACTACAGAACAATCAAAAATTGGATTTTTGGCCTCCACCTCTCTAGGTCTTGACCTCGGCCTCGACCCCTCTAGTCTCGTCTTGATTTCGTCTTGGTCTTGTCTTGGTCTCGATTTAGGTGATCTTGACTAGAACACTAATAGCAATACATGCAAAATAGGTAAGAAGTGAATGCCCACCCATTGGTAGCCCGAGCAACAAAGCAGACAGGGTGATGCTGTCCGTCCTCAGACTGTGATGGCGTCCAACTCAGGGTGAACGGTCCCTGTCCTGACCCAGATAGGACCATGTTGTGGGGTCCACTGAACCACAGATCAGACACCCTAAAAGAAGTCCAGTTCAGATGTTCAAAAACACATAGGGACACGGACACCACCAGATTGTGTGCCAAAAAACAACTTCTTCATCCCACAATGGTATATTCACTCTATGTTTAATGCGATTGCATTCACACCGGCAATGATCCACACTAGAATGTTGTCAATTGATGCACATTAGGATTCGAGTGAGCCTTCACACCTCCCAAACAAAGTGCTTTTCCCAAAAATATGCAGCAGGATTTCTTTTAAACGCAGTAAAACCTTCCGGTGTGAATGTGAGGCAAGTGTCTTAGTCCTAGTGTAGTGTGTGTTGTCTCACTGACAGCTGTTTGATTGTGCTGTGCTCGTTGCATAATGCCTTTGATGCCTTTCTGATGTGTGGGGATTATCTGGGATTGATTACTTTTGTAAGTCTATTACCGTATTACTACTACTAGGCAGTATTGTTCTTGTCGCTCTGATGATGTTATGCTGGGTTTTGGTTTAAGTAAAGAGAGTTGTGTGCAAGATGTGTCATGGTCCACTGATTCACAATAGTGTACGAGAAATTGCAATGTTTGACTCACGTGGAGTGTGTGGCCGTTGAACTAATGGTGATTTCCAGAGTGTGGCCAACAGGGGCGTAGAGCTGTGCTCTGTTAGCCGGGGTCGGAGGCAGGAACCTGGGGAGGTACTGACCCTCTGTACAGCTGGATACTGCTGCGTCCACTAGGGCACAAAAAACATCTATTAACCATTTTTTTCACGGCAAATACAGATGCAGTATATCCAATTATTTATGCTTGATTCATTTTGTTTATTTGTTAAAGGTAGTAGAGGCAACTTTTTAGCCAAAAATCAAAATAGATGTATAGCTATATTTGTTTTGCCCTTTTCCCCACTACGGTACGTTGCTTCTACTTTGATGCTGCAGCTGTTTACCCTGCAGACAGACACTTGCTTCATCCTTTTTGTCAACAAATCAAAACGAAACTTTCGTCAGCTAATTTGCAGATTCATAATGAGCCAATAGAGTGGAGGTGAGGTGCAGTTAGATTCTGTTTACAAACACAGCATTTGTACCCACTAAAGTTACCGCTATTACCTTTAACAGTCCGGCAAGGCCGTCTGTTCTGAACTAAAGTACCTCTGACAGCAAACTGTAGAGGTATTTTGCTGAGAGCGTCGCTTGTTTTTTTACTGGCCTGAGATCCACCAGTGTGTATGAGCGTGATATTCTGTCTGGGAAAGTCCTCCATGTACAACTGGACGGGGTAGTCGCCAATACCGGAGGAGCCAAAATGGACAGTGCAAGACTGGGGGGAACAAAGAGAAAGGTAGAACACAGAAGACAAGGCTGGAGGAAAAGAAATAAGTTGCCTTTGGTGTGTGTGTGTGTGTGTGTGTGTGGGGGGGGGGGGGGGGGGGGGGGTGGATGAACCATTCCTTACCAACGGGCTTTACTAACTTCTTGCTATATACAGCTTGGTTACAAAAGTAAACTACTCATGTTCATATCTGGAAGCCTTGCACTGGTAACATTCATAAATCAGTTGCGAGGGACCTGCAGACTTCAGGTTCGCAAGGCATTCTGTTCAGTATCTGCAATAATTGGCAGTGGCCATATAGTATGGATAGGGCGATGTCCCATGATCTGTGTCCTAGCACTTGTTGCAGAGTTTTTTGCATCTGCTATTGTTTCGGTTCAAGATCTTTCTAAATGTGAAAACAAATAATGATGGTAAAATGTGACTCACACTGGAGATGCTGTAACCAGAAGGTGAGGTGCAAGCCTTAGTACACTCATCTCCTGTACCAACCCTGCATTCAACACGGTCTCCATCCGGATCAAATGCCAAAAGGTCAAAGCTTCTCGCACAGTTGGACGGAACTCTGGGAGAAAAAAGGGTGCATTCAGAAATGCACCAGGAATGCGGCCAGTTTGTTGAGTACAGTGTGTGGTGATGTCACAGAGTATACGCACCCGTGTGCCTTATTTAGGTATAACACGATAACACCAAACGACACACCTTCCTGACACACCTTCCTGTCCAAGGAAGTGGAATCCAATGACCCCCGAGGGGTTCTTGAGGTCCAGGGGGTACCCAGCTAAATGATAGTTCGGAGAGAGTGTACATAAAGGTGCTCAAAGCACCTTTATGAGGATAGTTATGTCTATTTTTAGCCTAGGAAAGTTGTTTTCTGAGAAACAATATAATGCTTGGAATGGATTCAGCAGTCAGCGTAACTGCTCTGGCCCGTGGAATATACAGTATGTTGTTTTGACTTAAGGGTGTGTGCAGGGAAACAAACCTATTCTTGATGTCACTGAGCATCATGAAGCTACTGAAAGACCCGCTCACCTCAGACAGCAGCAACAGTATGATGTCACTGAGCATCATGAAGCTACTGATACACACGCCCACCTCAGACATCAGCAACATTATGATGTCACTGAGCATCATGAAGCTACTGATACACACGCCCACCTCAGACATCAGCAACATTATGATGTCACTGAGCATCATGAAGCTACTGAAAGACCCGCCCACCTCAGACTGTGTGTGTGTGTGTGTGTGTGTGTGTGTGTGTGTGTGTGTGTGTGTGTGTGTGTGTGTGTGTGTGTGTGTGTGTGTGTGTGTGTGTGTGTGTGTTTTGGGGCTCCATGTTTTTTTTTTTCTGTCCCCACAAAATATCTAGGGAGGGAAACAGTCTTTCATATCATCGAGGAGCTTTAATGCTAATTGCTCTCAGGGACAGCTCATTTGATTTTGGCCTCATAATGATGTCATCAATACACCCTGCTTATAATTAATTTCTCCTCTCCTTCAGTCTTCAGTTCCAAATTTGCATTTCCACTTTGTTTATAATGTCCACCATTGTTGATTTTCCAAGTTGGAACAAAAGGTAAAGTATGCACATCTCTAGAAAAACTTTAGGGTGCTGAACTAAAAAAGTGTCAAAAGTAGGTGAAGAAGACCCACAACGGGTCGAAACGTTGTCCTAAAATAAAGTCTACAGCCTGGGAGCTACTGAAATGGTGTGCGAACTATTCTTCTCTTTTGTGATTTTCCAAGTTGACATGGAATTTAAACAAGCCTGGTTTTATCTAGCATCAGTATTATACTTTATATACTTATATGGTCTATTATACTCTATTATTAAAAACATTTTTAGCAATCCATGTTATTTGCACTTTCAGAAAAAGCGTTTGTCTCTATGGCATTACCGTAGTATTGGTATGATGGTGGTCTGAGGAGACCTGTTGGCTCTCCCAGTATCAGATCTGGTCCTGAGGTCCACCAGGGTTACAGCTTTCACACTTTGAATGTCATGATAGGTAGTTAGATAGCTTCTGTGGAAGATAAGGTACACAGGTTGGTTTAAAACAAAGCAGTTTTATTGTGTATTGAAGAAGCAGACAGCAGGAGGATTCTTTTTTTATCCAAGACAAAGAATATTTTGATAAAGAAAATATTAGTATAAACGCATACCATGTGTATATCTGTATCAATACACAGTCTTCTAAATCAATTGTGTGGGTGATGCAGTTTTGACGCATAAACACAGGTGCATTAATAAAGATGGCTTTAAATGCTGTTATACTATGTCATATTTTTCTGCATTTTGTCCTTTTGGGGGCATACTATGGGTTGAGAGTTACCTCTGTGTCTGTGCTGCAGCCAGAGCCTTATAGTGGGAGAGTTAGGATATTCCCGTTCACTCCTACCAGGGCGCTCACGCTGCTGGAGGAGCATAGAGCCAACAGCACCCCATTCACACACACTGTTAACAACTGACAATCTGCTGGAGGAGCATAGAGCCAACAGCACCCCATTCACACACACTGTTAGCAACTGACAATCTGCTGGAGGAACATAGAGCTCCTCCAGCAGTTGCTAAACACGCACTGTTTAGCAACTGACAATCTGCTGGAGGAGCATAGAGCCAACAGCACCCCATTCACACACTGTTTAACAACTGACAATCTGCTGGAGGAGCATAGAGCCAACAGCACCCCATTCACACACACTGTTAACAACTGACAATCTGCTGGAGGAGCATAGAGCCAACAGCACCCCATTCACACACACTGTTAACAACTGACAATCTGCTGGAGGAGCATAGAGCCAACAGCACCCCATTCACACACACTGTTAACAACTGACAATCTGCTGGAGGAGCATAGAGCCAACAGCACCCCATTCACACACACTGTTAACAACTGACAATCTGCTGGAGGAGCATAGAGCCAACAGCACCCCATTCACGCACTGTTTAGCAACTGACAATCTCGCAATACGGGGGCGTCTCGCAAGACCGTCTGTGAGGCTGCAGCTGAGTCCAATGTAGCAGTAGGAGTATGCAGAAATGTGGACTCAGGTATTTAATCCAGCTTTAATGACTGAACAACACCAGTTGTTCCTTAATAATAGTACAAAATAAACGTTACAGAGATGGTAGTTGTGACTGTGCCATACTTTTAAACAGTTGTCGTTTTGCATACATACCTAAAATAGCTCTTATTTGCACCGTTCTCGTTGAACGCAATGTATTCCCAATCCTCCTTATGCAGCCAAACACTTCCTGGTTGTGCTGGCAGTGAGGGATCCTTCCTGTCGGCAGACTCCCATTCACTGTGCATGTATTGGTTGTGATTTTGTATGAATAAAGTTCACTTCCTTAAACCACACTATTTCATTTGATAATACCATTTCCTAGTTCTTCATAATTTGTTTTATTTGTGGTGTGCTATTGACATGATCACATGAGTTAGAAATGTCTAAAATCTTCAGTTAAAATCATGAGTACTTCATGGATTTCTCCAAGTGTTGCCATGTCCGCTTTTTATAAGCAACCTTTTTCAGTAAATCTGCTTGCAAGTAATGACAGTTTACTAGGTAGATTTTTAAGGCTTGTTCCATATCTGTGATTCTGCTCAAATGAACAATGAGTCAAAGAGCCCCCATGTTCCATGCACCTGTGCACACAGATCCCCATCTGTAATTTTTTTGTGCCAAGCCAGGTTTTTATTTTTCATCTGTATAAAACAAGAATTATTTTGGAAAATATCAAATCTATCAGATCACAGTGGCACACTTTGAGCTTTCAGATCTGCTATTCTCAAGTAGCTGCCAATATATAGTCTTAGAGTATAATGCATAGTATGCAATGTACAGTAGATGTATAGCTCATGATTGACTGATTGCTTATCTCTCTCACACAATCTGGCAACACCGGAGCAAGTGCATTGTTCCAGATTGTGTGAGAGAAATAAGCAACCATGGTCTATGACATGGGATTTCAACTGATTGTGAACCAGGGACCACCAACCTGACTTAGAATCAACACGGGGACCACCACAGTTACCCTAAATCCATTCTGTTACTTCATTCAACCTAGAGAGAAAATATCCGCACTCACATATAGTTCACAAGTTTTTTTTTATTTCATTTCAGAGTTTCATAGAGAAATGAAATAAAAGAAAACTCATGAACTATATGCGAGTGCGGATATTTTCTCTCTACATTGATCTGCAAGAATCTGCACCCATCAGCCATTGAGAATACAAGTGGACTCTGAGTAGAGTGCGCCTACTTAACGATATACAGTAGCCTAATGATAGTGTAGACATATGGCATTATTATTCCCACAGTGATGTAGGCTAATTATGATAAAATCAGGCAAACTTTCTTGAGATTCTAACACCCATTTCTGTGGATTTTCTTATCCTCAATCAGACTTTCAGTAACTGACAAGGTTGGCATGCTTACTGTACATTGCACAAAGCTTTAGTGTGCTGTTCTATGGAAGAAAAAATTGAATACCTTTCAGGACCACAAGTGGTCCATGGAACACCAATTGAAAATACCTGGACCTGGACTATGAAAACCAAATGAGCTACTATATTACTCTTTAAGACTTTCTTTAAGGCTCTTTAAGACAAGAACTTGAGATTTGTTTTCCATCTGGGGTTTGTGATCCAGGGACATGGGATCCTTTATGAAAATGTTTGAGGAGAATCACAGGTTTAAGCAACATTAGGGAACAGGCTTAAATAAAACATGCAGCTAGTAACTACCATTATTTTCAAGCAACTTTACTGAAAAGGCTTGCTTATAAAAAGTGGATATGGCAACACATGGATAAATCCATGAAAAACTCCCGGTTTTAACTGAAGATTTTAGACATTTCTTACTCATGTGATCATGTCAATAGCACACCACAAATAATACAAACTATGAAGAACTAGGAAATGTTATTATCAAATGAAATAGTGTGGTTTAAGGAAGTGAACTTTATTCATACAAATTCACAACCAATACATGCAAAGTGAATGGGAGTCTGCCGACAGGAAGGATCCCTCACTGCCAGCACAACCAGGAAGTGTTTGGCTGCATAAGGAGGATTGCAGTTAGGACTCAGAGAGGCTCTGTATAGTCACATGCTCCGCTCTGGTTTCTGACCCCTCAATATCCTAACTCTCCCACTATAAGGCTCTGGCTGCAGCTTGCCTCTGCTAATTAAGCATGTTTGGTTTCACCTGTTGTGAGTGAGAGAGTGCAGACAGAACTCTCATTTCTTACATTGAAGGAGAGTGACTGTGCAGATCATTGAGAGAGAGAGCTCTGTGCAGAAGTAAGTAAAGAAAACCACACGAAAGTAAAGCAAAAAAGAAGCTAATGAAAAAAACTATAGTTAACTTAAAGCAGAAGGAAATAAAGGGAATTACAAGAATTAAGTAAATAGAGAAAAAAAACAAAACAAAAGTGTGTTCCAGAAAGACTGAAGAATCCTAGTCGACCCCGTGCAAGCAGGCAAGGTATTTATTTCTCTTTGCTATTGTTAATTATTGCAAATGTAACTGTGAATGTCCATGTAATGCTTTATTTTTATTAAGCAGTCAACGCACAGTGTGCCCACCTCTCACATTCACACACCAGTGGTGGCAACCACTGGAGGCAAGGTGGGGTTCAGTGTCTTGCACAAGGACACTTTGACATGCAGCCGGGATTCAAACCGCCAACCCTTGGGTCATTGGTCGACCTGCTCTACCTCCTGAGCCACAGCCGGCCTTATAGCATTAATTTAGAAAAAAAAAATGCACTCATTGGGCTGAAAATAGCCACAACACTTGCTCAAGTGTGCAAGCATGATAATAGGTAGCCTGACTGTTTGCAGCCAAGGAAAGTTGTTTTCTGAGGAAAACTATAGGCTAATGCTTGGAATGGTTTCAGCATTCAAACATAAACCAATGGACTCTAGCGGTTACATTTGGTTCAACTTTTTTCATCATGTCCACACAACATCTCTAAGGTACCGTAATTTCTACGTATAAGCCACACCTGAATATAAGCCGCTCCAGCTAAATTTGGTGCAAAATCCAGATTTTTTTTCCCATGTATAAGCCGCACCTGACTATAAGCCGCACCAACAAGCTTCAGGTTAGAGCAGTGGTTTTCAACCTTTTTGATCCCAGGGCCCACTATTTATTCAGCATTTGAGCTACAGACCACTATTTGACAACATTTTCACCCCACAGAACCCAAAACTAAAGATTTCTTTGTTGGATTTTTGCAAACAAAACTGGCAAAACATAGAGATCAAAATGATCATGACTTATTAATTAAGTGGTGCTAATTTAGATGGTGAATATCTTAACTCTTGAGAGTGTAAAAATGAAACCAAATGGACCCGCTAGGGTCCATTTGGTTTCATTTTTACGCTCTCAAAGAGTTACATCTGGTTAACCAACTTTCCATCATTTAGTCTGGAGGGCCCACCTGGAACCCTCTCAGGGACCACTGGTGGTCCCCAGACCACTTTTGAAAACCTGTTTAAAAAAAAAAAAAAACAGTAAAATGCTGTAAATGGGTCTAATTCCCATTTAACGCTCTGCTCATGCAAGTAATCATGCACGTCTCTTCACTCACTGCAGCTGGAAGGGAGCGTTGGTGCTGAGCCGTCGCCGCATGACTCCTTCTAGTAGACACCAATCAGCGTTGCTCTGCACCGTGTTCTCGTCCCAGGCTGTCAGATCACCACACCACCAGCCGCTACTGCAGAACCAGTAGTCGCCTGCGCATGAACGAATGCCTATCTTATACCGCAGGACCACCTGCAATGATGGACAAGATATATGGTATGTTGATACGTAAGTAGTAGATATATTTGAACTGTTCTTCATATCATTCAATGGGGTGCAGCGTGATTCAAAGGTCAGAGGTCAAAAGTCAGAACACAAAGATTGTTTGGCGTGAGGAGACACATTTGTTTTGTCTGATAAGGAAATGCGCAAATGGCATCAAACCACTCCAGATAGAATAAAATCACTGTTGGGATCACACCCTACGATCTGGAGAAAGGGTGTGATCTGGAGAAAGGGTACTTATTACATGGCTTAATACAATAATAAATTATAACTAATTGACAGAAATAGTACATGTACTGCTTTTATTTATGCGGCGGCCCACAAGTCGAAATATTCAAGTGGTCCCTGATCCAGTAAAGGTTTGGGAACCACACAGAGTTCCATAATAGGATGCACAAAATACAGATACAACTGTTCACTGATTTGTATTTTGTGCAATTCTGTCACGAAATAAACACATTTTCACATGAGTGACAAAATGATACAACATACAGTATAAGTCCTGCAGACTGGGTTTGCAGGATTGCAAATGTCAATCAAAAAAAACTTCCAATAGATAAGATTACCTACCGATAGAGATCCATCTGGGTTTGGGTCCTCTGGGTAAAAGGTTATGACCGTTCCGAGAAAGTGGGACGCCTGAGCTGCCCAGAGCCACAGCAACAGGAAAGGTGTTGAAGAGAGACCCATGATTTTGTAAGCGGATGTACAGTAAAGCAACCAGGTTTTATACTTTAGGTCGGTATGAGGAAATTTGATGACCTTACTGTGGAGTGGGTGAGGCTTGGCTCCAGCAGGGCTGCCAGCTCTGGAACACAATGCACACCTGTTTACAGTTCCCTCAACTTACTCCCCTCCTCTCCCTCAGCTGCCTGCCATCAGTCTATTCACAACTTTCTTATAGGGGTCAGCAACCTGCGGCTCAGGAGCCGCATGCGGCTCTAGAACACAGCCCTAGTGGCTCCCTGGCTGTAGCATTATTACATTATTACATACACACCAAAATAATATAAACATTTCAGTCACTCAAAACGCGTTGCACTGTCTGACAGTTGCCAGTTAAAGTAGCACTTGGCCATGTCAAAAAAGCCCAGCAGTTATCAGAGGTGGAGCTTTCAATCTGAACCACCCATTTTCAAAGGTTTACTCAGTTTACTATGTCATTAATGTACCTTAGAGATGTTGTGTGGACTAGAAATGGAGTTCCGTAAAACTCCTTTATTTTTATTTTTAGAAACTCCATTTCTGAAGAAAGGTTGTGTTTCACCATGTTAATGATTTTTCTTTGGGGACCTTTTTTCTGAGAGTGTGCAAATGGAACCAAATGGACCCGCTAGGGTCCATTTGGTTCACATTTGCATACTCTCAGGAAAAAAATAATAATAAAATGCGGCTCCAGACAGATTTTGAATTTAATTTTGGGTCGAAAATGGCTCTTTCAACATCTTGTGTTGCTGACTCCTGTTATAGCCCATAAGACTCAGAGAGACAGCGAAATCCATTTGCGACCACGATGGTCTTTGCAACAGTTTTATAACCGCCGCAAACCTTTTGCATAACAACCGCGACCGTTTTGCATAACAGTCGGCCGTTTTCCCTACTAAACCTAACCTTAACCCCTAACACTAAACATAACCTCCGTAAAGCCTATACGCAGTGTTGTAGTGGTACTTTTAGAAGTGGGGGGACGTCTCTGAAAGGGGAATTCCCCCCATTTTATTGTTTTTTCTGAGAGTGTACAAATGTGAACCAAATGGACCCTAGCGGGTCCATTTGGTTCCATTTGTACACTCTCAGAAAAAAAGGAAACTCATTAACATGATGAAACACATCTTGATGATGTCATCAAGATGTATTTCACCATGCTAATGATTTTTTTTTCAGACCCAAAAATATTTTAGATGTGAGAAGTGGGGGGACGCCGTCCCCCCGCGTCCCCCCTCCACTACACCCCTGCTTATACGTAAACATATAACCCCTGACCCAGAGCCTAAACATGACCTCAGTAAAAACCTATGCCTAAATCGAACCTTAACCCATGACCGTTATGCAAACCGTCACAACAACTGTTGTGAAAAACGGTCACGACTGTTATGCAGGACAGTTAATTGACTGTCATGCAAAACTGTTGCAACGATTATAAAGCCATTGCGATGGCTGTCACAGTCGAAAAAATGGATTTTGCCCCTCCATACCAGGAGAGCACACACATGGGTTTGCTTTGTGGACACGGACAGGGCAGTTTGTGCTTACGTTGTTTTCTGGAAGAACCACCGAGGTGCTCGTCATATAAATATAAAGGATCATATATGACGGATAATAAGCCCACAGTAAGCCGACAAGTTTGGTTTGGTTCAAACTAGTAGTAGTTCTCCTTTGCTAGTTCCAGGGAAAACGTCCTAAGCAAAACATTTGAGTTAAAAAAACATTCACTGTGACAGAAGGTTCAAGATCTGAGACACATTTTCACAGCAACAGTGGTTAGGTGGAGGACCAACCCCATGTGGGGGGAAAAAATGATATGCAAACTCTTGAAAGTGGCACCTATCATACAAGCCACTTTACAAAAAAAACGAAGAAAAAAAATACTATGGATTTTATATCTGTTTTCCATGTCATATACAGTATTCTTATAAATTACTTGTATATTAATTGTATATGTTTCACTTCACAAAAAATACCATGGATTGAGGGAAATACACAAATTATAGGGTACTTTTATTTACATTTTAGTTATAGTGGTCAACTGGTCAAGTATAATGTTTCAAGCCTTTTCATCATGTTATAAGGACCCTTTTAAAGTGCAATCTTGACACTGCTAACTGTCTTATAAGACGGATTACTGGTGATATTTACTGTAATGGCACACACTATTGTGCACTTCATGGGAACTGAGCTTTATTCTGATAGAGATCGGATAAAATAAACACTAAACCATTACTGAAATTCTCCCTGCTTTTTGTTCCTTGATCACATTATGGAACAATAGTACATACTGTATACCACACAGTACCTTATACACAGCATAAAAGGGAAATTGCACCCATTTTCAAAATTTTCCTGAGAGTGTACCCTGGCGGGTCCATTTGGTTCAGGAAAAAGAAGTTGCTAAAAGAAAAATCACTAACATGGTGAAACATGTTAACATGTCATTATTTTATTTCAGACATTCATTTCTAAGAAACACAGAATGGGGGAATTATTGTATTATGTCCACACAACATCTCTAACGTATGTCGTAATGATATAGTAAAACATTGAAAATGGGGGAAATTCCTCTTTAAGGGCCAGCTTTCCAATGCATTCTCTGTCAACAGTCCAACTCATGGAATGGGCTTCAGAAAGTCCATTCGTTTCAGCCGGGTCACCAGTCATTCGCTGAAACTGTGGTAAAATAAAACAGCTAAAGTCCCAGCGCTGTAAATGAACAACTCACGTTGCAAGCCATTTTAACAGTCAGGACTGTAATGGTATTTATAATGATTATTGTCAGACTGAAAGGTAACCTGAGTAATGACTCAGGCCTGTGAAACCCACAAAGACGTGCGTCAAACTATTTCCACTGCTTGACTTCCCTCATGCCATCTAAACCACTGTCTCCCCAAACAGTTGGTCGGGTTCTGGGTTTGCGTCACGGACACATGTATCGCTCACAAGTAAAAGTGTGCGTGCGTGTGTGTGTGTGTGTGTGTGTGTGTGTGTGTATATCATATCATTTACCTCTTTGCATCTTAATTAATGATCAATGCACCAAACTCTGAATTCCAGGTTTTACTCGGAACAGAGAAGGCTATATATCTTATTACAGTATATTCTTCCTATATTTTGCCACATTTCAACAAAAAAAACTTGCATTTGTTATACTTCTAAAAATCACTCCTATGTGAAGTGAGGGGCGCTATTATCATTATACATCCTCTTATGAACAATTAGCTGAATGCATTTTATCTGTTAGATGATTTGCTTGTCTACATGAGTCAATGGTGTAATTTGCCCTTCATTGTCAAGGGCATTTAATGTTTGTATTGCCGCAATATTACGTCATATTTGCGGCACAACCTACTTTCTAATTCCATTGACAATGGCAAATATGAGACATGTCAGGTACCGTATAGACATGAGACATGTCAAGTCTGTATATAGGAGGAGGGGCTAGCACCCCCTGGCGTCCCCTAAAAGAATAATTAAATAGAACTGCACTCAGTAGAGTGTCAACTTGTGCATTGCACCCGAGTTGGCAATGGCCCACTTGTGAGCGAGTCGAGCGCAAGAGTGAGAGCATCCCGACAGCTCCGGGATTATAGCTAAAGCTATAATAACAGTTTAAAGCTGTCCTGCAAAGCAGCGACACACTTCACTATTTCTACCCACAGTGAGTAGTAGGCTATCTTATGGGGTGAATGATTTTACAGGCTGGCTGCGTTGGCCTATTGCATAGGTTTTCAACCGGTGGTCCGGGGACCACCAGTGGTCCTTGAGAGGGTTCCAGGTGGTCCCCAGCTAAGTTGTTTTAACCAAATGTAACTCTTGAGAACGTAAAAATGAAACCAAATGGACCCTTGCGGGTCCATTTGGTTTCATTTTTACACTCTCAAGAGTTAAAATATTCATCATCATGTTGATCTGTATGTTTGACTGTTTTGTTTCCCCAAATCCAGCCTGGATTTGTGGACAAAAGCAAAAAAAAAAAAAAAAAAAACTTTAGTTTCAGGGTCTGTGGTGCTTAATGTCCTCAAATGGTGGTCCGTGGCTCAAATCCTGAATAGATGGTGGTCCCTGAGATGAAAAAGGTTGAAAACCCCTGGCCTATTGGATTAATGCTCACAAGTGCTCACAAGGAAGGAATAATATGCAACAAGACTCCACCGTCCGGCTCAGGAGCACAGGAACGTGACATTGTTTTTTTCGGATGGAGAGGGTATGAGATTTATGACGTCATCATGACATCATCCTATGCACGGACATGATGGCGGACAGACACGGGCGGAATGACCGGGTACGATCCATAGTCACCACCTTACGGTGGAGACAACTAGAGTTGTGCCCCTAGGGGGCACAGGTCTCCACCGTCCGGGCTCAGAGACAATACTCATGATACTCATGATTATATATAAATGTATTTTAGTCACTACGTCATCACGACGTCATCGTATGCACGGACATGATGGCGGACAGACACGCGCGGAAGGACGGGGTACGATTTATAGTCACCGGAACGGAATAGTCATCGTATGCACGAACATGATGGCGCAGACACGGGCGGAATGACGGGGTACGATTTATAGTCACCACCTTACGGTGGAGACAACTAGATCTCAGGGCACAGGTCTCCACCAGCACAGGTCACGTCACCCTGTGAGATGATGTGGGTGACACAGGGTGACTCTGACGTCACTGGTGGTGACTCACCATACTGGTGAGTACCCACCCCACACGCGAGTCTGCGCAGTTGGTTGATGTACGTTTCGGAGGGGTGTGTGTGTGGGTGTGCGGGTGTGTGTGTGTGTGGGGGGGGTCTTTCCAAAAGGGAAAAGACCCCGCCATTCCTACCATTGACTTCTATTGATTGGAATGGCGGGGCGTCGGGATGGCACTCTGCCCCCTCCGGTTGATAATACTCATGACAATAGTTATAAAGGTCTGTACTTGTGGTGTTTTAACTTTCATTGAAAAATAGTAGGCGTTCACGTGAACGCCTGCTATTTTTGGGGCAGATTGTGAGAACACAGCACAAATCTTTCAGTGCGATCTTTCAGAGAAAATGTTTTGTAGAATCTACAGTGTCAGGAGGAAATGGGTGAATTACATCACTGTTACATCATCACGTATACCAGCCAATCGGAGTCCACCGACGGACAGTAAGACGGTCGGCTCCCTGCTCGCGGTGAGTAACAAAAAGTAGCAGCATCAAACTATCCTTCCATGATAAATGGCTCCGGGATACCTCTCCTTCAGGGTTGGCCACTGCACGAGGAAGTAGTCCGACATGGGGTACAGGATCCTCCCGGAGAGCGAGAGCGTCTCCACTCGGCACACGCTCTCCACGTAGACGATCAGGACCTTCTTCCGTCCCAGGACCCCCAGCAGGAGTGCCGCCAGACACGGAGGGACGCAGGTCCCGGGGCCGTTGCACAGCACCACGTCCGGTCGTAACGCGAAGACCAGCGGCACGGAGCGGAGCAGGGCCTTCAGGAAGCCCACCCCGGACGACGCCCACCGCGTCTGGCCCACCTCGCGACTCCGCGGGATCCGGTGGACGCTAAACTTTGACTCGGAGTCCGTGCTGCGATATTCGGAGCTTTCGAAACGGCGGATCTTGTCCTCGCTCGTCCCGTCGGTGTCGCCGACCACGTAGTGGCGGGGACTGTAGGAGGAGGGCGACAGGCCGGCCATCAGGCGGAGGATCTCCGCGGTGTGGCCGCCCGATCCGGCCACGACGAGCACGCGGACGTGACCTTTCGCTCCGGGGCGGCAGCTCGTCGGGCCGGCCCTGAGCACGCTCCATAACCGCACGATTAAGGACATTACGGCTGTAGCCAAAAGCACGAGCAGCGCTCCAACAACCATGATTATGATGGCTCCTTAGTATTAAATATTACCAAGGAAACTCTTTCTATAGGCATAGAATACATTTTGATCATTAGACCTGTCGGCCATAAGGGTATCATTCATGCTCGAGCACTCTAGGGATAGAGTTTATTTTAATAACATCTCAAGTATGCTATATTTGCGCTTATGGTTGCGTGAGTCTAGATCCACCTTGGAACTATTGGTCAAAGCGGCTCATGACTGTATGAAGCGGAAAATTATGCGCATAGTTACGGATCTGAAACATGCCCTTAAGGCTGAGCGTTGAAAGCCTCATACATATACAAGATATCAATGTTTGTGTTATGCAATGTTAATGTGTTTACCTTGTGATTGCAGTTGAAGAGAGCCAGATAACTATGTACGCCAATGTATAATAGTCTAACTGATTGTAAATTAAGCAGTGTTACTCAAGAGGATCAGCTTTAATTTGATTTCTTTTGTGGTCGTTCTCGTTGTACTCGGATTGGCTTGTTTAGGTGATGATGTAATGGTGAAATCTTTAGGTATTGTCGAGAATATTATCTCCCGGAGATTTCAGGGCCATGGCTAGTAGGCCATGGCCTACTCACCTGCAAGGCGAGTTCCAAACCTTGAACCTTGAAGCACTGTCCTTGAGTGTATTGTATTGCAGTTGCATTTACAGTTGCCTTTAAAACTGAATGGTTTTCAATGACATTTAGTCCCTACAACCACAAATGTCCCAAGAAATTAGCAAGCCTAGCCGCCCAGTCTGCTGCGCAGTTTAAGTAACATGTAACCTGTATCAACCAATCGGATCGGTTCATCCAAACCCCCATTTGTAGAAGGGGATTTAATGTTTGTGTCGGAAAACGTGAGTGCCCACACACACATAAGGCCCCCTCAAACATTACCGTAGGCAAATGTTTGTTTGTTTGATAGTTTCACTTGCAAAATATAAATGCACCCTCAACCCTCTGTGGTTGTTCATGTATACCTGTTTTATTTGGGGCATTATTCATAGTGTGGCGCACCTAGTGTGCTTTGTCCACGCACTGAGGAACCCTACGCTGGAGACGGCGTTGGCCAGTGTGGAAGGTGTGATCGCTTCTCCAGTGCTCCAGTGTTCAATGAAAAGCAATACTGTTGGGGGCTAGGAAGCTAAGGTATGGCTATAAGCACTGTGCCTCCATATAAGAGAGGATTTATATGGTTCTGGTAGTGATTCTCACCACTTTTGTGGAAGATGTGTTGGTAGGTTTTAAGTGATCGTTCGTACTCTAAATAAGGCACACTGAATGCACTCAGTGACATCACCGCCCACTTCACCCAGCAAACTCAATGCACTCGTGTTTTTTTTTTTTTTTTTTTTTTCCTGAACGAATGTTATATTGTAGTCCACACCCATTCCACTGAGTGATCTGCTTCAGGAAGCTACAGTCTGATAATCAGCCCAAAAAGAATGTTGAGCTCAGGAGGGGGAAGTCCCGCATGCAAATGATTTGTGCTGTGATACATGATGGCATATTATATCACCCTACAAGCACAATAATATGTATGTATTTTTTTTTTACCTTGATGAAGATGTTATGCAAGCTGTGTTGGTACAAACTTGAGGATGCCATGGATAGCTTGTAAATTGGTTCTACTTTCACATCCAACCACAAGCTCAACTGTAATAAACAGGTGTGTCTTCGTGGAGTCACATTACATATTTCCCACTTTGGCAGAGTAATAGGCCTATAGTGCACATAACTATTTTGGTCCAGTACTCAGAGGAGCACCTAGGGATGTTACTTGGGGCTCCCAAAATGCGGCGACCCTCATCGCCGGGCTCTGGGACCCCTCATCGCCAGGGCCCTGGGACCCCTTTTTTCCACTCTGTCCAGCCCGATCAATGTACAGTATTACAGTACAGGGCGATAGTTTGGGCGTTGCAATAGTGGCTAGCCTAGTAGTACTACTACTACCTGCATTCTACATCCATTAAAATACTAGTAGTATGACTTAGAGGTCAGAATTAGTTAGAATTATTTCATTTTCAAATCTTTTTTTTTTTTTTTACTGGCCCAGACGGGCAGTCATTATGAGCCCCAGCTGTGTGGTGCTCAAAGGAGCTTTCCACCCCTGGATTGACAGCTCATTGTAGGAGTTTTGATGCGCCTGAGCAACGGAGCACCACTTATGTGCACCCCTGCCTATACTGTGTGTACTTTTGCTGGAACAGGTAGTAATACATCAGTCATATGTAATCAATCCATCACTGCCCAACACTGGCAGTGATAATGTTCTTTCTACATAGTAATTGAAGACTCAATACTAATTTCTTCTCAAGCCAGATGCTCGCCCATATAACCGGTATGAACAGCCTGCTTTATAGTGGCTCTACCTGATTTTATCAGATTTTGTAGCTGATGACCAGATAACAGGGCAATATTTGAAATGATTCATTGTGTGTGTGTGTGTGTGTGTGTGTGTGTGTGTGTGTGTGTGTGTGTGTGTGTGTGTGTGTGTGTGTGTGTGTGTGTGTGTGTGTGTGTGTGTGTGTGTGTGTGTGCGCATGTATGCATGTGCATGGATCTTAACATGGATTCCTAAAATTGTTTTTTAATACGGTACTTAATATCATAATGTACAGTATATGTCCCTCAAGCTTATTTCTATGCTTTGAGCCTCATTCACCACTGATATAGCCAGTCCTTGTCATTTCTACTGTATTTAGACAGTTTAGCTGCAGTACCACAATGTCCTGAGGTGGTGAGGGCGCTGATATGCAGGATATTTTATAGTAGAGTCATTATAATACCGATGAAATTCCATATATCAACAATGGTGGACATTATTAACAAGGCGGAAATGCAAATTTGGAACTGAAGACTGAAGGAGAGGAGGAATTCTACAAAGCAGGGTGCATTGATGACATCATTATGAGGACAAAATCAGACAAGCTGTTCCTGAGAGCAATTTACATTAAAGCCCCTCATTATGAAAGACTGGTTGTTCAAACTAGATAATTTGAGAGCACCGAAAACACAAGAAAGTTGAATACCATGATATTTATTTCCCCCTTAATACGATGGGTAACATAATGGTTTATTGCTTTATACGGATTGTATTGTCATGTCATAAAATATATATTTGTAGGCTATCCCCGCCGGCATGGAATGTGCTCCACTGTTTGGATTCCTTTCTTTCATGCTCGCATAACCTGCATGCTGTTCTGGGGCGTAACAATCGTTCATAACAGGTTGTTACTACCTTGTTCTACTCACTGTCAGTGTCTTTGTGTATGTGCGCGCAGTGTTGCCAACTTGGCGCATTTGTCACTATATTTAGCTTTTTTTTTTTCAGACCCCCCTAGCGCCAAAATTAGTGGAAAAACTCCTGGCGGAAAATCTAGTGCTTTTTTACTGGTGAGTTGGGGGCGAAATTGATTGACACCGAAATTGATGGCACCAGAGATAAAACCCACATTTTTCACCATTTTTCCTCCTATGATAGTGGTTTTCAACCAGTGGTCCCCAGGCTAAATGATGGACAGCTGGTTAACCAGATGTAACTCTTTGAGAGCGTAGAAATGACCCTTAAGAGTTAAAATATTCATCATGTGAATTAGCCCAACTTAGTCTACACAACTAAAGAATGTAGAAGATTAATAATGGGCATTTTGATCTGTATGTTCCAGGCGAGCATCTAGCGCAGGGGTGGGTAATTATTTTTCCCAAGGGGAACCAAAAGTCTGAACCAAAGTCTGCGTAATATTAATTTAATTTCAAGATAAAAAGTAAGCGTAAGACCAACCATTTTGACACCAGGGCCCTCAATTTATTCAGTATTTGAGCCACGGACCACCATTTGATGACATTTTAGCCCCACAGACCCAAAACTAAAGATCTATTTTGTTTCTGTCCACAATACCAGGGTGGATTTCACAAACAAAACAGGCAAACATAGATCAAAAATGACCATTCTTTTACATTCTCGTAAAAAGCGTAAACATGAAACCAAATGGACCCGCAAGGGTCCATTTGGTTTCATGTTTACGCTCTCAAAGAGTTACATCTGGTTAACTAATCTTCCATATTTAACTGGAACTCTCTCAAGGACCACTGGTGGTCCCCGGGCCGGGTCAGAATCAGCCAAAGGGCCGCATTTGGCCCCTGGGCCACATAATGCCCAGGTATGATCTATAGCGCATTCTAGTGCATTTTGGAAGTGCCACTAGTGCATTTTGGATTGTGGCAGTTGGCAACACTGTGTGTGTGTGTGTGCGCAGTGCGTGGGTGTACTGTACTCTGTGCATAACCTTTACAGTTCGCTTGTACTCTGTAAAACATGCGTCTCTTTTCAGCAGCTCTCCTCCTGCTCTCGCTCTGTGGAGCTCGGGTGAGTTTAGCACTGCGGCGATGAATTATTTTTACACTTTCAAGAAACCTATTATTCGTATACATAATGTCATTATGTGGCCCCTATATACAGGCAAGGGACATCTTTTATGGAACCGTCATGACCTTTGACCCGAAAGGTACGAATGTGGATGGATCTTTGACGGTAGGTAGTCTTTTTTTTCAGCTGCTTTTTCCTCTTCTTTTGATCCTTTTTTAATGTGGCTTCCATCAGAACATATTTAATCTAACTAAACGCTAAGAAACGGGACCAAGAAGAACACTTTATACTTAAAGGGGAGTTCCACCCATGTTCAAGATGTTAGGAGGTTCTAAATGAAAAATCATTAACATTCTGTGTTTCCTAGAAATGGAGGTCTGGAAAAAAAAAACATCAACATGGTGATAAACACAACTTGATGACATCATCAAGCTGTGTTTCACCATGTTGATTTTTTTTTTCTTCTAGGAAACACAGAATGGGGGGACCTTTTTATCATGTCCACACAACATCTCTAAGGTATTAATGACATAGTAAAATGTTGAAAATGGGTCGAATTCCCCTATAAGTAAAGTCCTGGAGGCTGGGAGGGGGGGAATGGCAGCAAGCCTTTGGTTAATTTTGCTCAACACAGATGAAATGAAATGAACTAGAATTATTACTATGGGCTGTGTTTTTTTTTTTTTTTTTTTTTCTTGTTTTTACTATTTTGAAAAACATTTTTTAATAGTTGAATTGTAGTTTGTCTGTTCTACTGATCCACTTCATTTTTTCCCTATGCACCTGTCCTTTTGTAGGTGTGGATAAAAGGACTTTTTTTCTTCAAAGATACCTGCAGACAGTGTTGTAATTCCACTAATCCTACTAATTTTCTCTAGTCTCTACCATTTACCGAAGGATAGCTGTTATTCTCTATTATTTGAGTAATTTGACAAATTGTCAATATTTCATTATTTTATGTGTCAATTTACTATAATCAGCCACAATCATCCAGTGTTCATCAGAGACATATCATGCAATGTCTAATTCAGTTGTGGCCCTGGGCATTTTTATGCCATAGGCAAGTTCTCAATGTTTTTTTTTTTGCCCAGGGGGACTTCATACAGCTGATGTACAAGCCATGCTTTGAGCTTGTAGATCAGTGTTTTTCAACCAGTGGTCCAGTTAGTATCCAAATGCACCCTTAGATCTTTAACTCTTCACAGCGTAAAATTAAAGAGTTAAATAAATGTCAATCATTTGACTTAAATTTCAAGAATCTACACAAATAGATGTCGAAGGATTGGTATATGTTGATGACAGTTGGTCTGCTATCTTCCCAAAATATGGTGTGGAATTGTGGGAATAAACAAGCAAAAAGTAGCACTTTATAATAACTAACACTATTAAGCATTAGTTAACCATTAGTTAATACTTAATTATTAGTAAAGCATGATGCAGTACTAAGCATTGAACACACTTAATTTCTTCTACTTTACTAGGCTACTGAGTGACTCTACTGATACATACTGTATGTTATGGTATATGCTATTATAAAGTGCTACCAAAGTCTTTAGTTTTGATCTGAGAGACTAGACCTCCTCAAATGGTGGTCTGTGGCTCAAATGCTGATTAAATAGTGGGCCCTGGTATCAAAATGGTTGAAAAACACTAGATTCTAGTTCCTCTCAGTAGATTGTAGTTTCTGAAGTGAGATTCCAGTTTCTGACACTAGATTCTAGTTCCCGACACTAGATTCTAGTCCATGACACTAAATTCTAGTTTGTGACACTAAATTCTAGTCCCTGGCGTGAGGTTCTAGTTTTTTTCTGGAAAAATCTTTGTCAGTGATGCCTAACATTTCATAGGAAGGATCCCCAGAAATATCTATTTAGTTGCAGAACCTCATCTAAAAACATGTTGTTCTAGGGATCCTCCAGAAGCAAAGATTTCAGTTAAAAATGTTTGCTTCCGAAATAATGTACGTATTCAAAGATTTGCACCACATATTCACAATTTCTCAAAAATAGCAGAACAACAAACTCATATCGCGCCACTCGGTGGCGCGATATGAGCTTGTTGATCTGCTATTTTTCAATAGCTAAAACACCAAAACGCGTTCAGTACACAAAGGGTTTAAAAAAAAGTCGGGGACCCAGTCGGGGGTCTATAGCCTCGTTAATCCTGTGCATTCTACTTCCAGGTGGTCCTGCGGTATAAGACCGGCTTCACGTCATGTGCATATTCAGACGTATGGCAGTGCTACGCGGGGTATCCATGGTGTGGCGTTCAGACAGCCCTGGAGGTGAACACGGTGCAGAGCAACGCTGAGTGGTGTCAACGGGAAGGAGTCATGAGGCGAACGGTGCCCCGAAACGCAGCCTTCGGGATGGTGTGAGTGAACCAGGCTTATTATAGTTATGGATTTTTCATTTTAGTTAGTTTTAACATTTTATTTTCTAATTCAGTTAGTTTTAGTTTTTTTTTGTTTGTTTGTTTTTTAGTTGTTGTTTTTTTTTTTAGTTTTTAGTTTTAGTTTCATTTTTTTTTTTTTTTTTTTTTTCTTTTTTTCTGTGCTTTAGTTGTCAGGTATAGGATTACAAATGTGCCAAAGTAAGTAACGGTTGGTATTCAACCCTTGCTTTGAGTTTCTTAGTATTGGATCATTGCACTCTACCACAAGAACACATTTTTTACACCCAGTGTTATGGAACTCAGTAGTGAATAGAAGATCTAGAAGCATCTCCTCCTCATGCTGGTCACCAACACGTTTTGAATTTAAAAGCTTTATAAAAACAACTAAGGGTATTTTGGGTATAATTTCAGTTAGTTTTAGTTAGTTTTCTGAACCCACATTACAGTTTTCGTCTAGTTATCATTTATGGCATTAATTTTTAGTTTTTATTAGTTTCAGTTAACTCAAATGTTTTTTGAATTTTAGTTTTTGTTTTTTAGTTAGTTTTAGTTAACTATTATAACCCTGGAGTGAACAGGGTGGATGTACAGTGATGGTTTGCATATCTTTGGTCCGACGTACTAAAGCCACTCTGTGGTGGGATACAGGGGCGGATTTAGGCATGGGCATGGGGCCCCCTAAATGCCCAGTCAGCCCCACCAAACATGATGACCTGCAAAACAACGCAAGATATTTCAAATCAAAGTGCTTATATTTAAAATGATTTGAAACACTTCTACTGCTACTAACTAACTACAGTTGTGGCACCACTAAACCAACAGCATTTCATCATTGAAAACAGAAAACTCTCTGAGTCAGACCTTTAGCTTTATGCATGCTGCGTGTTTGTTTGTCTGAAAATACCATTTTCTCCTGCCCCCCTTTGAGAAATGTTATATCCGCCCCTGGTGCGATATACAATAGTATGTGAGCAACAAGTGAGCAGAGTGAGCACAAGTTAAGCGATCGGTTTCGTGGTCGCCGTTGGTAATCATCAGTCGATATCTTAAAGAGATACTTATCGAGAAAGTATCTCTCGTGACCGCCACGGCCTACTTGTGCACAGTACGTAAGTTGGAACTCTACTCAATGCAGAACTAGTTGGTTATTTTGCATCCAGTGTCCCCAGTTATCATGTATCTGAAAATAGAATAGACCTTTCAGTAAGCCCCACCCTCTCTCGAGTGTCCACCCAAGGCTAGGACACTTTCCAGCCGGACTCATAATGTCCATCATAAATATCATGGACATTACACATTAAATACTAATTCATTTTCCGAACAAGAACTTGTTCTTCCAAAATTTCTTCCAAATCCATCAACAAGGCATGCCCTATACAGTGTAAAAATGTACGTTTGACATTTATTTTTTAAAACTAATGTTTTATATAGGAAAGCTATTGGTGGAGAGCTTTGTCTATAACACAGAGTATGCTTAGCAGTGAGTGATTGGACCATAGCAGTTTGGGGTCTATTGAGCTGAGATTGAGGTGAACATACAAAACATGCAAGTTTTCCGAGGTGAATAAATAATGACCATTGCTTCTGATGAAAATGAGAATGAGTCTTGTCCAAGTCTTACTGACTTGGACAATACTATATGTCAGAATATTTTCATGTGTGACTAACATGAAGTTATTCTGCTGGCTGCCTGCCCACTCTCCAATATGACAATACAACAACCTGCTCATCTTCTCCCACAGTTTAGCCGGTGGTTACTGGATCGATGTTAGAAATCGCATCATGTTTTGGAAAGCCGTAACGGTGGTGGACCTCAGGACCAGATCTGACACTGGCAGAGCCAACAGGTCTCCTCAGACCACCATCATACCATCACTACGGTAATGTGTTTCTATACACCTGTTTCTATACTCCCCACATGGACTGCTTGTCAGCCCCATTGTGATTAACCTGTGGCCATTTTGAGTACTCCAAGGTTTTTATGTTAGGAATGTTGAGTAGGGGTCCCCAGCATGTAGAAGCTGTCAGATACTAACTTGCATATATGTTTAGCAGTATTCATAATTGGCATAATATATCACCATACTATTAATAACCCATAGGAAGGGGAAACGGTCAACATTTCATCAAGCATGCGATATGTCTAGGGCGTTTTCATGAAAAACACACCCCTTGGCTGAAAACGGCTAGGCACATTTTTGATGACAGGTATTGCTGTTTTTAGCCCAAAGACTGCTTTTTGAGAACCTAATGTTTGTAATGGATTCAGCATCAAGAAAAGCCCCTATTTAGCCCCTATTTTTTTTTTTTTTTTTTTTTTTTTTTTGCTTTCTATAGCTTGTTACTGGTATGTATGGTCACATATTATGCCAATTATGGAAATTGGAAATTGCTCAACATATGCAAGTTGGCATCTGACAGTTTCTACTTGCTGGGGACCACTACTACATTTCTAACATAAAACCTCGGTGTACTCAGCATGTCCTCTGTTCACATTCCGCAAATGTTTTAAACTATTATTCAGGGGTGGATCAAGGCAAAGGCAGTGCCCCCCTAAATGCCCTGACTGCCCCACCAAACTTGTCATGCAAAACAACCTGAATTTAAAAGATAGCCTATTTCAAATTAAAGTGCTTATAATTGAAATGATTTGAAACGCTATGCTACTAACTAACTACAGTTGTCCAGTTCATCGTTGAAAACAGAAAACTCTCTGAGTCAGACCTTTAGCTTTATGCATGCTGCGTGTCTGTTGCAACTTCAACAACTGATGTTATTATTGATGCTTTACTTGCGTAATACCCAAGTCCTGTAACCGAAAAATGTATAGGCCCGTGGCGCAAAGCGACACTGGCGATGACGCTGCCCCCATAGTATTTTCACCTGCCCCTGTCACCTATGATTCTCAATCTCTCCCTTTTTCTCATCTTTCTGTCTCTCCTCTCAGAGTCCCTTCAAACTGTGCGAGGAGCTTCGACCTGTTAGCCTTCGACCCGGATGGAGACCGGGTTGAATGCAGGGTTGGAGACATCACACGTTATGAGTGTTATCCCTGCACTCCAGCTTCTGTTCTCAGCATCTCTACTGTGAGAACAGCTTTTTAAACCAGTGGTTTTCAACCTTTTTTCATACCAGGGACCATAATCTATTCAGCATTTGAGCCACGGACCACCATTTGATTACATTTTTGCCCCACAGACCCAAAACCCAAAGATTTCTTCTGTTTTAATCTACAATTCCAGGCTGCATTTTGAAAACATAACAGGCAAACCTGGATCTCTAGTTGTGTAGATTTGGGCTAATTCAGATGATGAATATTTTAACTCTTGAGAGCGGTGAACATGAAACCAAATGGACCCATAAGGGTCCATTTGGTTTCATTTTAACCGCTCTCAAGAGTTACAGCTGGTTAACCAATTTCCTATCATTTACCTGGGGACCACCTGGAACCCTCTCAGGGACCACTGGTGGTCCCCAGACCATCATGCCTACGAACTACCCCCAGCAAACACGGTCAGGACCGGGACGAATTAGTGATGTCTTGATTGTGGTCCAGATCAAGGCAATACAAGACTAGTCAATTCTGATCCAGAATATCACCTGATTTCAACAAACACAAATCCTGATCACCAAAGACAGGCTTCCCTGGATGAATCAGAGAGAGTCAGACTGAGGCCAGACTAACTTAAATCTTAACTAGTCAGATCTGGCCAAGCTATGCTTCATTATTATTATTATTGTTATTAATAATCAGTGCGCATTTTTCGGTGGTCCGTCCCCCGGGGTACTCCGATTGGCCAGTTTAGGATAATGGTGATATAAGTCCTTTATAGCTAATGTCAAGAGTTTTAGCCCACTCCACACACACCATTTTCGACCCAAAATTAAATTCAGAATCTGTCTGGAGCCGCATTTTATTATTATTATTTTTTTCCTGAGAGTGTGCAAATGGAGGTCCTCAAAGGTCCTCAAAGAAGAATCATTAACATGGTGAAACACAACCTTTCTTCAGAAATGGAGTTTCTAAAAAAAATAAAGGAGTTTTTCAGAACTCCATTTCTAGTCCACACAGCATCTCTAAGGTATATTAATGACATAGTAAACTGAGTAAAGCTTTGAAAATAATAATAATGCTACAGCCACTGAGCCACTAGGGCTGTGTTCTGGAGCCGCATGCGGCTCCTGAGCCGCAGGTTGCTGACCTCTGGAGTAGGCCATGGCCTACGTATGTGAAACGTGCAAGTTTGCACTTTACCAAGTGCTGATCTAGTTATTTGGTGAGTTAACTGGTGAAGAGATCCTGGAAATCAATATCTTTTTTCATTTTTTTTCATGCATGACTGATGAGTGACAAGTGACAACACATTTTATTTTCCCGCGGTTTGTTTATATTTCCTTTTCCACGTTTCAGTCTTGCACCTTGTCGTACGTTGCCCCCACTGCCAGCAGTAAGGGTGCCTACGCTGTTCAGTTGTACATGGAGGACTTCCCCAGCCAGACCATCACCGTCAGACACGCCGACGGATCTCAGAGCAGGAGAACTACAAGCGACGCCCTCGGCAAAATACCTCTACAGTTTGTTGTCAGAGGTACACATTTTAAAACTAAAGCCAATAGTTCATCTACATTGATCACTTGAGGATTACCTAAACCAGTTAATAAGTACATTTAGAGCAAATCACCTGCGAAACGTTCACAATAAAGCAACTAATCTGATATGCACGGAAATAACAATGGTTATGGGACTACCTTTTGCAGTAACTTGTAAAGTAATTATTTACATTTTCCCATTCAGTAATGCTGTTACACTTACTGCATTTTCATTGGGTGAGTTAGTAGTTACCCACGTTACATAATGTTGTAATAAAAAGTCTCATGCCTAGGTCTATGTAAACTGACATGGTGCGCTCAGTGTGCTCCCAGAGTGAAACACATTTCACATGTAAAACAGAAAGTGTCTTCCACAGGACATAATGCTATCATAATGATGATTGGTCAACATAGGTTGACATACAGTAGGGCGTGACTGTGCATGGGCAGAGTATCATGGGCATCATGCACATACTATATCCATTATTGTCTGTGATTTTGGATATTGCATTATATTGCAAGTGCTTTTCCCCCTCTGTATTGGAAAGTAGAGCTAAAAACAACTGGAGCAGTGTCATTAGGACAATATTTTTCCTTGAAAATAATTGGATGTGTCTGGATTGTTTTGTTTTTATAAAGTTAAGTAAGTATTTACTTCCATGAATTTAATTTATTTATTCTCCGTAATTTAAAGTGAAATTCCATTTTAACATGTTTTCTGAGAATGAACAAATGGAACCAAATGATACACTCTCAGAAAAAATCAAGTCATGTTTCACCATGATGATGATGTCATAAAGTTGTGTTTCATCCCCTTAAGTTGTTATGTTTATGCTTAGGGTCTCCTCTGACCTAAAAACTCGGCACGACCATAAGCCAGTATAGCCGTGATCAGGATTCAACCAGTTGCTCACTGGCCCACAAGCAACTCTAGCTGCGACCAGCAAAGTAATTACGACCAGTAATTCTCTTATTGTCTTATTGTCCCCTTCGTGCCCAGTGGATGGCGCTGTAGCCAGCTGCATAGACGGCTACTTTCTACCCAGGTTCCTGCCTCCAACTCCGGGCAACAGAGCACATCTCCACGCCTTGGTTGGTCAGCCTCTGGAAATCACCATCATGCTAACATCGGTGATCTCCTAGTGAGTAAAACACAAACAACTCAATCTTATTCATCTAAACAATGCCTGATTACGTATGTATTTTCGCATTGGAGCCGTATTTGAATATATTGTGCCAGACACATAAAACAGACAAAGTCCAAAAAAAAAATGGCAGTCCATCTTTTGATGCAGTAAATTAAAGGGGAATTCCACCCATTTTTTTTTTTCTGAGAGCGTACATAGTGTACAAATGGTCCGTTTGGTTCCATTTGTACACTATCAGAAAAAAAAAAAAATAGGTCCTGAAAAGAAGAAACTTCAGACCTCCATTTCTAACACAGAATGGGGGGGGGTACTTTTTTTATCATGTCCACACAACATCGCTGAGCTATATTAATGACATAGTGTTGAAAATGGGTGGAATTCCTCTTTAAAACCCTTAGTGTACTGAACGCGTTTTGGTGTTCTAAGCATTATGTTTTAACTATTGAAAAATAGCAGATCTACAAGCTCATAGCGCGCCACCGAGTGGCGCGCTATGAGCTTGTATCTCTGCTATTTTTGAAAAATTGTGAAAACGTGGTGAAATCTTTGAATATTATGTTATTCAGAAACTAGATAGGACACAATGGGTTAAGTCATTTCGTGTTGCCAGATTGGACTGTATTACGAAAAATTGACATTGACGGTGTTCAACATCTGAAGCTTTTCAAAAACAGTCTTCTCGTCTTTTGGCGGCTTTGTAGCGGACACAATCTGTGGTTCAGTGGACCCCACGACATGGAGCTGAGTGGGCCAGGGTGGTCTATGGGACGGAGGGTGTTCACCCTGAGATGGACCCCATCGCCGTCGGAGGACGGCGAGCATCACCCTGTCTGCTTTGTCGCTCAGGCTACCTATGGGTGGGCATTCACTTACATTACCTGTGTGTCTTACCTGTTTTACATGTACAGTACACCCATGGACTCACTGCTCCCTCACAGGCACTCACTGTGTTAATATTAATTGTTGTCACCACTAAACTCGTGCACCACTACACTACTGCACAGTATCAATTGTTTGGAAATTCAGATTAACTAAATTCAAAAGGCCTTAATCAACTGTTACTGAGGTGTAACTGAAGAATAAATTATTGACAATTTACAGTGTAAAAATGACATTTTATATTTTTTATCAAATATCAGTGCAGCCCAGTATGACTCGGAGCTACGCTGTGTCATTGTGAGTGTCTCAACAGGTACGTGAAGCCACACCTCTTTACCACTCACTGTACCTTATTTTACAATTCAGCCATGATACTCTGTTGTGAGGAAACATTAAAAATCTGTATCTTGTCCACCTACAGCAACTACAACTGCACCTACACCTGTGCCTGTAGTGACTACTACTACACCTGCAGCAACTACAACTACACCTGCAGCAACTACAACTAAACCTGCAGCAGCAACTACAACTGCACCTGTAGCAACTACAACTGTACCTGCAGCAACTACAACTGCACCCGCAGCAACTACAACTGCACCCGCAGCAACTACAACTACAGCAACTACAACTAAACCTGCAACAACTATAACTGCACCTACAACTCTACCTGCAACACCTAACGGTACATCTACACCTACAACTACACCTACAGCAACTACAACTACACCTGCAACAACTATAACTGCACCTACAACTCTACCTGCAACACCTAACGGTACAACTACACCTGCAGCAACTACAACTACACCTGCATCAAATATAACTGCACCTACAACTCTACCTGCAACACCTAACGGTACATCTACACATACAACTACACCTGCATCAACTGCACCTACAACTCTACCTGCAACACCTAACGGTACATCTACACCTACAACTCCACCCGCAGCATCTACAAGCCCAACCAGCGCCACTAGACCAACAAGTACTACAACTACAACGTCCACAGATAGATCCACATCACCAACACGAACTAGTGCAGGTAACAACCCTATCCCAAAGCAGAGGGAATTTGAGGGGCAGTGGACTGGGATTTGAAAATGTATCTCACAACATTTAATAAAAACACAGTTTCCATAACCATTATCTCATATGCATCATATGCCATATCGTATGTAGGCCTATGTTAAGACCAGTGTTGGTCAATATTACTTAGGAAAGTAACTTCTTTACTTTACTCATTACCCCTTAGACAAAGTAATATCATTACTTTACTTATTACTGGAATCGAAGAGTAATATATTACATATTACGTTATTACTTTCCCAAGTTCTCAACACCGCCTTTGAAAAAATAGAGACATAATCTGTTTAGCGAGCTCTTTTTAGAACTGCATCCAATTTATTGGAATAATAATAGTCTCCAATCCCACAAACTGCACCTGAAAACAAAGCCAACAAAATCTGTCTCTTTGACTTTTTATACTTTTTCACAATTGTTTTCAAAGACAGTTGAGGTCTCATATTTAAAAATAAAATACAAAATAAAGTAGCAAGCGATTTGTAGTGTACATAACTGTGCGCAGGATGCAGCATGTGGACTGGATCTACAATCTACTGCACATCTCTGTTAAGTACCTGTCGATAGCTTGTAAATCTGTTCTATTTTTGCATGCAACAACAAGCTCATTTTTAAAAAGTAACTTGGCGTTACTTGCAAAGTAATGCGTTACTTATTACCCATTTTTGCAGAGTAATCTCGTTACTTTACTTTTTGGAGCAAAAGTAATAATATTACAGTAATATGTAATCTAAAATTAGTTACTGCCCAACACTGGTTAAGACCATAAACAATTATTTGGGCATTGCCTGACCCACGGATCACATCAAGAGCCTGTAGCATGACCAGGTTTATACATTTTAGCTTTTTCTATGGCCAATTTCAGAGCCACTTTTCAAAGCCAGTAGCACACTGTCCAATTTCCCCCCCGAGAACCAGTAGGGCAAATTTTGCCCCACTTAGCTTGTCAAACTAAGTAGAGCAAGTATGACTTGGAGCTATGCTGTTTCAACTGGTATGTGAACTCGCACCTCATTACCACTGTACCAAAATATCACATACATTCCAACAGTGACAATCTTTTGTGACTAAAAATAAAATCTGTATCTTGATGTTGATGTTCTCACCTGCAGCGTCTACAGCCACAATTCCCACCCTTACACCGAAGACTACCACGCCTAAAACGCACACAAATGCAACCACCACATCACCACCAACACCAACTGCTACAAGTAGCAACAATAACACGATGCCCAAAACAGAGGTCTCAACCGACAAGCCTGTATCTCGTAAGTGTGATGAAATGATCGTCTTTCGTTTTCTTGGACTTAATTGGGGATGGAATTTGAGGGTATAAAATCCCCCCCAAATTCCCATAGAGGTTTCTGGCTTCATACAGTACATCAGGAGTTTTCAACCTTTTTCATACCAGGGCCCACTATTTATTCAGCATTTGACTACCATTTGAGGACATTTTAGGCCCACAGCGACCCCAAACCAAAGATTTCCTCTGTTTTATCTACAATTCCGAAAACATAACATGCAAACATAGATCTCTAGTTGATCTGTAGTTTGGGCTGATTCAGATGATGAATATTTTAACTCTTGAGAGTGTAAAAAAAAATATGTTTATGCTTTCAAAGAGTTACATCTGGCTTTCCATCATTTAGCCTGGGGACCACCTGGCTGGAATCCTCTCAAGGACCACTGGTGGTCCCTGGACCACTGGTTGAAAACCACTGCAGTACATTGTTATTAACCTTTTGGCCTAAATTTTACATAATCTATGGTCAGTGAATGGCCATACAATACCACACAGACCTCAGTCAAACCCAGTACCGACAGGTGTGATCTCAACAGGAGATGCAAACTTTTCCCAATATTCCACTCCCTTTTGCACCAGGGGCGGATCTAGGCATGAGCATGGGGGGCAATGCCCCCCTATATGCCCAGACTGCCCCACCAAACATGATGGCATGCAATCAACCCACATTTCAAAGATATTTCAGCTGCTTACAGTAGGCTATATTTAAAATGATTTGAAACACTACTACTGCTACTAACTAACTACAGTTGTGTCACCACTAAACCAACAGCATTTCATCATTGAAAACAGAAAACTCTCTGAGTCAGACCTTTAGCTTTATGCATGCTGCGTGTCTGTTGCAGCAACAACAACTGATGTTATCATTGATGATTTACTTGACTAATTAATATAAGTCCTGTAACTGAAAATGGTATGGGTGCGGCTTTGATGAAGTCGCACCCCTACCATGTTCTCTTGCCCCCCCAATTGGGAAATGTTACATCCACCCCTGTTTTGCGCACATATTACATGCCGACTTAAAGGAGAATTCCACCCAGAAGGCTTGGTTACATTTTAAAAGTCCCTGGGCCTGTTTATTAGGCGGTCTGCAGTTGCCCAAAAAAGTGGTCCAGTTGTTATTTTGTGAAAGAACTCCTTTATCGCTCTTTCCCCTACCCCAAAACAAGCTTAGAATGGGGCTATGGGATGTTGTTCAAATTCACCGGTTTCCATCGATCCAAAATGCTTTTTTTTGCTATACATTCTCTCTCCAACATGTCAGTAGTGTGTTGACACTCACACATTCACTTTTCGTTCAGCAGCGTTTCAGATGTCTCAAAAGGTTGGGGGCGTGGCACACAGTATATGCTGAAAGTGTGAGTGTCAACACACTACCGACATGGTGGAGAGAGTTTTTCCACAAAACAACTGGACCACTTTTTTGGAAATAAATAACTGCAAATCTGCAATTCAATTCAATAAAGCCTTGTGGGGTGGAATTCTCCTATAAGCTCTGACATAGATTTCAGACCTGCTCTAACGTTCACGCATAATAAAATGGATTTACAGTAAATCATCTTAGACAAAAAGATAACAGCCTAATGGACAAATTAACTACTAATCAGGCCGGCTGATGCATAATTAAAGGGATACTTCGCTGAAATTAAACCTCGTCTGTATGGTTATACTATCGTGCATCTGTGCCTCTGTGTCCATGTCTCAGCGCATACTGTAGTGGAACACCAGAGGAGGGGGTTCCAGACCGTATCATACTGTAGTGGAACACCAGAGGAGGGGGTTCCAGACCGTATCATACTGTAGTGGAACACCAGAGGAGGGGGTTCCAGACCGTATCATACTGTAGCGGAACGCCAGAGGAGGGGGTTCCAGACCGTATCATACTGTAGCGGAACGCCAGAGGAGGGGGTTCCGGACCGTATCATACTGTAGCGGAACGCCAGAGGAGGGGGTTCCGGACCGTATCATACTGTAGCGGAACGCCAGAGGAGGGGGTTCCGGACCGTATCATACTGTAGCGGAACACCAGAGGAGGGGGTTCCGGACCGTATCATACTGTAGCGGAACACCAGAGGAGGGGGTTCCGGACCGTATCATACTGTAGCGGAACACCAGAGGAGGGGGTTCCGGACCGTATCATACTGTAGCGGAAGACCAGAGGAGGGGGTTCCGGACCGTATCATACTGTAGCGGAACACCAGAGGAGGGGGTTCCGGACCGTATCATACTGTAGCGGAACACCAGAGGAGGGGGTTCCAGACCGTATCATACTGTAGCGGAACACCAGAGGAGGGGGTTCCAGACCGTATCATACTGTAGCGGAACACCAGAGGAGGGGGTTCCAGACCGTATCATACTGTAGCGGAACACCAGAGGAGGGGGTTCCAGACCGTATCATACTGTAGCGGAACACCAGAGGAGGGGGTTCCAGACCGTATCATACTGTAGTGGAACACCAGAGGAGGGGGTTCCAGACCGTATCATACTGTAGTGGAACACCAGAGGAGGGGTTCCAGACCGTAGTGGAACACCAGAGGAGGGGGTTCCAGACCGTATCATACTGTAGTGGAACACCAGAGGAGGGGGTTCCAGACCGTATCATACTGTAGTGGAACACCAGAGGAGGGGGTTCCAGACCGTATCATACTGTAGTGGAACACCAGAGGAGGGGGTTCCAGACCGTATCATACCGTAGCGGAACACCAGAGGAGGGGGTTCCAGACCGTATCATACCGTAGCGGAACACCAGAGGAGGGGGTTCCAGACCGTATCATACTGTAGCGGAACACCAGAGGAGGGGGTTCCAGATCGTATCATACTGTAGTGGAACACCAGAGGAGGGGGTTCCAGACCGTATCATACTGTAGTGGAACACCAGAGGAGGGGGTTCCAGACCGTATCATACTGTAGTGGAACACCAGAGGAGGGGGTTCCAGGCCGTATCATACTGTAGCGGAACACCAGAGGAGGGGGTTCCAGACCGTATCATACTGTAGTGGAACGCCAGAGGAGGGGGTTCCAGACCGTATCATACTGTAGCGGAACGCCAGAGGAGGGGGTTCCAGACCGTATCATACTGTAGCGGAACGCCAGAGGAGGGGGTTCCAGACCGTATCATACTGTAGCGGAACGCCAGAGGAGGGGGTTCCAGACCGTATCATACTGTAGCGGAACACCAGAGGAGGGGGTTCCAGACCGTATCATACTGTAGCGGAACACCAGAGGAGGGGGTTCCAGACCGTATCATACTGTAGCGGAACACCAGAGGAGGGGGTTCCAGACCGTATCATACTGTAGTGGAACACCAGAGGAGGGGGTTCCAGACCGTATCATACTGTAGTGGAACACCAGAGGAGGGGGTTCCAGACCGTATCATACTGTAGTGGAACACCAGAGGAGGGGGTTCCAGACCGTATACTGTAGTGGAACACCAGAGGAGGGGGTTCCAGACCGTATCATACTGTAGTGGAACACCAGAGGAGGGGGTTCCAGACCGTATCATACTGTAGCGGAACACCAGAGGAGGGGGTTCCAGACCGTATCATACTGTAGTGGAACACCAGAGGAGGGGGTTCCAGACCGTATACTGTAGTGGAACACCAGAGGAGGGGGTTCCAGACCGTATCATACTGTAGTGGAACACCAGAGGAGGGGGTTCCAGACCGTATCATACTGTAGCGGAACACCAGAGGAGGGGTTCCAGACCGTAGTGGAACACCAGAGGAGAGGGTTCCAGACCGTATCATACTGTAGTGGAACACCAGAGGAGGGGGTTCCAGACCGTATCATACTGTAGTGGAACACCAGAGGAGGAGGCTTCCAGACCGTATCATACTGTAGTGGAACGCCAGAGGAGGGGGTTCCAGACCGTATCATACTGTAGTGGAACACCAGAGGAGGGGGTTCCAGACCGTATCATACTGTAGTGGAACACCAGAGGAGGGGGTTCCAGACCGTATCATACTGTAGTGGAACACCAGAGGAGGGGGTTCCAGACTGTTTACCACCTACGCCACTGCCCTAATTGTGACGTAGGTGGTAAACGTTTCCCAGAGCACTGAACACTAAAGGAGGCAGAGGAGAGCAGCAAGGCACGCACAGAATATACTTTCTCTGGCGCCACCATTTTTTTTTTTTTTTTTTTTTTTTTTTTTACATGTATATATATTTTTTCACATATTTCGATGCTGCTGTACAGCATTTAAAGGCATTCCGTACCCGCGAAGCACTCCTTTAACCGATGTGTCAAGACCCAACTTCCCCAGTCCCCACCACTGTCATGAACTTTAGGGGCCAATGAGCCCTCTATTTTTTGCTTATTCACGCTTATGCACACCCCTGCCATCTTGAAGGTGACAGTGATAAAAATAAATAAATAAATAAGGGGTTTAGATGGTAACGAAAATGGAGCCCCAAACCCCTTATCCCAAACTCCTTATCCCTATTTTACTATTCTTAAAAACATTTGGGAATAGTTCAATGTGCCAATCTATTGACACGTTGTGAACATGTAGACTGGCCAATTGAACCATTGAAAAATGTTTTTTTTAATAGTTTAAAAATGAACTTTAGGGGTCAATGAGCCCTCTACAGTATGTTTTGCTTATTCATGCTTATGCACACCCCTGCCATCTTGACAGCAAGGTGACAGTGGCTCAAAAGAATGTCTTGATATGGAAAAGGCTGATTCAAAGCCACTGCTGTTGTATGATTAAGTAGGAGATTAAGAGTGCAGTCAGTATGACTCGGAACTTTGCCATCAGTGGCTCCACTGGTATGAATCCACACCTCTTTACTACTGTATCATAACATTACACAGTCCATCAGTGATCATCTATTGTGAGGAGACTAAAAACTATCTGTATCTTGTTAATCTCCACCTGCAGCACCTACAACCACAACTACCTGCACCACTACACCAACGACTATGACTAAAATGTACATAAATGCAACCACGACATCACCACCACCGACACCAACTGCTACAAGTAGTAACCCTAACCCAAAGCCCGAGCCTGGATCTTGTAAGTGTGATGGAATGATGTTCTTACTTCCAGAATGTTGCATATACAGTATAAGGACTTTGACATTTCAACCCATATTTTGAGGACTTTCTCAATTCAAACACAAGGAATCTAGGGATTAGACTGAGAGAATGATGGAAGTTTGCCCCTAGAGAGATTTTTTTTTTTTTTTGAGACGATCTAATTAAAGAAAGACTTCATGAAAAACAAACAATAAAAACAACAACAATGTAATTATGTTGACCATAAAATCACACATACGAGCTTTAAAGGCCAATCCCACCCATTTTCATTGTTTTTCTTTTTCTAGATAGGGCCTAAACGAAAAAAATATATATATTAAACTGGTGATCCTAGGATAGAACATCAGGAGCTCCATTTTTGTTACATGCTAAACGCCTTATGCCAAACTCCTTGTCCCTTTTTTACTATTCTTAAAAAACTATTGGGAATAGTTCAATGTGCCAATCTATTGACAAGTTTTGACCATGTAGACTACTAGACTGGCCATTTGAACTATTAAAAATGTTTTTTTTTTTTTTAATAGTTTACAAAGTCAAAGAAGTTAAGGGATAAGGGGTTTAGCGGTGACGAAAATCTAGGCCTACGGATCCTGATGTTCTATCCAATGTGTTCCATCAGGGATCCTGATGTTCTATCCAATGCGTTGTTCCCCAGTAGGATCCAGATGTTCTATCCAATGTGTTCCATCAGGGATCCTGATGTTCTATCCAAAGCGTTGTTCCCCATTAGGGATCCTGATGTTCTATCCAATGTGTTCCCCAGTAGGATCCTGATGTTCTATCCAATGTGTTCCCCAGTAGGATCCAGATGTTCTATCCAATGTGTTCCCCAGTAGGATCCAGATGTTCTATCCAATGTGTTCCATCAGGGATCCTGATGTTCTATCCAATGCGTTGTTCCCCATTAGGGATCCTGATGTTCTATCCAATGTGTTCCCCAGTAGGATCCTGATGTTCTATCCAATGTGTTCCCTAGTAGGATCCTGATGTTCTATCCAATGTGTTCCCCAGTAGGATCCTGATGTTCTATCCAATGTGTTCCCTAGTAGGATCCTGATGTTCTATCCAATGTGTTCCCTAGTAGGATCCTGATGTTCTATCCAATGCGTTGTTCCTCAGTAGGATCCTGATGTTCTATCCAATGTGTTCCCCATTAGGGATCCTGATGTTCTATCCAATGTGTTCCTCAGTAGGATCCTGATGTTCTATCCAATGCGTTGTTCTCCAGCAGGTATCCTGATCTTAATCCAGGAGAGCAGGTCATGGATGGATGCAGTGAGCTACTGCAGGGAGCGTCACGGCGGACAGCTGGTCTCCATCACCTCCATCCACCTCCAGCACCGGGTGGCCCTGCAGACCCGCGCCGCCACCACACCGTACGTGTGGGTGGGCCTCCGCTACGCCTGTAAGTTCCACTTCTGGTTCTGGGTGGGCCACGACGACGACGACAACGATGGCTGCTATGAGAACTGGGCCCCGGGCCACGGGCCTGATGGACAGAAACAGCAACAGTACTGTGACAACCAGGTCACACCAGGGGGCGCCGTCCAGACCAGTGGAGGGCAGTGGGTCGGCCGGGACCAAGCGGAGAAGTACAACTTTATCTGCCACACGCCCTGTTTGTCACCTCATGGCTAGCTCCGAGATGAGGTTTGGTAGCCTTACCTCAGTCTGAATTGTCATTTCGTTTCACGCCATTATTCAGAGCCTGAAGTCCCTCTTCCGCCACAGCAGTTTCTGGGATGGGCGCTACCAACCGGCAGTCTTTGCAGTGATTGGTTCATACCAACCCATGAGAACATTGGGGAAAAAAGTCAAAGTCGCATGATTTGTCACTACGTTACCGCAGCGAAATTGGTTCTCCGCTCGGGAATCATTAGCTGATTTTGGCCCCCAATCCATCCCTTTGATGCTAAGTGCCAAGCAGGGGGCATTGGGTCCCATTTTTAGAGTCTTTGGTATGACCCGACCGGGAATTGAGGGCGGACACTCTAACCACAAGGCCCACTGTTCTGGGAAAGGAGACGATGAAGAAGACGTTGTCATTAATATGGCTTATGTGCTAGCCCTGTTGTACACCAAACAAACACAGCTGACGAGTGTTGCTAGCATGTGAACAAAAGCAGTAAAATATGTAAGATGATGATGTTTATAAAACCTGACACTTCTATAAAGAAGCATTGGAGGAGCACCTGTCGCTCAACACTGTTGAGTGACAGGGCTGTTGGCCAATCAGCTGCTCTAGAATTTCTACTAGTACTAACGACACCGAAGGCAGGGACGCCAGTCTGAATCGCAATGGGGAAAAAAATAAGGCAGTATTTTTTAAGGTGACGATTCAGAGCTGAGCCATGGGCTAGACTCTAGAGGTTTGGCTTGAATTAAAAAAGTAGTCCAGTCGACCCCCATTCACATGCACAGTACTGCTACGGGCAAGAATGCATTGGGAATAAAACGGGGAAACAAACAATGGATTTGTAAGCGTTCGTTTCAAGCCTCAGTTAAAATGTTAAGTTGCCGTTGCTATAGGGCTTTGTTCTCTTGCGTTTCATAGCTTTACTGATTCCAGGGAATGGAAAAGGTAACTAACTGATAAAAGAACCAAATGTCCCTCTTAAACGAGAAAGGTGGTGCCCCTATGTTGTTAAGGTGACATTTTACAGCAAGTGTTGTACCCAGCGATAACTATAGGTTCCTACAAAGGCACAGCATAAAACTAAATCTGTGCGATTGCTGGGGCTCTGTGGCCGAATGTCCTTGAAATGAAGATTGAGGCAACACACATGGTTGGAATCATGTCAATGTGTGTTTTTAGCTGTTGATTATGATGTTTCCCTTAAATGGTCAAGGAAAGCAACCATAACCTTTTGGTATTCGATAAATGCAGTGTTATTGTTTGTTTTGTTTTTTCCTGTTTTTCCTGTAAGTAGATTTAGTTCAGTACTTCTTTAGAGACTTCTTTAGAGACGTGTGTGTGTGTGTGTGTGTGTGTGTGTGTGTGTGTGTGTGTGTGTGTGTGTGTGTGTGTGTGTGTGTGTGTGTGTGTGTGTGTGTGTGTGTGTGTGTGTGTGTGTGTGTGTGTGTGTGTGTGTGTGTGTGTGTGTGTGTGTGTGTGTGTGTGTGTGTGTGACATACAAAAGTTTGTGTCGAACCACATTAGCAATTTTAGTAGTTAAACATGCACACGTACACACGTACAATAGACATGTTCAGTAGTGTTTCAAATACTTTTAAATATAAGCACTGAAATATATTGGGGTTGTTTTGCATGCCATCGTGTTTGGTGGGGCAGACTGGGCATTTAGCCCCCCCTCCCATGCCTATGCCTAGATCCGCCCCTGTTAAAAAATAAAAAATAAAACTACAATCTCCTGTGTGCCATGTGTGTTTGCTTAGATGAATTTTTGTTGTGAATGACTGACAGACGGTTTAACTGGTTTTCATGTTGTCCCAGTTTAGTCGTGTTTTGTTTCCCTCTCATTCCTCTGGGTGCAATAGTTGGATGAATGCCAAACCCATGACCTATGCCATGGGTGGGCAATTATTTTTCCCAAGTGAATGAGATACATAAAATATTGTGGAGGGCCAAGACTAAAGGTTGAACTAAAGTCTGCATAATATTAATTTAATTTCAAGATAAAAGTAAGAGTAAAACCAACCATTTTGACACCAGGGACCTCAAGTTAGTCAGTATTTGAGCCATGGACCACCATTTGACATTTTAGGCCCACAGACTACAAAACTAAAGATTTATTTTGCTTTTGTCCACAATTCCAGGCTGGATTTGACAAACAAAACAGGCAAACATAGATAAAAAATCTTTTACGTTCTCTGGCTAATTCAGATGAATATTTTAACTCTTGAGAGCGTAAACATGAAACCAAATGGACCCGCAAGGTTCCATTTGGTTTCATTTTTACACTCAAAGAATTAGGCTAAATCTAGTTAACCAACTTTCCATATTTAACTGGAACTCTAACTGGAACTCTCTCAAGAACCACTGGTGGTCCCTGGTCCGGACCACTGGTTGAAAACCACAGTACCCTTTCACTAGCCGGTCAGAGTCAGCCAAAGGGCCACATTTGGCCCCCGGGCCGCATAATGCCCAGGTATGCCCAGGAATTACCAATTCCGTACATTTTATCAACACCTTTTCCCCCAACGTCCAGCTTAAAGGGATAGTTCCGAAGTTAAGCTGTATGAAATACATTATTATAGTGGTGTCAACTGTATTAATGCCAGAGTCCCCTGGTGGGAGTTCTGCTGTGGTTTTGGTGATATATGAAGTAGTTCCACCCAAAAACTACTTCATGTTTTGTAGAGGTTTTGTGGAGGTCATGGTAGACTATCCACACAGTAAAAGTAAATGCATTTTTTTTTATTTTATTTTTGTATCGTTGACCTACACTATTTCTAAAATATTAGCACATTCTTCGTTCATTTTTGACCCCTCTATCAAAGGAAACTATGTTTTTTGTGTCCATATCACTATGCCCAAAAAGTAGTCCCATGTGAGTCGAAAATGATCGAAGGACATGTTTTTTTTTTTTTTAAGAAATAACTCAACAATACAAATTACATTAGTTTTGTGTATTCATTTACTTTTACTGCACTCAGTGCACTGCCACAGTGACCCCGGAACTACTTAATGTTCACCAGAACCTATGAGCAGAACTCAAAAAAAAAAAAAGAGAAAACCAAGCGTCTCTGGCAATCAACAGACACCACTATATTATAATACAATGTAAAAATCTGAGCCATGCCTTGTTAACCCTAGAAGGCCCAGTGTTGCTTTTTAGCAACAATAACCCTTTAACTATAACCGTGGGTCCGTGACTACCCACCTTTAAGCTGTGTTGTGTTCAAGTTTCACCATGAGTCTTTTCAGACCTCCATTTCTAGGAAACACACAATGGAGGGAACTTTTTATCCTGTCCACACAACATCTAAAGTATATTGCGGTAATTACTAATTACATAGTAAAATGTTGAAAATGAGTCGAATTCCCCTTTAAATTAAATATAACGCGGCGCTAATATACAGGTATCAGGGCTTGACACTAACACTTGCCCGCTTGCCCGGGGCAAGTAAAAAAAAATGGAGGGGCAAGTGAAGACTGCTACCTGGTTGCCCGATCGGGCAAGTGTGTGGACTTAGACCACTATAACACAACACAAGATTAATTTGTCTTGAAGGCAGTCATTGCACTCTGCCTCTGTGTCTTTCCCTGCTTTCTAGCTATTCACAATTTCAGGCTGGATTTGGGAAACAAAACAGGCAAATTAACACATCAAATGACCTAATCTTCTACATTCTCTAGTTGTGTAGACCTGGACCTAATTAAGATGATGAATTTTAACTCTTGAGAGTGTAAAAATGAAACCAAATGGACCCGCAAGGGTCCATTTGGTTTCATTTTTACATTCTCAAGAGTTACATCTGCAAAATTTACAATATATTTTTGGGGGGCAAGTGACCATGAGCTGAGGGCAAGTAGAACCTGACTTGCACTTGCCCAATGGGCAAGTGCCTCCGAGACCTTAGTGTCAACCCCTGGGTATTATAGTCCATGTCATTGTGTATTTAAGTGAACGTTTTGTGAAGATTTTTGTAAACCATGTTTTTTCTGTTCTATGAACCCTATGGAACATGAAAAAAGTGGTTTACATTTTTTATTTTTGCCCAGAAAATATTTACCCATAACATCCCATATAATGTAATAATTTAAAAATTCTTTAAGAAGCACATGTGACATGTCACTAGGGGTTTTTCATGCTTCTGAATCCATCCCAAGCATTAGTTTTGCCCAAAAAACATTCCTTGGCCTAAAAACGGCCCAAATGTGCTGACCTCATCACATTTTCCATGATCTCTATGGCCGATTTTAACCCAAGGAATGTTTTTTTTTTTTTTTTTTGCAAAACTAATGCTTGGGATGGATTCAGAAGCATGAAAAACCCCTAGTTTGACATGTCACATGTGCTTCTTAAAGTATGATTGTATTTTTAATTATTACATTATATGGGATGTTATGGGTAAATATTTTCTGGGTAAAGATAAAAAATGTAAACCACTTTTTTCATGTTCCATAGGGTTCATAGAACAGAAAAAACGTGGTTTACAAAAAATCTTCACGAAACATTCAGTAAACTAGATTCTGCTACATAACTACATAGACTATTATACTTTATTGGCGTGACTGGCCGCTTGTGCGTCTCCCTCTTGTCAGTATAGCCTTGCGGAACCATAGGGAGCGGAACGTCTTCGTTTCTACACGGAACCTGTGCGGGGGTTGCGCCTCATTATGCAAACATGGCGGCGTGCACGACGAGGAGTGTTTTGAAAGGTCAGTTGTTTATGTGTTTTATTTGAGTACATTACGTGCTATGTCGACACGCGATGGTGTCGCTGCTCAAACAGAACTGCTGCTTGTACATCACTTATTTCTGACCTGCAAGCGACACAATGTCTGGTGGTAGCTTTTGCCCTCATTCTCTGTGGTTTTATCCTGAGACAACCAGGGGCCATTCTTGCCCTGATTTGTTAAACCTTTTTTTCATACCAGGGCCCACTATTTATTCAGAATTTTAGCCACCATTGGAGGACATTTTAGCCCCACAGACCCCCAAAACTAAAGATTTCTTTTGTTTTTGCCCACAATTCCAGGCTGGATTTGGGAAACAATACATTCAAAACACACAGATCAAAATGACCATTAATCTTCTACATTTTCTAGTTGTGTAGACTTGGGGCTAATTCACATGATGAATATTTTAACTCTTGAGAGTGTAAACATGAATCCAAATGGACCCGCAAGGGTCCATTTGGATTCATTTTTACGCTCCAAGAGTTACATCTGGTAAACCAACTTTCCATCATTTAGCCTGGGGACCACATGGAACTCTCTCAAGGACCACTGGTTGAAAACCACTGTGTTACACTGATTGTAAATTGTATTGACAGTTTGTTGAATGGTGGGTACAGTTCAAAGGAAAGTACAGGTCATTACAAACTCTGCAGTGTGTTTTGGTGGTCCTTGATGGGGGTTCCAGGCGGTCCCCAGCTAAATGATGAAGAGTTGGTAACTAAATGGACCCTTTTTTATGTCCCATTTGGCTTCACTATATGCTCTCAATTAAATGATTGTTAACAGAATACATCAAAGCATTGTTATTTTGGCTAATATTTGCATGGTATCTCTCGTAAATTTAACCTAGAATTATGGAAAAAACAAAAAATCTTCAGTGGGGCGTCTGACAGACTAAACGTCATCAAATTGTGGGTCGGGGCAACAAATACTGAATAAATAGTTGGCCCTGGCATGCCATGAATATGTTTGAAAAGCAGGCTAAGAGGATGAATCCAGAAAAATATGATGATAAAGATGTTTTGATTATGAGTACACTCTCTCTCTCACGCACACACACACACACACACACACACACACACACACACACACACACACATATATATATACACACACACACACAACATTTTGAGAGACAGCCCTAGTCCTAGAGCATGTGCCGTGTTGGTAAAGAAGCAATAAACTCCACAATGACTTTCACAGCAGCATGTCAACTTCCTTCAAAGAGACCATATACTACGGCACCTATGACATATACTGTACTTACTATATGGACCTGGGTTCGGAAAATGGTAGCTAATGAAAAGGATGCACTGCAAAAGTTGTTCATAATGGGTTTAACCCAGCGCGTCACAGAGTGGTGCGTTGTGAGCTTGTAGCTCTGATATTTTTTTGAAAAATTGTGAAAATGTGATGCAAATCTTTGAATATTTATTCTTTCGGAAGCAAATATTTTTTAACTAAAATCGTTGCTTCTGGGGGATCCCTAGAACAACATGTTTTCAGATGGGGGGGTCCGCAGCCAAATGTAGGTTATTCTGGTGGTCCTTGGCAGAAATATGTTAAGCATCACTGACACAGGAACAAAGATTTTTCAGAGAAACTAGAATCTGTCAGAAACCAGCATCAGAAACAGAAACTAGAAACTATTCAGAAACTAGAATATATTCTTAGATCTGCGCATCATTTATGCAATTTTCCCAAAAAATATCAGATCTGCAAGCTCATATCGCGCCACTCAGTGGCGCGATATGAGCTTGCAGATCTGATATTTTTCAATGGCTAAAGTGTAACATAATGCGTAGAACACCAAAACGCGTTCAGGACAGAATGGGTTGAATGACATGACCTTTTTTTTGTCCAGTCTTAGGGGGATGCCAGAGGTTGCTGGTGAACGCTGGTGGTCCCAGCAGTGCAGTCGTCCCACAAATGCTGGCAAGGCATGTCCCCGCGAGGACCTTTGCTGCTGTTAAGTGAGTCTACCTTTCCTCCAGGCTAATATCAGAGTAGAAAAGCCATTTCACCCCGGCTTTAATGGCTATGCGTGTAATTTACTACATCGGCCGCGATCACGCGTGCGTCCTTTTCTGCCCTATGCCACGGCTCAAGCCAGTACAATCGGTAAAAAAAAAACCTTATTTTAAGGCACCAGATCTCCTAAACAGGATGTGCGATGACGTCATGCTGTTTCTGGTGTCTTGACTAACCTGTCCTCTCACGATCTCAGCAAAAAGTTCCGGGTCACCCTGGGAGACTGGTGCGCTTTTGAGACTGAGAACGTTAGTTGCGGAAGTGACTGTATTTACAGTCCCCAGAGAAACAACCCTGTTCAGTCCTCACTAGTGACTTGACTTGTTCACTCTTATTTTCAGAAAAAATGATTTCAACGAACAAAGCAGTTGTATAAGTGTGCCAAGTGCACACGATTTCATCTTTTAAACATTTACAACAGCTTTGCGAGCACGAAGGGAGAAATAAAATGTTTCTGTGGGGTATTCATTTTCGGGATCACCGCAACGTGACTAATTCTTCTGGCGGAAGTTAGTCGTTTTGGGGCAGTAGTTTTCCAGGCTCTCATCTCACAGCGCGGTACAAAAAAAAAAGTTGTCGGGGCAATTCTGTTCCAAATAAAAGTCAGCAACGGGATCTTTATCAGACGATGCGCTCGGACTAATAGATGGATTAAAGAATGAAATCTGCATTTCGTCGTTTTCTGCGCCTTCGTCCTTACCGGCGGACGGGACCACGCGCGACGTGCACGGTGACCGCGACTTCGGCGGTCCAGGAGTTAAGTACATAGTCATTACCGGACGTTTACTTTGAGTATTTCTGCACTGCTGTATCGATTGGATACTTTCACTGAAAGTAAACAATTTGAGTATATATATTTTTTTCCCCCGCCACTGCAGGACAGCGAGAAAAGGCAAGAAAGCGGAACCGGAGAAGGAGGAGGTGAAGAAGAAAGAGCGCGTGGTGATCGACGACAAAGACCGACACAAGCCGTTCGGGAAGACGGCGTGGTCTCCCGTGGACGACGTCTACGTGCGGAGGTTCTACCCCAGGGACGTGTACGCCGCCGACGCCGCCATCGACATGCTCAAGGGCTTCCAGAAGCTGGACTTCACGGCCCTCGACCAGCCTGTCCTGCTCGACCTCCGGCTGGACATGAAGCTGGAGAAGAAGGTGATTTTCTTTTTGTCCTTGTGAGGGCTCCAGGTGGTCCCAAGGCTAAAAGACGGAGAGTTGGTTAACCAGATGTAACTCTTTGAGAGCATGGACATGAAACCAAATGGACACTTGTGGGTTCCAATTGGTTTCACAGGGATGAGATTTACTGTATTTTATCTTTTTATGTATCACCCTATAACACCATACACAGGCTATACTGGTGGCCTAGGAGCTACTGATGGCCTGGGAGCATTAGTGATTCTATAAAATGTCTACTAAAATCTGGACAGTTTTTTCCTGAATAAAACTTCATCTCTTCATGTTTTTACACAAGCGGAGTCCACGCAAAATAATCTCGCATAAGGCCAACTAACTCCTAGCGGGCACCAGGGGGAAAAAAAGCAAACATTTAATGACATTTTTAGATTGCCTATTTGTTGATGCTCAATGTAACATACTATAGTGTAAGTAAGTAAGCCTTGCCTAGCCACAATGTCATGGGGCCCATAGGGCAGGAGCCTATCTCCTTGACTAGTATTTCGCAGGCCCTTGATGCTGAGTGCCAAGCATGGAGGCATTGGGTCTTTGGTATGACCCGGCCGGGAATGAAACCCCGACCTCCCAGTCTCAGGGCAGACACTCTAACCACAAAGCCACTGAGTTATATACACTATAGTGTGTATACAAACATATTAAACCGGAATTTAAGGATTGTGCGCTAATTCCTCTTATCTACCTGACATGATTTGTATTATTTTTTTTAATTGTTTTTCAGAAAAAAGTGGATCCCTTCGTCAGCACCGTGCTGTTACCACACCCCATTAAGAAAGAGACCAACAGGATTGTTGTTTTCACAGAGGTATTGAGGACTTTGTACTTGTTCATCTGTTGTTCATCATTGCTTTTTTATTTAAGGCTGTTGAAAATAATAAGTTAATGGTGTTAATAAAAACTGTTTTTATTGACAAAAAGTCGATAGAGCATGGTTTTACGGAGACATATACTGTAGCTGTCTCCCTGAAACCAGAACCAGAGCTATAGAGTATAGCTCGAGGAATCTACAAGCATTGGGGGCTTGTAGATCACATATTTTGAACATACAGTAGTTTAAATTGTTTAACCATAATTTTGATGTATTTTGTGTTGGGGTATTGTTGCTTATTACTGCGATATGCACATTATTAAAACTGTTAGGTAACACTTTACTCATAAGTTGGCCTTTAATGTGTTTATAGTCACATTTATATCGCATCTTTTGCACCACAAACTTTTATTTAGTTATACAGGTTTAAGTCAGATTTAAGTATCCATGATGAATGAAATCATGTTAGTTAATCCATTGATAAGACTCGGAAGAGTTTTTTTTATTGTGTAAAATAAATAAATAAAAAATTAGGGGGAAAAATACAGTAAAAATACAGTGTTTTTGTTAAAACAAATGTAATTAAATGAACAAAACTCGCGTGCGTTTTCTTGCTAGGATCCCCATCAAACCAAAGTGGCCCAGGAGAGTGGAGCTACTGTTGTGGGAGGAGCTGAGCTTGTACAGCAGGTGAGATACACACAACAACCAATTCAATGTCATCCATAGGGCTTTGTTGGTATGCCAAAACATGTGTTTTTACATTGCCAAAGAAAAAAGTGTAACAGCAAAATTCAGAAAGTCTGAATCTCTGATAAATCAATTTCCTCATACTGAGATCTGTTGATGCAAGAATGCAGGCAATAAGCAAGTGGTTGATACAACTTCTCCTCATAGCACAACCAAACCTGTATATGATCTTAGATCGCCATCTAGTGGCTGAACATGTTCATGTCCATAGCATGTCAGCATGGATACACAGTGTTTCACGGCCTGAAAAGTCTTAACACATATCCAAGTGGAACTGGTTTTAACACAAGGCATATATATATTTTTTTTTTTTACAATTTGGCCATCTTTCTCCTGCACGAGTGCTGATATTTGTACCCAGTGTTGCCAACTGCCAAAATCCAAAATGCACTAGTGGAACTTCCAAAATGCACTAGAATGCGCTAGATGCTTGCCTGGAAGGGTATATGACCATTAATCTTCTACATTCTCTACTTGTGTAGACTTGGGCTAATTCACATGATGAATATTTTAACTCTTGAGAGTGTAAAAATGAAACCCGCAAAGGGTCCATTTGGTTTCATTTGGTTTCATTTTTTTTATTTTAAGAGTTACATCTGGTTAAACAACGATCCATCATTCAGCCTGGGGACCACTGGTTGAAAACCGCTGTCATAGGAGGAAAAACGGTGAAAAATGAGGGTTTTATCTCTGGCGCCTGTCAATCAATTTCCCCCCAACTCACCAGCCAAAAAGCACTAGATTTTCCGCCAGGAGTTCTCCACTAATTTTGGCGCTGGGGGGGTCTGGAAAAGAGCTAAATATAGTGGCAAATGTGCCAAGTTGGCAACACTGTTTGTACCTCTGAGCTAATGGCATCGAGAGCAAGTGCAGCAACCCCCATTTGACCAAGTAACATCTTACAAAAAAAACCAATAACCTCCTATGTTTACATCTATCTGTCTGCGTGTTCTCCTCCAGATCTTAGACGATGAACTTACAGCAGATTTCTACGTGGCGGTACCAGAGATACTTCCTAAGCTGCTGCCACTGAAAAACAAACTGCGTAAGAAGTTTCCTAAGAGCAGCAGAGGTACGTAATGTGTGTGTCTCCGTTCTAATCAGGTAGATAAAGGGGAACAACTTTTTTTTAAGCTGACATGAATAACTTCCTGCTTGTCGAGACAAATACCGTTACTAATACCTAGTACAGTAACGGATTTTAGATTACATATTACTGTAATTTTATTACTTTTGCTCCAAAAAGTAAAGTAACGAGATTACTCTGCAAAAATGGGTAATAAGTAATGCATTACTTTGCAAGTAACGCCAAGTTACTTGTTTAAAATTCGCTTGTTGTTGCATGCAAAAATGGAACAGATTTACAAGCTATCGACAGGTACTTTAACAACAGAAAATGTGCACTAGATTGTAGATCCAGTCCACATGCTGCATCCTGCGCAGTTATGTACACTACAAATCGCTTGCTGCTTTATTTTGTATTTTATTTTTAAAGGTAGGGGAAGTGATTTCACTTTTGTCAGATATCACCCAAAAAATATTTTTTTTCTGTTAAAATGCTCTATTATAAGGTGTGGAAACCACATATGGAGTTTCCCCCTCCCCCACGTTAGCAGAGGAGCTAATAAAAGTTCCCCAGGTCACCACAATTCTCCTCCAATCAGGAGCGAGTAGCAGGTTCACATAGTGTAGCTACTGTTGGGGGCCCCTAGTGCACCAGGCTGGTACTACACCATGAATTTCAAATCACTTCCCCTACCTTTAAATACAAGACCTCAACTGTCTTTGAAAACAATTGTGGAAAAGTTTAAAAAGTCAAAGAGACACATTTCAAAATCTGCTTTGTTAGTTGCAGGTCTGTTTTGTGATTCAAGGTTAAAATGTTCCCATTGCTGCTCTCTGCTCCTTTGATTTTTATATCTAAGAAAGACATTTACAATGTCGAATTTTGTTGGCTTTGTTTTCAGGTGCAGTTTGTGGGATTGGAGACTATTATTATCCTAACAAATTGGATTCAGTTCTAAAAAGAGCTCGCTAAACAGATTATGTTGTACACCTCTATTTTTTTCAAAGGTGGAAGTTGAGAACCTGGAAAAGTAATAACGTAATATGTAATATATTACTCTTCGATTCCAGTAAAAGTAAAGTAATAATATTGCTTTGTCTAAGGGGTAACGAGTACAGTAAAGAAGTTACTTTCCTGAGTAATATTGACCAACACTGCCTTTAACACACAATAGCTTTGAGCTGATTTGTCAGTACGAGTATATCGTACCTTTAATTCCTAAGGATGAAAGGAATAAACACTATGGGCCCGATTTTGGTTACATTAGCCCTTATACGCAATTAACGCACTTAGCATTGGGGAAGAGGCGTTCCCACACTAAAGTTGATAATTTCGTAACCATCCGATCTCCCTTAAACACCTCCTATACCCGTTAAATTATGCATAGGTGTGGTTTGGGCGTTTTTAGCTTTCATCCAATCCGTGTTGGTCTTGCCATTCCCTTTAATTCATCCCTTATCTATTTCCCTTATCCCTACTGCTATGTCTGACCCTCCTAAGCACGCAGCCTGGCTGCGGCCTTAGGACAGACACATGCATGAGTAGCCTATTCTCAAAGATTATAGCTCTCATTTTCCAACAATTATAGCTCGGTCAATTCTCAATCATTTCTTACCATTCAACATGTTATGTTGAAAAAACATGTTCCATGTTTTTTTGCTGTATGTGGCATGCATTTATCCCAAGTCTGCGAAATGTTATAAAGTAAATTGCAAAAAAGTCGGCAATTCGCGGCAAAAAAGACGTTTTTTTGATCATTGATTTCTCGGTCAATTCTGGACCATTTTTTACATTTCAAAGTGCAGCGTTACGGGAAAAGGCCACTCTCAGATGCTGTATAGAATATGTGGGTAGGTCTTCTCTACGATGCGGGACCGAGCAATCTGCAACTGTCGGGGATTCGGTGGAAACGGTCCGCCTAATCTCCGACAGTTATAGTTTGCCCGATCCTGCATCGTAGAGAAGACCTACCCACATATTCTATACAGCATCTGAGAGAGTGTGTTTTTCCCGTCACGCTGCAGTTTGAAATGTAAAAAATGGTCCAGAATTGACAAAGAAATCAATGATCAAAAAAACGTCTTTTTTGCCGACTTTTTTGCAATTTACAGCATTGCGTCACAAGTTATTTAATGTATTTAATTATATTATATACTGTACATTACCTAAACACAAGGAAGTGACCGACAGCAGGCAATCTACTGCTGTTTATAGGACAATCCATAAATAAGGAGATGAATTGAACTGGCGCCTTTCCACGTGGAGTCGTGGACATCTCCAAAGCGCACAGACGCCCGCACCGTGCGCACGTGGTTCTGCCTTCTTGTATCGGTTAAGGGGTGGTCTCAGATGGCCTTATCTAGTTCCCAAATCTATTTGACGAAATTAGCAACTTAAGGGACTGCGCAACAAACACGCCCATGACCACACCTCCAGCCACAAATAACGGTGTCGGCATAAAGAATAGTGGCTAAGGGAAGAGAAAAGGTGACCAAAATAGCAATAAGGGAATTCGCTGCGGGTATCGGGTAACGTTAGGGACAACGGGTGGAAGGAAAATCGCGCCCTATATCTATTCCACACTCAGCAATGCCTTACATGTACAAAATTCTACGAATGTACGAGTATTGTTATCCATGCTAATGAACCCTACCCCTCTCTCTCTGAACACTTCCAGGCAATGTAGGAATCAACATTCCCAAGATGTTGGCGGTGTTCACGTCAGGTCACGAGTACATGGTAGAGAGGGGCTGCTACGTGGTGACACAGATCGGCACGGTACGACCAGTGTTGTAGTGGGACTTTTAGAAGTGGGGGAGACTCCTCTTAAACGGGAATTCCACCCATTTTCTTTTTTTTTTCTGAGAGTGTACAAATGTGAACCAAATGCGGGTCCATTTGGTTCCATTTGTACACTCTCAGAAAAAAGGAAACTCATTAACATGGTGCAATACATCTTGATGAGGTCATCAAGATGTATTTCATGCTAATGTTTTTTTTTAAGGGGAAACACAGACTGGGGGATTTTTTTTTTACCATGTCCACACAACATCTCTAAGGTATATTAATGACATAGTAAAACATTGAAAATGAGTGGAATTCCCCTTTAAGACACGTCCATGCACACTCGCATGTGCATTTGTGTCCACCTGCACAACACACACAGACACGCTATTGAAACATGTAGATCATATTGAGAAAAAATGTTTTCAAAACCTAATTGTATCCATAAAAGTAAATGACAAGACAAAAAAAAATACGGTAGGCCTACTTTTGCCCCAAAAATATTTTAGATTTGAGAAGTGGGGGGACGCAGCGCCCCCCCCCCCCCCTCCCTCCACTACACCCCTGGGTACGACCCAACAGCCTTGTGGGCTTGCAGATTGGTCGTTTTCAGCTTTATTTTTGCTAATGTGATTTTTAAAATGCCCATGCTAGAGAAGCTGAATTTCTTACAAATGTCTCCCAAGTCCTGACAGTTTTTTTTTTTTTTTTTTTTTTTTTTTTTTTTTTAGAATGAATGTCATGTTATATCACTGATGCTCAAACTCTTTCATGCATGCCTGTAGCACGGCACTTGAGATTGTAGATGTGCTATCTTTCAGTAGCTAAAGTCCGGGCCCCATCCTCAAGTTTCTGACATTGCAGCAGTGTTGTTCTTGTCAGCTATTTTTAAACTTAGTCTCAGTTTTCTTCCAGTTTCCATCATTGTTGTTAGTTTTTATTTTTATTTTTTTCATAATATTCAGCCAAACTTATATTTTTTATTTTGTCGCGTTGTAGTCAATTAAAAGACCTCTAAAGCAGTGGTGTCAAACTCAGATACAAAGTGGGCCAAAATTTAAAACTGAACAAAGCCGCCGGCTGTAAGTCACTTATTTCATGTTGCAGAACTGCCCCCCTAAATACCCAGACTGCCCCACCAAACATGATGGCATGGAAACAACCCAAATGTCAAATACATTTCCAATTAAAGTGCTTATAATTAAAATGATTTGAAACAACTATGCTACTAACTGACTACAATTGTTGTGCCACTAAACCAACAGCATTTTATCGTCGAAACCATCACATCACGTGTCTGTTGCAACTTCAACAACAACTGATGTTGTCATTGATGCTTTTCTTGCCTAAAATAAGTCCTGTAACCCGAAAATGGTATGGGTGCGACTTCATCGCCCCCATAACATTTTCTCCTGCCCCCCCATTGGGAAATGTTACATCCGCCCCTGGATATACAGTACGGTAATAATGGTGATTTGTTGTTCTTGTGTGTGTTCCAGCTGGACATGCCCACGGAGAAGCTGTTTGATAACCTGCAGGCGGTCGTGGTAGACGTGTGCAAACACCGACCGGCCAGTTTCGGTACATTCACCGTTAGCCAGCACGGAATGTTTGACTTGTTTTTGAACCTCTAAGTCTTCGATCTTTGTGTGGGGCATAATAACTAACATTATATGGTATGGCTATATGGAGTCTAGACCCGGGTCTTCAGGGTTTTCAACAGGTGGTCCTGGGGACCACCGCTGGTCCCTGAGAGGATCCCAGGTGGGCCCCAGGCTAAATGATGGAACATTTGGTTAACCAGATGTAACTCTTTGAGAGCTCTTAATATTTGTCCCAGATGTAACTCTCCAGCAGTCTCCAGCAGATTCATAATGAGCCAATAGAGTGGAGGTGAGGGTGGAGTTAGATTCTGGTTTTAAACTAATCTGTTTTACAAACACAGTGTTTGTACACACTAAAGTCGCCTCTATTACCTTTTTAACATAACGTTAGTTAGTTAAAAAAAAAAAAAAAAAAACTACATTAACAATGTGGCCAAATGTGAACGGCAATCCGCCGGAAAAAATGATGAGATGTTTATCATTTATATCAGATGTATAAATCATACTAAATATTTATTCAGCATTTTAGCCACAAACCACCATTTGATGAGATTTAGGGCCCGATTTTGGTTACATTAGCCCTTATGCGTAATTAACGCACATAGCATTGGGGAAGAGGCGTTCCCCCACTAAAGTCGCTAATTTCGTACCATGCCATCTCCCTTAAATACCTCCTTTACCCGTTAAATTATGCATAGGTGTGGTTTGGGCGTTTTTAGCTTTCATCCAATCCGTGTTGGTCTTGCCATTCCCTTTAATTCATCCCTTATCTATTTCCCTTATCCCTACTGCTATGTCTGACCCTCCGAAGCACGCAGCCTGGCTGCGGGCTTAGGACACACACATGCATGAGTAGCCTATTCTCAAAGATTATGCTCTCATTTTGAAACAATTATAGCTCAGTCAATTCTCAATCATTTCTTACCATTCAACATGTTATGTTGAAAAAACATGTTCCATGTTTTTTTTGCTGTATGTGGCGTGCATTTATCCCAAGTCTGCGAAATGTTATAAAGTAAATTTCAAAAAAAGTCGGCAATTTCGCGGCTAAAAAGACGAGCAAACTGCAACTGTCGGGGATTAGGCGGAAACGGTCCGCCTAATCCCCGACAGTTATAGTTTGCCCGATCCCGCATCGTAGAGAAGACCTACCCACATATTCTATACAGCATCTGAGAGAGGAGCTTTTTCCCATCATGCTGCATTTTGAAATGTAAAAAATGGTCCAGAATTGACCGAGAAATCAATGATCAAAAAAACATTTTCTTTTACGCGAATTGCCGACTTTTTTGCAATTTACAGCATTGCGTCACAAGTTAATGAATGTATTTAATTATATTATATACTGTACATTACCTAAACACAAGGAAGTGACCGACAGCAGGCAATCTACAGCTGTTCATAGGACAATCCAGCATAAATAAGGAGATGAATTGAACTGGCGCCTTTCCACGTGGAGTTGTGGACATCTCCAAAGGCGCACAGACGCGCATCGTGCGCACGTGGCTCTGCCTTCGCGGATCGGTTAAGGGGTGGTCTGATGTGGCGTTATCTAGTTCCCTAATCTATTTGACGAAATTAGCAACTTAAGGGACTGCGCAACAAACACGCCCATGACCACACCTCCAGCCACGAATAACGGTGTCGGCATAAAGAATAGTGGCTAAGGGAAGAGAAAAGGTAACCAAAATAGCAATAAGGGAATTCGCTGCGGGTATCGGGTAACGTTAGGGACAACGGGGGGAATGAAAATCGGGCCCTTAGTCATTACCGGACCAAAAATGCAATATATATTTTTTCCACAATTCCATGCAGTATTGATGTGGTACAGTACCATAGGAGGAAACAATTCTCCTACATTCTCTCTAAAATGTAATGCAGATGTTTAACAATATATATATATATATATATATATATATATATATATATATATATATATATATATATATATATATATATATATATATATATATATATATATATATATATTTAATCTATACGGGTTAATTTGGTTAACCCATTTTGAAAGGGCCTTTCTGTGTGGAGTTTGCATGTTATCCCCGTGTCCCCTAGGGTAGATACCCTCTCAAAACATGTGGCAGTCCTGGGCTCTAACCTGCCTCCCCCTGACCAGCCGGGAGGCCTGATGGAGGGGACAGGAACTGGTTGGAATAACGTGTTCCTTCCACGTGATGTGTCCGACCAGGGAAACTCCCCTCTGTCAGGTGAAAAGAAGGAAGCTTGGACTCCTCATGCATTGAAGGAAGCATGAGGCCAGTCCGCTGCCTCCCCAGGTTGGTGGAGGGTGTGTAGAGCCCAAGATCACATTAGGTAATTGGCACTGAGTGAAAAAAAATGGGTTACAAAATCGTGGAATCTTTTATGTGCAACACCTGCACGCAACTTCATTAATTATAACTCGGGCTCCAAGTAAAACAGGAGCCAGCTTGCATGGCCTGGGCCTCTACAAACACATCCCATCTCTCCCAAAAGTGGTGATTTTCCCCTGGGAAGCAGCGGCCCGCGCGCAACTCACGGACAAAACACAGCTGGGAAAAAAAAGAACACAGCAAGAACAGACAGACACTCGGCACAGCAACAGAGTGCAATTACAGGCTCCTTTTAGGTGTTCGTATTTGGCGTGCATCGTTACACGGTACAGCGGCTGGATGCTTTGAAGAAACTCTGGACAGTCCTCCAGATTCCAGCTTGGTTGTCTAAATAGGCCACAGTGGATTTTTTGAGGGGTTGGTGGGCGGAAGGTGCATGCGTCAAAGCAACGACACCTGTGGATTCTTTTTCCCTTCAACAAGCACTCTCTAATTTCCATGCTCACCAAAGGGCCAAAGCATTCTTTGTTTATGCTGCTGGAGGGGGAGAGCTATATATAAAAAAAGAAACATAGAATCCTAAATTAACCAAAAATGTAAATGCTGGGTGTTCCTTTCTATTATAGCCTCCTACCTTCATGGCATTACATTTACATTTTACATTTTATTTTCTAATTCAGTTAGTTTTGGTTAGTTTTTAGAGCCGTTTTTATTTGGTTTCTATTTTGGTGAAAATAGTTCATTTTGTTTAGTTTTAGCGAAGTTTCAGTTTTAGTTTCAGTTATTTTGTTTTTTCCTACTTCTGTTTATTTGTCAGGTATAAAGATTCAAAAATAGATAGATTCAAAAAGTTCAAAGTCATTAGAACTCATTAATTAGAGATACCATTTAAAAAAAACTCAGCAATAATAGTTTGGAAACCTAACTTTGGTCCATTACTTGGTAATACCAATTGGTATTGTTTTATATATTTTTATCATTGACTGTTGCTAAAAAAAAAAAAAAACTACAACTAAGAGTATTTTGTCTATAATTTCATTTAGTTTTTATTTAGTTTTGTGAACACACGATACAGTTTCAGTTTAGTTATCATTTTTTCAATTGATTTTTAATTTTTATTAGTTCCCCGTAACTCGAAGTTTTTTTTTAATTCTAGTTTTCATTTATTTAGTTGGTCTTAGTTTAATTATTATAATCCTGCTGCACACTGTAAGCTCTGCACAGGTCTAGTCAGGTTCAAATTGCAGCCCACATTACATGTGTAGAAATATCATCTTAGGATCTATTTAACCACTCTACATTTATTTGGATAAAACAAAATGTTTCACTTCATATACACTTCATATGCCACTTTCTATTGGGAGATAGCTGTCCCAATCAAGTCATGAAAACACTATATTTTCGTCACCTCTAAACCCCTTATCCCTTAACTTCTTTGCCTTTTTAAACTATTTCAAAAAAACAAATTTTCTAAGTGTTACGGACCTGGTTATTACACAACTCCTGATCTTTTGCCAAACTGCAAAAAACTGAGTTTTTTTGCAAACAGATAAATATAAGTGAAGATTTTACCAAATCTCCGGAGCCGTGGAGCTGTGTAGTCGTGTGAAACAGCGCTTTTGAGGAATGTCAACGCAACCCAGATCTACAGCACATATCTGGAAATAACAGCCAATTATCTCTCTCTCTCTCTCTCTCTCTCTCTTTGTCTCTCCAGGGCATTTCATAGAGAGGGCCATCGTTTCAAGTCAAACCAGTGAAGCTCTTTGGATCAAAAGTGAAGATGTCTTACCACCACCGCTGCAAGAAAATGATGTATGATAATTCAGTTCGTTCACATGTGCTCTTTTGTATAACTGTTGCATAATATAAAATAAAGTAATAATATTGGATGTGACCGTCCAATGGCTTTTGCCGACAATTTATTCATTCATGCCTTAAAACTGCAGCCTGGATTCCAGACTAATTTGCTGCGGATCTGAAAAAAAAAAAACGTCACTTCGAAGTGACATTTTTCAGATCTGCGGAACGCAAGCAAATCAGCCTGGAATCCAGGCTATTAAAAATCAAAGTGGCAGAGTCAGTGAGTTTTACCACTTTTATCAAATGTTTTATCCCGGCTTTACAGTAGGTGAGGTTAAAATATATTTAATAAATATGGGCTTGGCATGACAAAGTTGGCCAAAAATAAAACGGATGCCAGATGCAATAAGATTAAAGCTCCATCCATCCATCTTCTTCCCCATATCCGAGGTCGGGTTGCGGGGGCAACAGCTCCACCAGGGAGCTCCAGACTTCCCTCTCCCGAGCAACATTGGCGACCTCCTCCTGGGGGATCCCGAGGCGATCCAAAAGGCCAGAGAGTTGATGTAATCCTTCCATCTGCTCCTTGGTCTGCCTCGGGGTCTTCTCCCAGTGGGACGTGCCTCGAGGACCTCCCTAGGGAGGCGCTCAAGTGGCATCCTAACCAGATGCCCGAACCACCTCAGCTGGCTCCTTTCCAGGCGAAGGAGCAGCGGCTCTACTCCGAGTCTCTCCCGAGTGACTGAACTTCTCACCCTATCTCTAAGGCAGATGCCAGCCACCCGCCGGAGAAAACTCATTTTGGCCGCTTGTATCCGCGACCTCGTTCTTTCGGTCATGACCCACACTTCATCTTCACAAAGTGATAGTACTGATTTCACAGACTGGCCTCAAATACTATAACTGGGACTGCAATAAGTCTAGAAGGCAAGTTAACAAGTGCCTCATTCCCAAATAAATAGGCACTAGCTTAGTATTTGACACATTCCACTATTATAGAAGTCCACAATACAATACAGTAGATTCTGCTCTATTCTCAAATTCCTTTGGTTTCCAAAAGTAGTGCCTATTTTTTAATGTAATTTAATTTGCTTTATGGGTAAACAGTTATCATGATCTCTTTAGATGAGACATTGCACACTGCAAGAGACATTTGCACTAATGTACTGATATCACAGACTGGCCTCAAATACTATGATAACTGGGACTGCAATAAGTATAGGAGGCAAGTTAACAGGTGCCTCATTCCCAAATAAATAGGCACCAGCTTAGTGTTTGACATGTTCCACTATTATATGGTCTGGCTGCAGGCCTGAGTCGCCCAAAAATAATACATTCAGATTAAATGGAGTGATCCAGTGAATTACACTGACATGGTGTTATATTGTAAATGAACACCAGGTGGCAGTGTTGATATAAGCTCTTATTTCCCCCCCATGATTGTGGACTTCTATAACAGGTCATCCATGTGTCATTGGAAACACTTTGCCTCAAGTGGTAAATTTCAGATGTTTTTTTCCACAAAGTTTGTCTTAAACAAACATTAACTTCCCACTGATGGTGAATGGAGAATATTATGTTATATGACTCTGAGACAATGCCGATCGATCGCTTTATGTGTTAAAATGTTGGGACATGTCGAATTTGCTTTGAGGTTGCCCAAGTGCACTTTTTTTTGAGGAGTCTGCTATTCCTGTTTCGGAAATTTAAAAAGTGGCATCGGGACATCCCTAAGGGAGACCATCAGACCAAATACAAACAGGTATTTATTAACAGTTTGCAGATTGCGTATATTTCACATGAAGCAACAACACAAAATCATGTAAGGAGGTGTAAATGCAAAGAAAACATACGCAATAAGAAGTCAGGGGGGTACAGATTTTGCAGGGGCCAGTTTCAAATCACAGCCGTCTGTAGGTGTCCTAGCAGTTTTGAAGGAGTCAAGGTTGTGATTACCATAGATCAGGGGTTTTCAACCTTTTTGTCACCAGGGACCACCATTTATTCAGCATTTGAGCCACGGACCACCATTTGAGAACATTTTAGCCCCACAGACCCCAAAACTAAAGATTTATTTTTGCTTTTGTCCACAATACCAGGCTGGATTTGGGAAACAAAACAGTCAAACATACAGATCAAAATGACCATTAATCTTCTATATTCTCTAGTTGTCTAGACTTGGGCTAATTAAGATGATGAATATTTTAACTCTTGAGAGTGTAAAAATGAAACCAAATGGACCTGCAAGGGTCCATTTGGTTTCATTTTTTACATTCTCAAGAGTTACATCTGGTTAACCAACTTAGCTGGGGACCACCTGGAATCCTCTCGAGGACCACTGGTGGTCCCCGGACCTCCGGTTGAAAACCTCTGCCATAGATTGGTCCAAAACATAAATGCGTTCACTCAAAATCAAAGTTACTAGTAACTTTCAACGGCTTGGGGTGCAGTGGAAAGTTTGAAAGGAGCATAAAAATATCATTTGGTAAAGTTTTGTCATGTTGACATTTGTCACATTCTAATATTGAGTGTGTTGCTATTTGCACTAGCATAAGGTCACCATAATGAATGGTGTGTGTGTGTGTGTGTGGGGGGGGGGGGGGGTGTAGAGAGAGAGGCTTTAAATAGGCTGTTACATTTCATTGTCTGCTCAACCACAAGTAGGCCAGTGCATGAGAGCAGGATCAGAGCACTGTTGTCATAGTTCAACACACAATACATCTACATGACTGACAGGGGCGGATCTAGGCATAGGCATGGGGGAGCAATGCCCCCCTAAATGCCCAGACTGCCCCACCAAACATGATGGCATGCAAAACAATTCAAGATATATCAAATTAAAGTGCTTATATTTAAAATGATTTGAAACACTATACTACTAACTAACTACAATGGTGTCAGCACTAAACCAACAGCATTTCATCATTGAAAAAAAATGAAAACAGAAAACTCTCTGAGTCAGACCTTTAGCTTTATGCATGCTGCGTGTCTGTTGCAACTTCAACAACAACTGATGTTATTATTGATGCTTTACTTGCCTAATAAAAGTCCTGTAACCGAAAATGGTATGGGTGCGGCTTCATGGTATGGGGGCGGCTTCATGGCTTCGCGCCACGGGCAGTTAAGCCGTCCCCTTACCATTTCCTCATGCCCCCCCAATTGGGAAATGTTACATCCGCCCCGGATGACTGATATTGCTATTTGCACTGTGTGGGCTAGGCTATATTACTCCCCCCCCCCCCCTTTTTTTTGCTTAGGAAAAAGTAGCAATACCACAATGCAAACATATAATAAAGCCCTGTATTCAAAGATTAATTGTAGGTGACTGACATATCCTTTATGATATTGCGAGAAGTTCAGTCACAACAAGAGCTAGACTCTGTTTCATTCGTCTGGAAAGGAGCCAGCTTAGGTGGTTTGGGCATCTGGTGAGGCTGCCTCTCGGGCGTCTCCCTATAAGGTGGTCCCCAAACACTGGCATTATTTGGAACGTCTGGGGATCGCGCAGGAGAAAGTCGCTATAATGTTTCTCTGCAGAGAGAAGTCTGGAGCTCTCTCTGGTGGAGCTTTTGCTCCTGCGACCCGACCACGGATAAGCGGTTGAAGATGGATGGATCTCAAAATACATTGACATAGAGTAAAGGTTGCCTACTAAACTCAGGATGCATAATGTCCCATTTCCAAATTAGATTTCTGTTGTATTTCAACGGTTTCAACTCTGTATTCTACAGGAATATGTACACTATGCTCTGTAGCTCTGGTCATTGTATTTGTAGGCTACAGTATATTCTCCTTGGTGTATTTTTGTTTAAGTTATTTGCTAGCTTATATCTAAGATCACTCTATACTTCAGGCTTTTATATTTTATTTGATTGGTCTACTCTAGACTTAAATGAACTCTCAAAAATAATCATATTTGAACTTTGAAAATCTCCTCTTCCTGACTGACTCCTGTCTGGTATGAATTTCATTTGAGAGCGATTTTTAATGTGTCTTTAACCAGACAGAGGTGGGTTTTTTTAACAGCTTGCAGGGCTGATCTTTGGGAACCCATGGGGACAAAGCTCTCTAGCCTGTAAAGAGCGCTGTATATATCTCTTGCAGGACTATAAAATGTAACCACATCAGATCAGTGAACCAATATTTTACAGCGGTTGCTCCTCTATCCCTATAAAGCCGAACGCAGAGAATCAGACCTATACCTGTTGCCACTGTATGACCCCACTAGTTACACCGGACCCCACAAGTGACAAGTTCACTGCATCCCACAGCTGTTTCATACTTGGAAGTTGGTCAGACAGACCCAGACAGGGACAGGCCCAGACGGGGACACACAAAGCTTCTTCATGTAGTGGCTGCACCGCCGGTCTATGTAGTGTCTGTGAGCTACTGGCCTCTTGAGAGAACGTTACCTGAGTAGGGGCATTTTTGCCCCTAGGCAGACTAGGCAGTTGCCTAGGGTGCCATGAGGGGAGGGGGGCGACCATGAGGAGAGGGGGGCGACCACCAGACATGCTTTAAAAGGATCCCAGGCTAATAACCCTCATGGATAAATACATTATACTTGTCCTCTTTAACAGAATTGAACATTTAAAAACACATACAATATTGGGGGGTGCCATTTTACTGGAGATTTTCCCTGGAGTCCAGGGAAAATCTTGCCTATGGCTCCAAATCGCTTAGAAACGCCACTGTACCTGAGGGTTATACAAAGTGCTGCAGTGCAACTGCATTGCCCGTTTTACATATTGTGTGCAAACTGTGCACTGTATATTAGGCTATATACTCTGCCACACCAACATTGTGTTCACTTCATACACACCACCAGTCTGTGTGTGTGTGTGTGTGTCATATAAATAAAGCTTTCTAGTGCTGAGCTGCAGTGCTAGTAGGGTCGTAAAGGAATGCGTTGCAACTTGCGGGGCACCTTTTCAAAGGCAACCCTTTCTTGACTGATCCCTTCGTCTTGGCAGAGGACAAAGGAACTAATACTGGAGATCAGGTTGCTGCTCTGTTCTGCCCTGCTCCCCCCATGTGACACTGAGGAATCTCAGCCAGACCCCCACCCACCCCCCCCACCCCCACCCAACCAGTGATGGGCAGTAGCTATTTACAAGTAGCTAAGCTACATAGCTTAAAGGGGAGGTCCACCCATTTTCAACATTTTAATATGTCATTAGTATACCCTAGAGGTGCTGGGTGGACATGATAAAAAAAAAAAAAAAAGTTCCCCCATTCTGTGTTCCCAAGAAATGGAGGTCTGAAGAAAACCACTAACATGGTGAAACATCTTGATGACATACATCTTCAAGATGTATTTTCACTATGTCGATGGATTTCTTTAGTTCTAAAATGCACCCTATAGCGGTTCAATTTGGTTCCTTTTGTACACTCTCTCTCTCAAAAAAAAAAAAAAGGAAACAGAATGGGGGAGCTTTTTTTATCATGTCCACTCAACAACTCAAGGTACAGTATATTAATGAAATAGTGGATTTTTTTTTACTTTTTCATTAATATTTAATGTTAACATTAACATTAATATTAACAACATTTAATGTTGAAAATGGGAGAGACCTTCCAAACTAATGTCACAAGTATCTCCTGCAATAACAACGATTCAATTGTTTTCTGAGAGAATATTATATATATATATATATATATATATATATATATATATAATATATATATATATATATATATATATATATATATATATATATATATATATATATATATATATATATATATATATATATATATATATAAATATAAATAAATAAATAAATAAATAAAATGTTTTGGGCATAGGCGGATTTAATGGGGGAGCGGAGTCGCCAGGGGTGTAATCGTTTTTATGTGGGATTTCTTTTTTTTTTTTATGTAGGCCTAATGAATTAAAATCCATGTTTGAAATAAATCTGAATTGAATTTTGTTGTTTTACAATACAATTATTTTAGAGCAAGGGTTTTCAACAGGTGGTCCGGGGACCACCAGTGGTCCTTGAGAAGGTTCCAGGTGGTCCCCAGGCTAAATGATGGAAAGTTGGTTAACCAGATGTAACTCTTGAGAGTGTGAAAATGAAACCAAATGGACCCTTGCGGGTCCATTTGGTTTCATTTTCACACTCTCAAGAGTTAAAATATTCATCATCTGAATTAGCACCACTTAATTAAGAAGTTTACACTGTTTTGTTGGCAAAATAGTGTAAAAAAAATTGTGGGCAAAACCAAAGGAATTCTTTAGTTTTAGGTCTTTAGGGCTAAAATGTCATCGAATGGTGGTCTGTGGCTCAAATAATGAACAAATGGTGGTCCCTGGAGTCAAAAAGGTTGAAACCCCTTGTTTTAGAGCATAGCCTATTACCTATATAGTGTATTTTTTTTTTTCGTCATGACCTACTTGCGAGTGCGACGGAAGTGAATGAGTTGTTCAGGTCAGCACGGGGTCAGCAGGACACAACCCAAACCAGAGCCCTGGAAATAGACAGAGTTACGCCAACTCCGTTCACTTCATGGGGCCATTCTAATGGCGGCTCATCTACATAGACTTCTATTGGATAGTGACAATGGATAGTGACAGCCGGAAGTTACTGAATGCATTGAGGCCTATGGGCTCGTGTGAGTACATGAACCACGTGACCAGGCTGTTTTCTGACCCCTCAATGTCGCAACTCTTTTACTAGATGGCTCTGACCCAAACGCGCGCCACGCATGGCGCCACGCCAACCCACCGGGCTACCTGTGTAGTGACTGGCAAAGTGGCAACTTAAAAGTAAATATGGATATCGGCAAATGTCCTTGTTCTACAACAACAGAACAGCAACTACAGTGGCCTCCATACAAGCGCCACGACAGCAGCAGCACCCGACACCGTCACCGAGCAGCACCGTCGGTACCGCGGCCGCGGCTGCTGCTGGCGCCCCAGAAGAGCCCCCGGCCCCGGGGCTTCTAACAGAGCAGCTGCCGCTCCCGTGGGAGCAGCCACAGCGACAGGACAGCCATCTTGTCTGGGCCCATCATCATCATCATCATCAGTGGATGTGTGGATTATAATCATGATCTTGGCGAAAACAAGAAGCGCTCGTCTTCCACTTATTGCTACAGTAAGCACGTGGATCATGGAATATTCTGTCTCAAAGGACGCGGTCTTTTTATTTTTATTTTTTTATTTTTGCTTTGTTTGCCGACACTTCCAGAATGACAGCAAATACGTGGACTGGTTGCGTAACACAGGAGTGAGTGAGTGACTGAAGAACTGGGCTCCAAACTGGATAAATATGCGATCGGATGCACATAAGACCCTGATCTGTTGAGTGACAATCGCCGTATTGTGAGTATTCAGTGACAATTACTTTTTAATTGGTTAAGTGAAGTTTAAAGTGGTCTAGTGCAGCCTGTGGTTTTCAACCTGTGGTATGGGGACCATAGTGGTCCTTGAGGGGGGTTCCAGGTGGTCCCCCAGCTAAGTTGGTTAACAAGATGAAAAGTTACCAGATGTAACTATTGGAAGCGTAGACATGAAACCAAATGGGCCCTTGGCTTAAGGGTCCATTTGGTTTCATTTTACACTCAAGAGTTAAAAAAAATCATCATGTGAATTATCCCAAGTCTACACATCTGGAGAATGTAGAAGATTAATAATGGTAATTTTGATCTGTATGTTGGACTGTTTGGTTTCCCAAATCCAGCCTGGAATTGTGGGGCAGTAGTAGGCCTACTTGTCACCTGGTCGTGGTCTTTCTATATTACCTCTTTATCTGTCACTTTGCCCATGATTAAGACGCACAGGCTGCGCAGCTGTGGTTGGACTTAGTGTTGATGTTGACAAAAACATGAACCGTAGTTCTAGAAATTATGTGCAGCTGGCTTGTGTCCGTGCGTGTGCGCGCGCAGTGCGTGTACCATCCGACATTTCGCACCCCCTGCGTTCAAAGTCAAACTACGCGTATGGTTTTGGGGGCCTACTTGTGCGCAAGTTGGCACTCGTCAACCGAGCAGTGCAGCCAGCAGATCTAGTTGGAAACGCGTTGAGGAGGAGGAGGAGGTGGGGGAAGCCATCAAACAAGGACAAAACACAAACGTTCGATGTGTGTATGAGGCCGCCGAAGCTGCTGCGACCGCCGACACTTCACTTCATTCAAACAAACTGCTCCTGAATCGCGCGGAGCAGCAAGCTGTGCCTGTGTGTGTGTGTGTGTGTGTGTGTGTGTGTGTGTGTGTGTGTGTGTGTGTGTGTGTGTGTGTGTGTGTGTGTGTGTGTGTGTGTGTGTGTGGCGGGTGAACGGATCACTCTGCGAGACCGTCATTATAAATAATTACACGCTTCCTACTATACCCGGCTCGGATCAGATCGGCTCGGGACGGGACGGTCTATATCCGATCGCCATACGTGCAGCGGCAGGCAGGGGAGTGAGGTATAGTGAAGGAGGGGAGGGGAAGGAGAGGAGGGGGGCAACACCGCCGACCAACCAAACACCTGCAAGAAGTTTTCGCTGGAGAGAGAAAGAGAGAGAGAGAGACCTCCCTGCCGCCGATCGCACAGTCCCACATACCTTCACAGTAGTCGGAGGACCCCACCACCCCCGGCATTCACCTCAACAACAACAACAACAACGAGGATCGATCGATCGCGCGGTGTGGTGGAACGAAATCGACCGACTACAAGAAGAAGAAGACGCGGTGGTGGAGGTGGTTTTGGTAGTGGGAGCGCTGCCTGCCCCCCCGTCCGATCGCCTACTTACTAGGACGTGTACCTGCTCTTTTAGTGGACGCGGATCTATGTTGTGATTCATTTTGCAAGAAAGAAGAAGTGTGTTTTGTTTGCTGGACACTAGTGGCGGACTCATTCGGCCGGGGATCGCATCGGGAATGCGATCGCACTGATCGTCATGATCTGAGGGGGGAAAAAAGAAGTGCTTTGATTTCAACTCGAGAGAGTGAGAGTCCAGAGAGACTCTTCTCTTCCCTCTCCTCTCTGTTGGATTACAAACTCCTCGTTTCTCTCCTCTCCGACGCCGTGCTGGTGTTTGGTGGTCACGGTGGTGGTGGTGATGTCTCCTTCACCGTGGTGGATGTGTGTGATCTGTGCTGTTCTCATCACCACCGCCGTCGTCCCTCTCCAAGGAGTACATGGTGAGTTGTAGGCTAGTATAAGAATAGTTCAGCAGCCCTCCGCTATTAATAATCGTTGTTTCAACCTTTTTGATGCCCAGGGCCCAGTATTTATTAAGCATTTGAGCCACGGACCACCATTTGAGGACATTTTAGCCCCCACAGACCCCCCAAAACTAAAGATTTCTCTTGCTTTTGTCCACAATTCCAGGCTAGATTTGTGGAAACAAAACAGATAAATTAACTTATTAACTTACAGATCAAAATGACCATTAATCCTCTAGTTGTGTAGACTTGGCCTAATTAAGATGATGAATATTTTAACTCTTGATAGAGTAAACATGAAACCAAATGGACCCGCAAGGGATGTGGGGAAACAAAACAGGCAAACATACAGATCAAAATGACCATTAATCTTCTACATTCTCTAGTTGTGTAGACTTGGGGCTAATTCGCATGATGAATATTTTAACTCTTGAGAGTGTAAACATGAAAGCAAATGGACCCGCAAGGGTCCATTTGCTTTCATTTTTACGCTCTCTAAGAGTTACATCTGGTGAACCAACTTTCCATCCTTTAGCCTGGGGACCACATGGAACTCTCTGAAGAACCACTGGTGGTCCCCAGACCACTGGTTGAAAACCACTGATCTAAGTGGTTCCCATTTCAAAGTGGGGTCTACTATGGGGCACCCCTACTTCAGGGGTCCTTAAAGAGGGAGTTCCAGGGTGGTCCCCATTGCAAGTTCCATGATATGATGATGGTTAATTGAAATGGAGCCTTATGGGGACGGTGACTCTAAATGGAACCAAATAGACCTGTGATTTAGTTCCACTTGTACACCCAGAGTTAAGTTAATTAACATTGATTTTTATTATGATGCTAATTGGGGGTCCCAGTCAGTGATAGAAATACCATGGGTGTTATGTAGACGAATGCTAGCCGCAATGCAACTCTAGATTATTTCATAATTTGGGCTTATCTAGACTCTAGATAAGCCCAAATTATGACTCTATATCAACTCTAGATTCTAGAGTTGCAATTCGGTCCATCGACTCTCCCATAACAAGAATCTTCATCTGCGAATTGCTTGTATTAAACAATGTTAAACTCACCAACATTGCAGCTGTATAGAAAAGTTGAATTATCCCCTTTCTATCTGCAAAGCATTTGTTTCATAAAAAATCCGCCATAGACATTCTGAGCTGCTTTCTGTCAATAAATTCTCTGCAGGTGATTAATTTTCGAAGTGCTGGAGTTTGGAAGCGCTCATTGTAGGTCGCTGAACAGCCCTGTTTCGAATTGGCATATACTGTAATGCAGGAGGCAGCAGTGCGACCCGTTGGCCGTTGATACAAACAAGTGCTTCCAAACTCCACTACTTTTATTTACTGACAGAAAGTAGCTCATAACAGATTTTTATTAAACAAACACTTTACAGAATGAAAAATGATAATTCAAGCTCTCCTTACAGCTGCAATGTTGGCGAGTTTAAAGGGGAATTCCATCCATTTTCAGTTTTTTTTTCTCTGAGTGCGCACAAATGCAACCAAATGAACCCTAACGTGTTCATTCGGTTGCATTTCAGAAAAAAAATGAAAATGGGTGGAATTCCCCTTTAACAACACAACTACAGTCTGTGCCATGCATCCATCACCTAGGCTGTAATACATACAGACTCATTTGAAACAATGGTTGGAAACACATTATGTATTTAAAATGAGGTGACATCTATAACGATTTCGAAGTTATCCGTTTTCCAAACAAACCAGGCGCAAAACCTCAACGGTAGGCATGCAGAGACGTACCAAGCATTACTGTAACCACAAGCCAGAAACCACCCATTCCTAATTGAACTTCCTTTGCCATGTAGATAGATATTTGGTTACCAGGCAGTATAAGAAGTTCACCTTTTTTGTATTCTACAGTACACTCATTAGCATGTTATGGGGTTTCAGGAAATCTGGAAGTCCTGGCACATTAAAATGGTTATTATTCTCTTGGAACAATATAGCCCTAATTAGTAGTATAAATACATCACTCCCTTGTCCAGATATAAAACATAGCGTAACGGTAGTCTAGTTCCCCGTTTGGACTGTCAAATTCAATCTGTTCAGGTTCTTGTGATACTCTTGTTGTTGATATTTCAACCTTACCGGTCCATTTGGTTTCATTTTACACTCTCCAGATTTAAATTATGTTTAAACATGTGAATGTGAATGATTTTAAATAATCTACACAATTAGAACACGTAGAAAAATTGTTATTTTGATGAACGCTTTGCCAGTTATCTCTATACTCTCCATTGTGGACAAAAAACATCCTTGGTTTTGGGGTCCCAGAGACTAAAAAACTCAACATCAAATGGTGGTCCGTGGTTAAAATGACAGAATAAATGCCTCCCCCTGGCCAGCCGGGGCGCCTGATGAAGGCGACAGGAACTGGTTGGAATAACGTGTTCCTTCCACGCGCTACGTCCAACCAGGGAAACTCCCCCTGTCAGGTGAAAAGAAGGCAGCTTGGACTCCTCACGCATTGAAGGAAGCATGAGGCCAGTCCGCTGCCTCCACAGGTTGGCGGAGGGTGTGTATAGAGCCCAGGATCACATTAGGAATTGGCAGTGGGTGAAAACATGGGTTACGAAGTCGGGGGACTTTTTTTTTAATCAGATATCCTTTTTAGAGCACAGACCTTCCGGGGTCTGCCTAACTGAGACTCTGTAGATCCAAGTTTGTTTTCTTGAAACCCGAATGGAGTTAATCATCGGTGCTCGGTTTCAATTTAAAACACGTTTTATCATCACCCTGTTAGGAGGACTTAAGATAAGTAACATATTTATTAAGAAAAAAAGCCAAGATTTTTACAACAGGGGCGTTTTTTGCCATTAGGCACACATGCTTTAAAAGGATCCCAGGCTAATAAGCCTCATATGGATAAATACATTATACTTGTCCTCTATAACTAGAATTGAACATTTTAAAACACATGTACGGTAATATGGTATTTAGTTTAAGTAAGTAAAGTAAGTAGCCTTGCCAGGCCATGATGTCAGGAGGCCCGGCTGAGCCATTGAGGCCCATATAGGTCAGGAGCCTATCTCCTGTTTCTGTAGCGTGAGGCAGCTTGATGTACAAGTACACCCCCTGGACATGACGCTAGTATATCGCAGGGACTTACCCCCAATCCATCCCTTGATGCTGAGTGCCAAGCAGGGAGGCATTGGGTCCCATTTTTAGAGTCTTTGGTATGACCCGGCCGGGAATTGAACCCCGACCTCCCAGTCTCAGGGCGGACACTCTAACCACAAGGCCACTGAGCTGGTTTATTTAGTTTAAAATAGTTCATAATTGTATGCCTTGGCGCCATTTTGCTGTGCCTCTCATAGGTCACATGCGTTCGTATGACATCACAGGAGATTTTCCCTGGAGCCAGGGGGGCTCCAGGGAAAGCCCAGGGGGGCTCCAAATTGCTTAGAAACGCCACTGGCTCATGAGCCCCGTCTTTGTGGCGAAACTCATTCGCCTCGACAGCCGGCGACAAACTTGTGATTTAAACCGGCGTATCGTTTTCACTAGTCCCTACCTCTGCGGGTACAATAAAACATACAGTCATTTATCTTGTCTCGCTATGGGGTGACATATTGACAACTCGGGGAGTTTTTTCGGTGCGCGAGGAGGACACACGCGTTCGGCTACAAGGGCAACAGAAAAGGATGATTGATTTCTTGTTGTTGTTGTTGTGTTTTTTCTCTTTCTCTCTCTGTCTTTCCCTCAAGGATGTTATTGAGCTTGACCCGGCGTTGCTCGGGAAACAGATGAATGAAGGCGCTGCCAAAAAAAATAGGCAGCGTCCCATCAGTACAATAATAATCTGAGATGATGCCTGCACTTGATCATAACGCTGTTTCACCCCCTTTCTCCCCCACCACCATTCTTCTCTCCCTTCTCTTCTCTCTTCCTGTTACCTCCCAGGAGCCTGCATGTATCAGGGGAACACGTTCGCCGTAAGTAAACCCCCCCGTACACCCGCTTCTACCATTATCAAGCACCATCTTATCGAGGAGGCATGTTGTCTGGGAGCCTATTCACTGATAAGATGACAACTGCGATCTTATCCACGGATAACAGTCAAATCTGCTTGCGGTTAGGTTTAGGGGTAGGTTTAGAAAAGGGTGTAGCAATGGCTCGGTTGAGGGTCGGGCATTTAGGATTAGGGTTACGGTTGGAGGGGTCTAGGGGTTTTGCGTCTCGGACCAATGGGAGTCTGCAGAGCGTGGCCATTCTGAGACGAAAATGTCCTGCTGATGACAACGTGATAACTGCGATTTTATCTACTGATAACGGTAGAATCCGCTGACGATCCCATGTTTGCCAAAATGTCACCTGTTAAAGGGGGATTAACATGAAACTGAACTTTTTATTTTATTTTTTTTATTTCTTGTGTTTTTGGTGCTCCCATGTGTGTTTTCTATCCGCACAAATGATCTACTGTGTTTTCCGACTGCAGCGGAAGATATAGGGAGTGAGTTTGCGGTTAGTTTTGGAAGAGTTTAGGGGTGCGTGGCGGAACCTTGGCCAGGCGTTTTTAGGGAGGCATACTGCCAGTTTTCCTGTGTGGGCTGATCTGAGTGCACGGCAGGGCTTGTGGGGTGCCATGAGGACAAGACATGGTGGTGACATTCCCTCGGTTGCTTTGAATGCAAGTTGTGTGAGTTTTGAACTCTGTGTGTGTGTGTGTGGGAGCCAATGGAGGGAGCGGAGAAGTGGGAGTGATGTGTGAGAATACTGGCTGGTTAAAGACCAAGCAGGCTGTGGCGTTTTGGTATTAATTAATTGGAGGGGCTTATAAGTTTGCATGCCGGTAGACCAGAAAGGCAGAGTTACGGTAGTCCAGTTTTGATATGACTGTTGTCTAGCAACCTATGATTGCTCTTCAGTCGCTACTAGTCAAGCCGATGCCCTACCCGACACCGACTCCTACTCCTACATACAGTAACATATTTGTAAAAGATTCATTCATTGAAAATAAGTTCCAGACTGCGGCTTAAAAAAAAAAAAAAGTTTTAACACCGGGGCTCAGAGCCGCAGTTCTCAGCCAGCCGGACCAAATGATGATATAGCTGTCCACTTTGCAAAGCCTCATGGGTACTCGACGCTCATGTATTATTCACCGCGGAGGCAGCATTATCAAAGTAGTGCGTCTCTGTTCCCCTCCACTTAGGTCCGAGGGCCTAATTTGTGCTACCGTCGTAAGGCGTATTAAGGCGGCAGGAATAGCGCGAACTCGGAGGGTCGGCTGTTTTCGCTGTAGCGGTGTCGGGCTTAAGGTGGTGCGGTGGCACAGGTGCGGGGGTCGTTTGATGTCCACCGCTGTCGCTGCCCGTCCGGACGATTCTGAGCAGATAGATAGATAGACAGTGTCTCATCCATAATGCATGGGGGAGATGCTGACTTTGTGAATGATAATGGAGTTGAGAGAAGGCGACGATGGAACGGCCGCCAACTAAGTGCCACTACAGAGAACAGAATTCTGGCAGACGTGGGGATGGAGGTTGTTGGCATTTTAGTCGCCGCGGGGTCCAACAATCCTCGAATGCTACAGAGAGCATGTTGGGATGTCGAGACGATGGCTCTGTCTGTCTGTCTGTCTGTCTGTCTGTCTGTCTGTCTGTCTGTCTGTCTGTCTGTCTGTCTGTCTGTCTGTCTGTCTGTCTGTCTGTCTGTCTGTCTGTCTGTCTGTCTGTCTGTCTGTGCCTTTCAAAAGTTTCAACTGGAAGCTGTCATCTTGTTTTTGAGAGGTGCAGCAGCAGCCACCTCAATCCATGGCAATGTGTGTCCCTCCCGGCTGGGGCCAGTTGTGACCAAGCACACAAACAGCGTATAGCTTTTGTTCACCATCCAAGTGACACTAGTGCGCAGCCTGACACACACACACGCACGCACGCACGCACACACACACACACACACGCTGGTATCCCAGACCAATTTGCTGACAGGCATGTTTTTTTTTTTGCCAACAGCTGATTTGGTCCTTTAGCCCAGGCGTTTTCAAACTTTTTGACACCAGGGACCACCATTTATTTGACATTTGAGCCACGGACCACTATTTGATTACATTTTCACCCCAAAGACCTAAAACTAAAGAATTCTTTTGGCTTTGTCCACAATTCCAGGGTGTATTTTGCCAACAAAACAGTGTAAACTTCTTAATCAAGTGGTGCTAATTCAGATGATGAATATTTTAACTCTTGAGAGTGTAAAAATAAAACCAAATGGACCCTGGCCCGCCAGGGTCCATTTGGTTTCATTTTTACATTCTCAAGAGTTACATCTGGTTAACCCAACTTTCCGTCATTTAGCCTGGGGACCACCTGGAACCTTCTCAAGGACCACTGGTGGTCCCTGGACCACCTGTTGAAAACCCCTTGCTTTAGCCAGTGGCCAGGCTAACACACGTGCATGCCAGTGAGGAAAGCTTGTACTACCACTACACTACAGACTACAGTACTACAGCACAAGTACGAACCAGCACCACTCAGTGCAGACAGGTCTGATTTTTAGCTTGTTGTTTCCAATGCAAGTCGTAAGCCAGAGGCAGTTTGACTAATCTGATTCATAGTAGAACTTATTTTCACTGCTGCAAAGGCAAAAGCAAGTTGAGGAGGGATAAGCACTTCATTTTGGGACAGAACCGTGTGTCATTTTCTAACCACTTTAAAACCCGGCCATCCTGATACCAAATCCACATTTGAAGGACAGGAGGGATTCAATTTCTCTTTCTGTTTATTTTTTTATTTTTATTTTTATTTTTTCATTTTAAATCACACAGAAACATTATTAAATGATATCCTTTCACCTCCAGAGTGCAGACTAAAAAACAGCTCAAATATATGAAACGGCAGTAAAGTGCCTCTTTCTCTCGGACCTAAATAAAAGCCAATTTTTTGGGCTGTGCAGTTCAGACTCGTATATCATTGTTAGACCCTTGCAAACACACTATTCTGTCAGAGCCGTTGTAAAAGGGGGTTGGCGAGGGCTTTGGTTTGAGGGTGACTATACAGTATATAGCTGTTGTAAAGGTCTCTTCTGCCAAATGGAGTGGCTTTTCTTTTTACGTAACTGCCGCTCTCTGTGTGTGCACTTGTCGTGGAACAGCAGGTGTCGTTCGACCTCCTGATGACTGTATGAGTTTTGATTTGTAAAGTCACTGATTCAGTGTGATTGGACTTCTGCTCATTTTGATCTTTTTGTGTCCGGAAAAGAAATATCAAAACTCTAAGCTCACAACGCCTCATGATTTGATTCGTTGCGTGATTACTTAAAGGGAAATTCCACCCAATTTCAACATTCTACTATGACATGAATGCCATGTGGACGTGATAAAAAAAAGAAAATGTTGAAAATGGGTGGAATTCCGCTTTATAGGTAACGAGCAGAGGCGACGTGGAGTTAGATTCTGATTTTAAGCAAATATGTTTACAAACACAGTGTTTGTACACACTAAAGTTGCCTCTACAAGAAGTCATAGTTGTAACGTCCCCAAGACTGCTTCTAAAATGGGTCATTGTTTCCAAAGAAAAAAAACGTGGAAGATTGTGAAAGCTTTCCGAAAATAAGGATAAAAGGTACCACAGGAGGTACTGAAAAAAAAAAAAAAAAAACTCTGTTGGGCATTTGGCCAGGCTCCGGAATCCCCGACTGTAGGACATGCTTTACTTTGACTTTTTTATCTGAAGAGATCTGATCGATGTCGTTTTAATGTACGTATATGTCTACCCGCGCAATGTATTCCAACATCCGTGTTTGGCCCCCGGGGCGCCGGTGGCCACGCTAGACGCTAGACAAGATGTAGCCTACTTCCTTGGCACACAGAGTGACGCTTGTACGCCGGGTGTTAACTTGAAACTGTTGCCATCTTTGGCAGACCCCGAATCGCCAGGGGTGTAGTGGAGGGGGGGCGCGGGGGGACGGCGTCCCCCCCACTTCTCGCATCTAAAATATATTTTAGGGGCAAAAAAGTAGGCATATGTTTTTTTTTTTTTTTTTTGTCATTTACTTTTATGGATACAATTGTAAACAATGCATTGTAAGCAATCTTTCTCAATGTGCTATACTTGTTTTAATGGCGTGTCTGTGTGTGTTGCGCAGGTGCACGCAAATGCGCATGCAAATGCAAGTGTGCATGCATGTGTCTTAAAGGGGAAATCCACTCATTTTCAATATTTTACTATGTCATTAATATACCGTAGAGATGTTGTGTGGACGTGGTAAAAAGTCCCCCCCCCCATTCTGTGTTTCCTAGAAATAGAGTTTCACCATGTTAACGAGTTTCCGTTTTTCTGAGAGTGTACAAACGGAACCAAATGGACCCGCTAGGGTCCATTTGGTTCACATTTGTACACTCTCAGAAAAAAATAAAATGGGTGGAATTCCCCTTTAAGAGGCACCCCCCCTCCACTTCTAAAAGCCACTACAACACTGCGAATCGCTATTTCATAGCCGCTATTTTTCCTTCTTCGTAAGTTTTGTATGCCGACTGCACGGCAGTAAAAAGAAAGAAAGAAAGAAAAAAGAGGCGTAATGGGGGAAAAAATGCAAAGTAATGGCACAAAATGGCTTTTTAAGTTGTGTTCTTTTTCTTCTTTTTTGAAAACCTCCACTTTTGTCTCCGGGAACATGCGGTAATGTCTCTTAAATACCTTCTTGGAAGGTGCCTGTTCTCTGGGGTGTAGTTTAGTCGTCGCCATGCCCGGGCACATACAGGCGCACCGTACATACTGCACATTACACACACACACTCTAAAATGGCAAATAATAACAAATTCCTGCTCCTGCGCTGCTGTGTTATCAGCGTAATTACAGTAGTACGGTTTAGTGCGTACCTAGGTACGCCTCCCCCTTTTTTCCCCCCATTGTACGCCACTGCCAGGGTGGAAGAGTTACACAGATTTATTTAACCTGTTTAAAACTTTTATATATACCCCCCTGCCCCCCTTGAAACATACGAAAATGTTCCCTGCCAATGTGCCGCTTGAGAGAGGACTTGTCTCCTGGTTGTAGCCGGTTAAGCAAAAGTGGTAAGACCGCAAATACACTCTTGTTATGAGTGGAAAGGCCTGCATTCAAAGATTTATTGGGCTTGCCACCCCTAATGACTACATCGTATTAATAATCAAAATAAATGTGCACAAGATTTACCTCAGAGATGTAGTTATGTAAAAATGTGTCCACGCATCTGCGGACTGAAAAACCAGAGCACACACACTCATGCCTCCGCTTCATGCTGTGTTGCCATGTCTGGTCATTATAAGCAACCGTTGACTTGTTTTTTTTAATGTACAGTAGGAAGTCACTTACAAGCCCCCAAAAAACATCAACCAGCAACTACCAATAATGTATTTGTATCTAAAGTGTACAGTTGTTTATTTCAGCGTACTTCCTAAAGTTTATACCAGTATTTTCCCCACATTTCTTCACGTCAAGGAAGCCCAGATTAATATGTAAATGTTCATTTATTCTCTGTATTTTTAAATGACAGATGTACAACCTCACCATGTGTCGCCGGGAGTGTTTAGACCAGCTATTGTCATCATTTGTGCCAGTCTCCATAGACTCGGTCACTTGGTTTCTGTCGCAAACATGGCAACACAAGCAAGAGAAAGGAAATGAAACTGCACTCCGTACAAACGCAAAGACTTATGGGCCATAACAAAGCCGGGGAGAAACATAATGTCAAAGTAGCGATGCCGCCTGGGAAAAAGTGCGGTATACTCGATGTGTGTGCTTGTACTGCAGGGCTGTCAAACTCAGATATAGAGTGGGCCAAAATTTAAAACTGAACAAAGCCACGGGCCAAGTTTGAATGAGCTAACCTTTTAAAGGGGAATTCCACCCATTTTCAAAATTAGGTCTGAAAATAGGTCTGAAAGAAAAATCCTTAACATGGTGAAATACATCTTGGTGATGTCATCAGATATATTTCACCATGTTAATGATTTTTTCAGACCTCCATTTTTAGGAAACACAGAATTGGGGAACTTTTTTTTTTTATCATGTCCACACAACATCTCTCTCAGGTATATTAAGGACATATTAAAATGTTGTTGTTAACAAAGCGGGCCAGAGTTTGACACCCATGTTGTACTGAGTACCTTTCCAGCACTTGACAGGGAACGGACGAGAGGGGAACCGCGCTTGTTCGATTTTCCCAAACCCGGCCTTGATGAGAGTCCCCCCCCCCGCCCCCCCGCCCCCCCGCCTGCGCTTTGAGGGTTGCCATCAAAGCACAGAAAAAATTGCAGGAACAAGGAAGCAAAGGAAGCAAAAATTTGTCGAGGTGGTGTTTAAGACTGGAAGGTGGGAGTGTACTGTATGTGGGGGTGGGTGGGTGGGAAGTAAGAGAGACGGCAGGGCAGGTGAGAGGGGTTCCAGAGCGTGTCGGAACAGGGCTGAGACCCCTTAGGGGGCTCCTTCTTTTTTCCCTTCGGAGTTCAAAGCAACCAACCTTGGAATGGGGGCTGTTTTTTTTTTTTTTTTAAACGCGTCTGGGCGACGCACACGTACGCACACACACACGCGCAAACACAAATGCAGCAAAACGCCGGTCACTCACAGTGTAATGACAGATCCAACTTATGTTTTATTTAATGGTCTTACTGCATTTTGTTTTTTTGGTGTGCAAATGTTGTAGTTTCAGATTATTGTAAACAAACCATGCCTCGATATTTAAAAAAAATACGGTCTACAATCTGTGTTTTGAAAGCATATACTGTATGTATATATATTAGGGGTGTTGAATGATTAAAATTTTTAATCAAATTAATCACACCTTCAAAATTAATTTAATCATGATTAATCACCATTCGGACTATTTCGGACAATATGCCATGTTTTCCTGTGTATTGTTGCGGAAATGGAAAGACAGCAGGGCTATTCAACTAAATTGTTCAGGAGTCCGCATTGCCAAAAACCCAAGGGGCCCGGGGGCCAGACTGCCACAGAGACTACTCTCTACCATGACACATGTGTACACACATAGCCACATTTTTTAAAGTATTTCACTTTTAAAATGCTCCATTTATAAGAAAAGTGCAATGTGCATCTGGTCTTTCTAACATGCATCATATTTGAACCAAATCAAAATACACGTTTAAAGTGCAGCTTATGAAAAGGTTGTTCATATCTGCACAACAGCAGCAAATCACAACATCTAAGGCACACTTATTGTGCTCTCTCTTTAATTCTCAAAAGGCTTCCAACAGGGGACAGGACTAGCCTACACACAGGCAACTAATGACAGTGATGGCACATCTTTGACTGGCCAGTGGCCATACAATAGGGCCCACCACGTTCATTTCATCAAGACAGACAAATACAAATATTCACTAATGCAACGCCAAAAGCAGAAAATCATAGTAGAGGTAAACGGGGAAAGAAATAGAAATCTACCTCCTGCAGCCAGCATGCACTCGACTCTTCATCATCTCTGGGTGTTTTTTTCTTCTTGACAATAATCCATGCAACAGTGGCGTCTCTTACCATCGGATTATTTTGCGACAGCATTGACTTGGTTACAGAGCAAATACGTCTGCCTGCGCTCCCTATGGAGTTTCAATTTAGCCATTATTTCTCGGTCCACTCGTTATTAAACTGGCGATTTTCTGAATCAACTTTTCTTCTCAGTTTCGATGGCGACGCGGCTAAACAAACACACCATTCATTCATTCGTTCATTCATTCATTCATTCATTCATTCATTCATTCACACCACAATAGTTGGGAGTGATCCGAAAGAGCTCCGTGTTTGTTTTGTTTACATCTCACTTCACGTGGAGGAAGTAGACCTCCTCTGGAAGGGAAGTGGAAGGGACCATAGAGACTAGTGACAGACTAGCGACATTGAGGGGTCACAGAACAGAGCGTGCGCTGCTATTCAGTTAGCTGTACTCATGCTCAGTGGAAATGAAGAGCAGCCGCCATTAGACCATTCCATGGAAGTGAACGGAGATGTCAGGCCACCAGTTTAGTAGCCCTGATATACTCGCTCGAGCCCATAGACTCCAATGCATTCCGCAACTTTGTCCCTATTTGTTGTCCCCCTTTAATAGAGTCGCCAGCGAGTGGAATCACATCCGAGACAGAGCGCGCGCACGCGCACGCGCGTGCATGTGCGTTAATTGCGTTAAAAATTTTTACGCAAATAACGTAGAAATTTAATCAACGCCGTTAACGCGTTAAAAATCAACACCATTAATATATATATATATATATATATATATATAATATATATATATATATATATATATATATATATATATATATATATATATATATATATAAAGTTTCCTGACAGGTGTGACTTTAGTTCTGTTCTGTGGTCTCACTTGCGGCTGTTTTTTTTTTTTTTTCTGAGTGCTAATCCAAAGGACAAAGACGAGGCTGTTTTCACATTTTGGGGGGAGAGAGAGCAGAGAAAGAGAGAGACAGAGGGATTAGTGAGCCCCACTGACAGGAGGAATGATCTGTGATGTTAAAATACTTAAAGGTGTTATAGGCAACTTTTTTTAGCCAAAAAATAAAATTGAGGATATTTTTAGACCCAGACCCCAAGATTTCTTTTTCTTCTGTCCATGATCATTAATCTTCCAGTTGTGTAGATTTGGACCAATTTGCATGATGAATATTTTAACTCTTGAGAGCGTCAAAAATGAAACCAAATGGACCCGCCAGGGTCCATTTGGTTTCATTTTTACGTTCTCAAGAGTTACATTTGGTTAAAACAACTTAGCTGGGGACCACCTGGAACCCTCTCAAGGACCACTGGTGGTCCCCGGACCACCTGTTGAAAACCCCAGTTCTACCTCTCTTCCATTTTAGCGCTGCAGCCGTTTCCCTGCACACAGACACTTGCACTTGCCCTGCAGACGGCACACAACCTTTTGTTGTCAGCAAATCGTGTTGTCAAGACATTCGTCCGGGTGGCGGTGCTAGTGTGTGTGTGTGCGGGGGGGGGGGGGTGAGGCGGGCTGAAGCCAATCACAGCACGGTAGCAGTCTCCAGCAGTGTCGTAATGAGCCAATAGAGTGGAGGTTAGGAGGCGCTATAAGAGTCGAATCTGTTTACAAACACAGACTTTGTACACTTGATGCATTCCTCAAAATCAAACAGAAATATACATATATTATTTTCTAGCATATTTCAGCGTATTGTTGGTGCTCTTTCCACACATTCTTCTGGGTACTGTTTTGCGTGCGCGAGCGAGCGTGCGTGTGATTGTAAGCAACCTAGTTGTTTTTGTTTTCGGGGGCTTTGGGGGTTTTCGTAGACCTGGTTTGCTTGTGTCTTGTTCTCACAAAAACTGGCAAATGCCGCTGACAGGCTTGCCAAGGCCTTAAAGCCGCAATCTGTAAGTTTTCGCAGCCTGTGAAACGTCTTATCCGCTCTCCCAGGCGCAGAACCTCCCAGAGAATCGAGGATGTCATGTGGAAAGTGAAATCGGGCAGCGTATTAATGCTCCACTGCAATGCATTGTGCTGGAGTGTTGTAGAGAAAATGGTTGATTGTGAGCGTAAAGTTGTTGTGACATTCATTGTCATGTCCTTTCCTTTTTAGGTTTTATGATCTCAATTGCACATTTGAATATTCGGTGGGTTTTCTGGAGTTTGGGGTTTTCTGTGGGGGTGGAAAGGTTTTTGAGCTGCAATGAAAACAGCCAGAACAGGGGAAACAGAGTGACATCTGCTTGCCAATCACATTGAAATGTATGGGATTTGCAGAATGTGACACAACATTCATAGGAAGAAACAGCCACAGTTCTCTCTCTCTCTCTGTGTGTATGTGTGCACGCATGAGTGGGTGTGCATGACTATGTGCAGTTTGTGCACGTCGGTTTATGACTTTAAAAGGTGCTGGTTGACTGTTGTTGTTGTTGCTGCACATGTTAACTAAATAATTGATGACTCAGCTGTCTCTTTGAGCATGATGCGGAATAGTACAGTACAGAGGATTACAGTAGAGTAAAGTACAGTACAGATGTGTTCAGTACAGTAAAGTACAGTGACAGTACAGTACAGTACAGTAAAGACAGTACAGAGTTCAATACAGTACAGTAACAGTACAGTAAAGAGCAGTTCAGTACAGTAAAGTCTCAAACATACTCCAGGGTGAAGTGACTCGCGTTGAAAGGGTTTCACCGCAATGTAGTTCTGAAGGCTTCACCCCTGGCTCATACATACTGTACTAATCCTACATAAAACTACACCGTGGTGAAAACTCTTCACCTAATGTCACTTCACCATGGAGTATGTTTGAGATATAACAGTACAGTACAGTAACAGACGAACAGTACAGTACTGACAGTACATTACAGTACAGTACAGTACAGTATCGGGACCCATCAGTACAATAAAGAGCACATGTCGTACAAAGCACATCAGAGCAGGTCCTCCACCGCCGCGGCACCCCTCGGGGTTGTCTTTGTTATCACCTCCTGCCGCCGGCTTCGCCCTGACGCTCGCAGTATTTCCTCTGCACACTTCGATGCGCATCGCGCTTCCCCCTGTGAGCGGGAGGACGGCATGCGTGTCGCAGACGGCATGCACCGCGCAGCCAACCGTGAACCGCCATCAGTTGAAACATGTGGGCACGACATTATACAACCTTCGTGCTGTTGGGGAAACGTATTTCCCTTTGGCAAGGGTCCATTTGGGTCCCTTTGGTTTCAGAGTTAAAATATTCATCTTTTGAATTAGTCAACACAACTACTGTAGAAGATTAATGGTCATTTTTGATTTGTATGTTTGCCTGTTTTGTTTCCCAAATCCAGCCTGGTATTGTGGACAAAAGCTTTGGGGTCTGTGGGGCTAAACATGGACTCAAATGGTGTTCTGTGGATCAAATGCTGAATAAATGGTGGGCCCTGGTATTGAAAACCATCAAGGAACATGATCGTACGAAGCAATGTGTGAGGCACAACAAACTTAGCTTGACGTAGATTAGCTATAGCTTAGCTTGTGAATGAATGTTCCAATCAGAAGTCAGTGTTCTGGTCATGTGAGCGGTCGCACATGTCACAACAACGGACCACTATCTCGGACGAACGTATAGCTCACACAACTGCAGATGAATAAAATGAATTATTAGTTATTTATTAAATGTATTAAGCCATGTGCCTCGGTCAGTTATTACGGAACAACCCACTGGTTGGTAAGGTGTTATCTCTTACTTATCTAGCAAGCAGAAAAAAGTTGAAAAGGAAAAAAAAAAGAATCGGCAGAAATAGACAACCTATCACATAACCATAGTGAGTGGTTTCAGTGGCATTCAGTACGTGTGTCGCCCCTGGATACTCCATCAGCTCCAGACATGCATGCCACATGCATGCCGTCCCGATCCGGAGATCCATCAAACAACACACACGCACACGCGTGCACACACACACACGCCTGCTACTGTAACACGCTCACACACATAGAGGCCAGCCTTTACATACCAACAGGCAACACCGCGTCCAGATATATCGCTCCTCCTCGCACCCTGAGGCTCGAATTCCTGCCGCTGCAAGTGCACGGACAAGTGTGTGCCCCCCCCCCCCCCCAGCAATCAAAATATATAGGCCACCTCGAGAATAGCCTGTACCAAGAAAGACAGTGGGTCTGTGTGTGTGTGTGTGTATAGCAGGGGCGTATCCAGGCATGGGCATGGGGGGGCAATGCCCCCCTAAATACCCAGTCTGCCCCCCCCCCAAACATGATGCCATGCAAAACAACCCAAGCTATTTCAAATTAAAGTGCTTATATTTAAAATGAAGAATTGAAACACTACTATACTGCTACTAACTACCATTTTGGCACCACTAAACCAACAGCATTTCATCATTAAAAACAGAAAACTCTCTGAGTCAGACCTTTAGCTTTATGCATGCTGTGTGTCTGTTGCAACTTCAACAACTACTGATGTTATTATTGATGCTTTACTTGACTAATAAAAGTCCTGTAACCGAAAATGGTATGGGTGCGGCGATGAAGCCGCCCCCATACCATTTTCTCTTCCCCCTCCAACATGTTCTCTTGCCCCCCCAAATGGGACATGTTACATCCGCCCCTGGTGTATAGTGACACCCCAGGTTATTTATAATGGTTGCTGCTTGCTTCGATGGCACTTACTACACGGACATGACTGCAAGCAGTGAGATCTCGGATGTGCATTGTTGAAGGGATGGACGCCGTAGCTTTAATGTTATTGAACGTGTATATATTCCAGGGTGAAGTGCGTTTAAGAGTTTCACCGCGGTGAAAACTCTTCACCTAGACTCACTTCACCCTGTTTGAGCCTTAAAGGGGAAGTCTGCCCATTTTCAACATTCTAATACATTAGTATACCCTAGAGGTGTTGTGTGGACATGATAAAAAAAGGTTCCCTCATTCTGTTTCCAAGAAATGGAGGTCTGAAGAAAACCACTAAGAAACATCTTGATGACATCATCAAGATGTATTTTCACCATGTTAATGGATTTCTTTAGATACTTCTTTTTTCTGAGAGCGTACAAATGCAACCAAATGAACCCATTAGGGTTCATTTGGTTGCATTTGTACGCTCTCAGAAAAATGTTGAAATTGGGCGTAATTCCCCTTTTAAGACGGAGGCGTAGTGCCCGTTGGGCCAGCTTAAAGGCATTATAGGCAACTACACATCACTTCTTCTTTGATGCTGCAGCTGTTTCGCTGCAGACAGATGCTTGCTTTCCCTGCAGATGGTCCAGAACTTTAGACACAGCAATCACAGCACAGCAGCAGTCTTCAGCAGTTTCATAATGAACCAATAGAGTGGAGGTGAGGTGACTCATGCTGCTGTTAAGTTTCCTGTCTGTACCTTTTGTACAGAACAGTGAGGTACAATTATGAGCATTACGTCCTTGAATTGGCAGTGTGTAATAGGGCTTTTAAGCAGTGATGTTGCCTAGTATACTATATACTGTAAGTAGGTCTGGAGTGTCTTATTATTGTCGGTATCTGGCCCCGTCTAACCCCCATGTGTTGAGTTTGGCGGTGTCTGGCATCAGCTTGTGGTCCAAAGGCGAGAGCCCTAGCGACTGAGCTACCTGTAGCTATATGCTAGCTTGTAGTTTTTGAAAGAAAGCTCATAGGCTCATATTTTTTTGCAGACAGTAGGTCTGCAAAAAAATCCATACCATGTATGAGCATATAGCCTATATGCATAATAATAACTATGGTATACTTACTGTCTAAAAAAAAAAAAGTCTACAGCCCTGGCTTCGAGAGTGAACCAGAAATGAAGTTCAGGCCGGGACAGGCTGCCCTACATCTCTGACCACGAGCGCTGGTTCCAACTCCCACAAAACTAGGCTTCGTTCGTTAGCGCCGCGAAGTGCGAACCCACAGGCAACCATTTCTCCGTCCCGCTCGCAAAAAAGAAAAAAAAATAGACTGGCGTTTGTCGTTTTGCTTATCAGACCATAACCTTTTGAGCACTCTTGTGTGTTGCCAAATGGCAAACCCACGATAATTGAAGTTCTCCGCATAATTAAAACAACCCCCCGCCCCTTCTGATATCCGGGATAATATAATGCCGCTGAGAGCACCATTGTGGCGGAGGAACGACGCACAGAAATAGATCATTTGAAGGCTTGCCATTTGTGGCTGGAGCGCTTGTGAATTATTAAGAGGTCTGAGGCTGTGAAGAACCTCCAGTCAACATGCTTTTAAAAGCCAAATGGCTTCTCACAGATCAAGAGTTTTTTTTTTTTTTTCCCCGCCGCTCATAATGTACTTTTCTGCCCACGCCGAGTGACGCAAGTTCTCTCGTTCAGAGCTGTTTAATCGAAAGCTACTCGAACTTCGCAATGCGAGCTGATGCAGTTTACAAATGGCAGAAGCCACACCTTCTTAGACCTATAGGAACGATGTAACATCATGTTTAGCTCACATGATGTCTAGGAGCCAGAATAAAACGGAATCATCAGGTATAGTTAAGGAATATATCTTTCAAAGAAATCCATTAACATGGTGAAAACACATCTTGATGATGTCATCAAGATGTTTCACCATGTGAATGGACAGACCTCCATTTCTTGGGAACACAGAATGGGGGGAAACGTTTTTATCAGTGCACCCAGCACCTCTAGGGTATACTAATGACATATTAGAATGTTGAAAATTGGTGGACTTCCGCTTTTAAGAACAGAACCGAAGGTCTATCCATGCAGTCGCCCATGATGTTGTCACATGGAGGTCTTCAACAACCGTATTTGGTCAAAGTATATTTTCAGCCCAGTCCAAAACCTTACCGTTACGTCCGGGGATCAAGCAAGAGTCGAAAAAAAAAGTACGTTATTTATTTTGTAAATCATGATGTGGTGGAAAAAATAGTCAGGGATTTGACTTGCTTGGCCTCCTGGCATTGGTCAGGAGAAATGTGCCTGCTCCAGTGGTTTGTGAGATTAGCTGTGGACACACTGGCATGCACACAGGCATGCATGCACGCACGCATGCGCACACACACACACACACACACACACACACACACACACACACACACACACACACACACACACACACACACACACACACACACACACACACACACACATACCATTTTCACTTACAGGACTTTTATTAGTCAAGTAAAGCATCGATAATAACATCAGACACGCAGCATGCATAAAGCTAAAGGTCTGACTCGGAGAGTTTTCTGTTTTCAATGATGAAATGCTGTTGGTTTAGTGGTGACACAGCTGTAGTTAGTAGCAGTAGTAGTGGTGTTTCAAAACGGAAGGGTCTCTTCAGTGAGCCCGTGGGTCAAACACATTCCACCAACTTACGGCGTACTCCATTCGACCTAACCCCATAACGTTTTGATTTGCTCTGCACACAGCAGGGTCGGCAGTTAAAGTTTGAACACCTAGGATTTATCATTTAGCCGTGGAATAGTTAGTGTTTCAGAGAGTGTCATCAGGGCTGAGTAGTGGAGACGGTTAGGAGGATAAATAAGTGCTTTGCCCCGGTGCCCCGGCCGGTCTCTTCCCTGGAGTGGAAATAAGCCCCGCGCAGAGCAGAAATACTGACCAGCCTGCTGTGTGGAGGAGGATGAGGTCCAGTGGAACGCTGGCCAACAAACCACCGTGAAACACCTGGCCTATGGCAGACACTGGGGCAGCAGTGGCTCAGGGGTAGAGTCACTGGATGGTAACCACAAGGTTGCCGGTTCGAAGCCGGGCTCCCCCAGAGTTAGTGTGGACAATGTGTCCCTGAGCAAGACACTTAACCCCAAATTGCTCCTGATGTGCTGGTTGTGCCTTGCATGGTTTCCACTGCCATCAGTGTGTTAATGTGTGTGAATGGGTGACGCACAATCTACTGTATGTAAATCGCCTTGGATAAAGGCGCTATATAAATGCACCATTTACCACTGGTGAAATGAAGCACTCACATTTATTTACTTAAGAAATAATAATTGGCGGGAAGGCAACACCTTTGTTTTTAACCAGAGGAAACGATATTCTCTATGAAGGTTTTCTCTTTGCAATATCCGTACGAGACTGCGCACGTCCTTGTTGTTTTTCTGGTGAAAAACAATCACGCTCTGGCCAAAAAAAAAACGTCCATTTTGGACTGGAAAGTAGACTTTTTAATCACGCAAGCGTTTGTTTTGGTGAGTAGGTAAAACGTTCTTTATTTTCCACTCAGGCTGGTTGAAGATCCAAACAATAGATTATGTTGACTTTCTTTCACAGAGGTCCACTGCAAGGCAGAATCATGGAAGCTGTGGAGCTATAGACCAGGGCTAGGGCTAGAGAGCTGCCCCTGACAGCAACATAGTGTACTTATTTTGACTGTCTTAATTTTTCTGACGCCGTTCTCGAGCTGCTCGTGGATTTCCTGTTAGATTACGCCCGCCGGTCACGACGACGGCGCGTATCACGACGAAATGTAGATTTCATTCTTTAATCCAACTATTAGTCCCAGCGCATCGCCTGATATTGATCCCGTTGCTGACTTTCATTTGGGACAGACTTGGTGACAACTTTTTTTTTTTTTTTTTCCCATTTACACCCATTCAATCCAGTGCATTCAAACGGCTCTCCTCCGGTTTTCCCCCTGAATGTTGTGAGCGCATGGGTAAATCAGCTCGGGCTACACGGCTCTTCCTGACTTGTGACCCGGATGTTTTTGCTGAGATCGTCAGAAGACAGGTCAGCCAAGACAACAGAAACAGCATGACAGAAACAGCACATCCTGTTTAGGAGATCTGAGCTTCAAAATAAGGTTTTTTTTTACCGATCTCACTGGCTTGAGCCGTGGCAATGGGGAGAAAACAAAGAAGATGCGATCACAGTAAATGAGTTAACAAACGTCTGGAAGGAGGGGAATCTCCCCCCAGAGCAGCTCCTATAGCAACAACCTTTGGACAAACACCCTGGGTTAACCAGGCAAACAAATGAGCTGTAGCCTTTTTCCTGCACTCATTAACCCTCGCATAGCATCCAGTCTACTGGTGGCTTTGACAGCTTCCACTGTGACAGTTCCGGGTGGTGGAGGTCACAGACCTTTTGTCTCTCGACTTCATTCTCTGTTGTTTGATTCCCGGACCCCCTCTTCCCTTTGACTCTGATCTGTAAACAGTAGAATGGACCTCGACGCCGGGAGTTCCTTAGTATACTTTGCTTGCGTTCTTTTGTGTGTTATTTTTTATCTTAGGGCTGTAGAAAGTGTTTGGCCAGTGGATGGTAAATCTCGGCCAGGTCTTTCTTTCTTTGTTGGTCAGATGTTTGTACACTGTAATCTAGTCTACAGCAGTGGTTTTCAACCTTTTTGACATCAGGGACCACCGTTTATTCAGCATTTGAGTCACGGACCACCATTTGACGACATTTTAGCCCCAAAGACCTAAAACTAAAAAAATCTTTTGGTTTTGTTGACAATTCAGGGCTGGATTTGAGAAACAAAACAGTGTAGACTTCTTAATTAAATAGTGCTAATTCAGATGATGAATATCTCTTGAGAGCGTGAAAATGAAACCAAATGGACCTGCAAGGGTCCATTTGGGTTTGTTGAAAACCACTGATCTAGTCTACACCGTTGAGTTAGTTTGGCTGCAAAAAAAAGATCTACAAACTTCTGCGACCTTACGACCTGCAGACGTTTTTTAACTCAAATGTTCTTGAGGGGTCCCTCAAGAACGGGGTCCCTAAAAGATGTCGAGATGCGGGCCGACGTCCAAATCCAGATACCATCAGGGGAAGTTCTTGACGTGAAAAGATCTGCATGCCATTTCCATACTTTTTTTTTTTTTTTTACAGTCGAGTCTCTTCACAGGTCTCAGTGGGTCCATACATGCATTTTTATCCAATATAAGTTTTAGAACTTTTTCTCAACTCTGCCTCAAACAAATATACACACATACAGTTGCTCACACACACACACACACACACACACACACACACACACACACACACACACACACACACACACACACACACACACACACACACACACACACACACACACACACACGCCCTCCACGAGGAATTAGATTAACTCTGAAGTGAAGAATCTGCACTTTAATCATCCAGCTCTGGTACTCTGAGAATTGCACTATTTGTGAATCCTTTGTCTCCTTGGAGAGACCCAGTCATTTTCTTTTTGCTCGCGACGACAAACACACGCATAATATGATTCTTGGTCTTTGTAGCCCCTCTGCAGCCTGCCAGGGCCCCCCTCCTGAGATCGCGATCGGGTTTTTGCCCCCCAAAAAAGTCTTGGTAATAGTGCAGTCAGATCTAAAAGAAACCTGTGGTTTGGTTGCTGGATCAGGGGCGGATGTAACATTTCCCAATTGGGGGGGGGGCAGGAGAAAATTGTATGGGGGCGGCTTAATCGCCAGTGGCGCGAAGCGACACGGGCGATTAAGCCGCCCCCATACAATTTTCAGTTACAGGACTTTTAGGCAAGTAAAGTGTCAATAATAACATCAGTTGTTGTTAAAGTTGCAACAGACACGCAGCATGCATAAAGCTAAAGGTCTGACTCAGAGAGTTTTCTATTTTCAATGATGAAATGCTGTTGGTTTAGTGGTGAGACAGCTGCAGTTAGTCAGTAGCAGTAGTAGTAGTGTTTCAAATCATTTTAAATATAAGCACTTTAATGTGAAATATCTCAGGTTGTTTTGCACGCCATCGTGTTTAGTGGGGCAGACTGGGCATTTAGGGGGGCATTGCATCCCCCATGCCCAGGCCTAAATCCGCCCCTGTACTGGATGTTTTCGCCATGCATCTCTTCGCTCGTACTTTGAGCAGTCTGAAAAGGAACAAAATAAGAATAATAAACAAAAAGAAACAAACGCTCGTTTTTGACATGGCCACTCCATACACAGTGGCTCCCTGCTCCAATCAGGCACGGTCGTATACAGTCCTTTACCAACCCTCTGTTATGATCCTACATGAGCCCGGTGGTGGCTCGTTGTTCAGTTGGATTTACCGTAGCGCCTCGCTTGCCGCAGGCTTTTGGAAGAACAAGTTGACTAACAAGGCGGATTCACACAACATCACATTATTCTGAAGTGGTGCTGATTGACAGCAGATTTGGCTGGTCTTGTCATGATAAACCAAATCAAAAGTTAAATTGTCATTGGTTGTAATTGTACAGTGGTTGAGATATATACACTATACCAGGGGTCGGCAACCCAAGATGTTGAAAGAGCCATTTTTGACCCAAAATTAAATTCAAAATCTGTCTGGAGCCTCATTTTATTATTTTTTTCCTGAGAGTGTGCAAATGTGGACCAAATGGACCCTGGCGGGTCCATTTGGTTCCATTTGCACACTCTCAGAAAAAAAGGTCCTCAAAGAAAAATCATTAACATGGTGAAACACAACCTTTCTTCAGAAATAGAGTTTCTAAAACAAAATACAGGATTTTTCCAGAACTCCATTTCTAGTGCACACAACATCTCTAAGGTATATTAATGACATAGTAAACTGAGTAAACCTTTGAAAATGGGTGGTTCAGATTGAAAGCTCCACCTCTGATAACTGCTGGGCTTTTTTGACATCGCCAAGTGCTACTTTAACTGGCAACTGTCAGACAGCGCAATGTGTTTTGGGTGACTGAAATGTTTATATTATTTTGGTGCGGATCACCTCAGTGTGTGTATGTAATAATGCTACAGCCAGGGAGCCACTAGGGCTGTGTTCTAGAGCCGTATGCGGCTCCTGAGCCGCAGGTTGCTGACCCCTGCACTATACAGTGTAGAGTGCAGTGTGGTGTGCTGCCTCCCTCACACCCAGTAGATCCTGTGAACTTCCGTGGCCAGTTATAATTTCCTGGGGTCTATTAGGACTCTACCCCCCCCCCCCCCGCCCTCTTGTAAAAACAGCTAAAATCCCTTAAACTAAAGAAAGCAACAAATGAAAAACAATTATAAACACCCATCTTTTGCTTTCTCTAATGACAACCTAAAACCTGAACCTTGAAAACCAACGTTGTCATTTAGGCAGACCTGGAGCAGAGCTGACTGAGTCGAGTTGATCCAGGCAACAACAACGTGTGTGTTTATCGCCCTTTAGATCTTCACCAACTCATCTGTGTATGTTAACAAGCCTAATGCTTTATTGGTTGTTGTCCGCTCACCGCTATCATCGGCCTTCTATTGCGTTGTGATGGAAATATAAACCTACAAGTTGTTAATAAATAAAAAAAAAATCAATCTGTCAATCAATCAAAAAAATGCGATGCCCCGACTTGCTCATCGGTAGCAGGTAGGGGTTCTCGACACCCTAACCCAGCCAGAGGGGTAGCTGCCCGTCAAAACCCAGGCACCGCTTTCATTTCCCAAGCGTCTGCTCATACCTCCTTGAGCCCCTGTTGCCCAGGGGCGGATGTATCATTTCCCAGTTTGGGGGGGGGGGGGGGGGGGGGGGGGGTTGCGGAAGAAAATGGTATACTGGCATACCATACCATGGCATGGCATACCATTTTCAGTAGTGTTTCAAATTTTAAATATAAGCACTGAAATATCTTGAGGTTGTTTTGCATGCCATCATGTTTGGTGCCCCCCCCCCATGCCTATGCCTAGATCCGCCCCTGCTGTTGCCCCCATTAGTGTCTTCTCTGCCATGTAGAGATAGTGGAATCATCAGGGGACCCTGAGGGGGCTCTAAGTGTTGAGTCTGAGAATGTACAGGTGCAGAACCCGAATAAAACGGAGCCGCGAGGACGTGGGGTTGGTGGGGGGTTGGTGGGGTTACCATTTCGGGTCGTTCCGCGTGTTAAAAATGAATACCCCCCCCCCTTTTTTGGCTGTGTGGAGTTAGAGATAAGGCCTCCGTCGATGACAGACAGCAGAGACAGGACGTCTGCCTGTGTGTGTGAACCAGACCCAACCTGTCCGTCTGTGACTTCATCTTTCTTTATTTTTTTTAACCTTCCTTACCTTTCCCACTTTTTTCTGCTTTCATCAGCGTAAGCGATCCACCGCGTTCCCCCCCGAAGCCCCCGCGCGTTCGTCCGACCGACCTCACAGGATGCTGAGATATGAATCGGCCTATAAACTATTCTGTGCTGTACTTTTGGTGTCTTAACTTTTACATTGAAAAATAACAGGCGCTATTTTCCAATAGCGCTATGAGCCGTCAGATTCAGGTTTCTACCACCGGATTGTTTTGGAGGCCACATTCTAGTTTTTGACACCGGATTCTGGTTTCTGACACCAGATTCCAGTAATTCTGACACAAGATTCCGGTTTTTGACGCCAAATTCCGGTTTCGGAGACCAGATTCCAGTTTTTAACACCGGTTTCCGGTTTCTGACAGCAGATTCTAGTTTTTCTGAAAATAACTATGGGTGCGTTCGGAAATACACCCTAAACGCACTGGACTGCCCTGTTGTCGTTCGTTTATACCTGGTGTATTTGGGGCATTTGGTGCTCTTCGTTCGTTTATTCACACTGGTGTGTTTTGTGCACGCACTGAACAACCCTACGCTGGAGACGGGGTTGGCCGGTGTGGAAGGTTGATTGCGTCACAGCTGTGTCTCGAGCGCTGCCGTTCAATGAAAAGCAATACAACTGTTGTGAGCTAGGAAGCTAGGCTATGGCTAAGCATTGTACTGTGGTCCCCCAACTTTTCCATGTCTGTCAAGGACCTGCACATTTATCAAGTAAATGCATGCGGACCCCCATTTGAAAATACTTTCCAGGGGGACCCCCTTAAGAGAGGATTTATATGGCTTTGGCAGTGATTCTCGCCATTTTTGAGTGAGGTGTGTTGTCTGGTTTTAACTGCTCGTTCGTAAATCAACGCACTCGGTGACGACACGCCCACAAAACCAAATGAACTCGGTGCGCACCCAGTTTGTATTTCCGAACATACCCTATGTTTCTGCTTCAGCAAGGTTTGTGAATAACAAGGCTCTAAATATTTCATGCCACGGGTCCCCTGTTATTTTTCAATTTAAATCGTAAAAATGCAGCACAAATCTTTCAATATGTTCAGTCAAAGCGAACGTTTTGTAGAATCTACAATCAGGACAAAATGGGATAATATCAAGCGATCCCGGCGCCAATAAAGAGCCCCCCCCTCTCCCCGGCAAAAGAAGACTGCGCTCTCTTTTCCTCCCGCAGGGCAAGAAAAACAAAGGGAAATAATAGGAAAGTGGTTTGTTGCTCCTTTTGGCCCGGGTGTCGACCGTCGTGGTGCGTCGTTCCCCTGAACTCCTCCAAAATAATGGTCTTTGTGAGGACATGCCTCGACTTATTTTATTACAGGCTTTTTCTCCCCTGTGAGACGACGAAACAAAAGCCAACCCCCCCAAACACTCCCTCTCCGTGTTCTCCCTTTGTCTCTTGGTTCCTTTCAGAGGAATGCCATTCAAAAATAATGGGAGACGTGAACTCTTCTAAAGAGAGAGAGAGAGAGAGAAAAAAGGTTTTAACCTGAGGTGAAAATGAAGTTGTTTAACTTACCCAGCAGTGTGCAAATGGGTGATGCAGGAATGTTTTTTTTTTGTTGGAGTATTGTATAGGCTACTTTGAAGTGAATTTTGTTTTAATTTGAAAGCAGTGACCCCGGTATGTTTCTATTACCTTCCTATGAGAGCGGCAAGAGGTGACGTTCTTCTTTTAACGGTGCAATACGTTTCCGTTTCGTTAATATGGGTGCGGGGGAAAAAAATAGCTACGGTGTTCCATATGGTAATCATTGCTCTATAGAGACTGTTGGGGTCATGGGGTCTCCCTGCATCTCTATTACTCTTTAAACACGAAATATGTTTTTTTTTAGGTTAGCAATTGTATCCAATAAGGATTATAATATAAGATAAACACTTGATCTTGATCCCTGACTTGCAGGCAGACTGACAGACAGACAGGCAGGCAGGCAGGCAGGCAGGTAGGCAGGCAGGTAGACAGGTAGACAGGCAGGCAGGCAGGCAGGCAGGCAGGCAGGCAGGCAGGCAGGCAGGCAGGCAGGCAGGCAGGCAGACAGACAGACAGACAGACAGACAGACAGACAGACATGCAGACAGACATGCAGACAGACATGCAGACAGACAGACCGATAAATTGCAGACACTGGAACGATGTAACATTGAAATGGATTAATTAAATATAGAATTGAGATTCTCCTATCTAGTACATCTAGTACATTATATATTACTGCAACGGAATAGAACACAAGAAAACTAATTATCTGAGTAGTTATTTAGACTACAGTGTGTATGAAAAGGTTATTAAATGCCAACATTTATATGATTCAATTGATTTGTTTTCCTTATCTTTTTAAATAAAACTTTGTGCTGTGTACATCCACTTTAACTGATGCAAAAGCATCTAAGTGGCTCAACGGTTCGAATCCCCGCCACTCCTTCTCCCATCCGCATGTCATTGTGTCCTTGGGCAAGACATCCCAACCCCCAAATAGTTTGCTCCCGAAAGTGCTGGTTGTTGTGCCTTGCATGGTTAATGGTTTTCCTGACGCCATTGGGGTGTGTTTGTGTGTGTGTCTGTGTGCGTGTGTGTGTGCGCGTGTGGGGCTGAATGTAATATGCACTATGTAAAGCAGCCTTGGATAAAGGCGCTATATAAATGCACCATTTCCCCGTCACGCCGTTGCGCCCGGCCTCTCTCTTTTCGTCTGCCGGCGGCTGATCGTTATGAGGCGCGAGACGAGACGCGTCCAATTTGTGGGATACGCTCCCTTTAATACAAACGTCCCTTGAATTTCATTAGGTTGCTGTAATGAGTAAACCCACTCAGATGTTGTCCCGCCGGCGCTTTTTTTTTAAGTGACCCTCCATGCAAACCCCTGATTGTTGTCTTGTCCATCAGATAAGGCTTGTGCCTCTCGCATTTTCACACAAAGGAACGCGTTTCCATCCCCCGGCTCTCCCCTTGGGAGTGTGCGTCGAGGTGTCCTTGAGCAAGACACTCTCCTAACGGCTCCTGAGATGAGCTGGTTGATAGCACCACGCTCCGTTTGCTGCAGTGGTGTTTTTGGCTGATATTAGGCCATACCTGGGCATTAATATGTGGCCTGGGGGCCAAATGCGGTCCTTTGGCTGATTCTGACCGGCCCGGGGACCACCAGTGGTCCTTGAGAGAGTTCCAGTTAAATATGGAAAGTTGAGTTAACCAGATGTAACTCTTTGAGAGCGTAAAAAATGGACCCTTGCGGGTCCATTTGGTTTCATTTTTACGCTCTCAAGAGTTAAAATATTCATAATTTGAATTAGTCCCAAGTCTACACAACTAGAAAAAGATTAATGCTCATCTTCATCTGTATGTTTGACTGTTTTGTTCGCGAAATCCAGCCTGGAATTGTGGACAAAAGCAAAATAAATCTTCAGTTTTGGGGATCTGTGGGGCTAAAATGTCATCAAATGATGGTCCTCTGTGGCTTGAATACTGAATAAATATAGGGCCCTGGTGTTAAAATGGTTGCTTTTACTCTTACTTTCATCTTGCAAATAAATTTATAATACGCAGTCCTGGCCCTCCACAATATTTTATGTATCTCATTTGGCCCCTTGGGAAAAAATAATTGCCCATTGCATGAAATGCTTAAAGTTAATACAGGCAACTTTTTAGCCCCCCCCCCCAAAAAAAAATAAATGAATAAGAAAATAAATCAAAATAGATTTATAGCTTCTGTATATTTGTTTCCTTTCACCCCCTCTATGTTGCTTCTACTTTGATGCTGCAGCTGTTTCCCTGCAGACAGGCGCTTGCTTCCTCCTGCAGACGGTCCACAACTTTACAAATCATGAAAACAAAACATTCGTCGGGGCTCTGTTTACAAACACGCTGTTTGTAATTAAAATAAAAAAAAAAGTGCATGGGCAAGACACTCTGAAAATGCAGTTGGCAGGGCCTGTCTGTCTGTGTCCAAGCCTGTTTGTCTGCCTGCCTGTCTCTAGTACTGCCTGTCTGCCTCGTCTATCTAGAAACACACCATTTCTCATTTCCAAGTTCGTCTCTCTTTCCGCCGTGCCGGTAGCAGCGTTGTGTGAGGGTGTCTGGCAGTAAATCACATGTTGTCCTCTGCCTCTGTAAACAGCATGTTGTCGCGTCAGTCAAACACTCGAGCAGGGCCAGATCTATAGACATAAGCATGGGGGGGGGGGGGGGGGGCTCACAAATTAGGACATCACAAATTAGCAGTGCCTTTCCCGACGAGTGTTTTGCTTTGCTTTCATGATTTGTTGACAACAACCCAACTTCTGGGGAAAATGTGCAAAAAAATATACTTATAGACTGTATGTACCTGTGTTTTGATTTTTGGCTAAAAAGGTTGCCTCGATCGCCATTAATCTGCCCTGTTTTTTGCCCACAACACCCCCGCCCCCCCTTCCCCCCCAAGTGTGACAGGTTATACCCGGGTCTGCACTTGCGGTCGTTGACGCTGTCGGTTTTCGCTGCGACGTTGACAGCATCACGCGGCGAGCCTAAACAAAACCTCCGCGGGGTGGATGCTCTGTCTGAGCCGCCATGCCTTTGAACCGGAACATGTAATTGAAATCCGTTTTTTTTCTGCGGCGGCAGAGTCGTAATAGGAGTCGTTTTTTTTTTTTCTTCGCTCTTCTTGAAACTGGTTGGTTGGTTTGGAAAACCTCAAACGATTTTCATTTCAATCAGACCTTCGGGGAAACGCTCCCTCCATCCCTCCCTCCATCTTATATGCTTATCACACTGTTTATTAGAACGGAGTGAAATCAATTTTCATTTTTTCCTCTCTTTCTCTCTCTTCTTTCTTTCCGCGTGCCTTGCACTGTTTCTCCTTTATCTCCTTTAGCTTTGCCGCCTCCGTGAGCCAGGTTTATGTTTTTAGTCACAGCACACGCCATGTTGCAGCTCGCTGTGAGCTTGTGCGTTCGGGTATTTTCGGAAATTTAGGTTTATTTTGCCGAGTCAGCTGCCCGTTTTCAGTTGACCTCTTGACCCCCCCTAGTGGGTTTTTGACACTTTTGTCCGTGTTGGGGTTGTCCTGCGTTCATGGTTAACAGTTTTCATGCCGTTGAAATGAATCTACGTCACCCGTTATCATTATGATTTACAGTAACAACTGATGCCGCTGACGTTAACGCTACTGTACGTGACGTTACTTACCGGCGCCGGTTTAATACGATCCCCATGCTAACAGCAGCTAACAGCGACCGCAGCGACCATTGCTAGACCATAACAAGGGACGGACTAACCCGGAACCAAAAGTGTGTGTCCGTCCACTAACTTGTCCGTCGGGAAACATGGACCGAAATATGAAATATGACTTTTAGATGAAAATCGCTGGCACTGGCGACCTCCAAAAATATAAAAAAGGGCTGGCACTGAGAGAGTTAAGAATCCCCCCATTCCCTAATGTGATCTTTTTTCTTTTTTTACTGACAACCTGACAGACAAGGGAATCAAAGCTGGGAGGTGATGCCAGGGATATTACTTAGTTTAAAAACAAAAACAAAACAACTACACCCTTTCATTCATTCAAGCCATGTAGTGTATAATAATAGAGTATGATATGGCACGTTTGGGTTGGAGGAATAACGAGAAAGCTGTTCTTAGGATTGTAATTCCGGTTACCACGTGTGTTTGTGCAGTTTTACAACAAACACACAGCACGTTTTAACAACTTTCAACCCCGGCGTCTGTGTCATTATGTATGTAGGTGCGGAATTTATTGCATTTTTTTTTCAACAAATACAAAACACGTTTTCTACAAGCTTGTACATCGGTCTCGTTTCACTGCGTGACACCGCTCTACGGCAATAATTACGAACGCAGTGAGTGAGATTACGATGCAAAGCCAGGCAGAAATAAATGTCTGTGTGTGACATGGCAGAAAATCTAGTGCATCTTTGCTGGTGAGTTGGGACGAAATTGGTTGACAGGCGCCAGAGATAAAACCCTTGTTTTTCACCATTTTTCCTCTTATGATAGAGTCCTCCTTTGTTCCTAGAAAGGACCAAGGTTCAAGGTTACTTTATTTAGTCTCGTTCGAGAAATTTGTCTTGGACATACAGACTTGCAGCAACAAGTAAGACAATACAGGACAACCGTTGGTAACCAAATGGATCTGTAACTCTTGAAATCGTAAAATGAAACCAAATGGACCCTTATGGACCCCTAATTACCTCATTTTCAAGAATCTACACATTGAGAAACTAAACTCAACATCAAATGGTGGTCCTCCGTGGCTAAAATGCAAAATAAATAGTGGGCCCTGGTATGAAAAACGGTTGAAAACCACTTTTCTAGCGCATTCTAGTGCATTTTGGAAGTGCCACTAGTGCGTTGGATCAACACTGATCTTAGCACGCTGCTCCTCAGGCGCACAGTCTTGTTCTTCCCCCCCGCTATTCTTTTGAGGACCCCAAACTTTTTCCTCTTCTTTACATCTCGAGTAACGACTGCCTTTCATGCGAGGTCCCGAGACAGCCCCAGGCGAGGCGGCCAAAGCTCACTGCGGAAGCAAGCCTGTCGCCATGCATAATGCAACAAGACGATCGGCAAAGGCACCATGCTACTCCCGCGGTATTCTTTCCTGTCAGGGGTGACACTCACGGATCGTGACACGGCATTCACCGACAAAAAAGTAACCCCAAGTATACGTTTTTTCTGAAGTACGGCGATGGTGCTTTTTACTTCTACTTCTTTTCCACATCTCACGAGGCTAATAGAAATGTACGTTTTTAATCCCTGCTGTTAAAGTTATTAGTTACATCGGCGGTAGAGATTGTTAAGCCCTGTTTTCTTAAATTTAACAAATTGTGAATACAAAAAATACAGTATACAATACAGTATTTCTTTGATACCGTATGGCAGGACTCTGAGAGGATTCCAGATGGTCCCCAGGCTAAATGATGGAAAGTTGGTTAACCAGATGTAACTCTTTGAGAGTGTATGATACCAAGTTTCATGTTTACACTCTCAAGAGTTAAAATATTCATTGTGTGAATTAGCTCCAAGTCTACACAACTAGAGAATGTAGAAGATTAATGGTCATTTTGATATGTATGTTTGTCTGTTTTGTTTCCCCAAATCCAGCCTGGAATTGTGGACAAAAGCAAAAATAAATCTTTAGTTTTGGGGGTCTGTGGGGCTAAAATGTCCTCAAATGGTGGCTCAATTGCTGAATAAATGGTAGGCCCCTGGTAGGAAAAAAGGTTAAAAACCACTGCTGCAGGGCGTATTTTCAGTTGCTCTCTGCTATTGTGCCGTTGCTAAACTTCTACTGTACAACGTGTCGGGAGTATACTCCTTCCGCCCCTGGCAGACGTTCGTTCGTTGGTAACATAACTCTCGTTAAAAAAATGTTTTTTTGCCAGTTTATGATGTCTGAGGGAGGCAGTTAAAGTTTCAGGGTGCCTATTGACAAGGGAAAACGTTTTGTTATAGCACAGGTGATGTCACCGCAGCGCGGCTTTAAAGACGTTAACCTCTCATTGAGGTGGGGAGGTGTATTCCATGACCTCACTTGTACACACGTCATTATTTTACATTTCCACCTTTCATTTAAACTGGTGTGCTTGGCCAGCTTTTTCAGCCATATCTTCGTGTAATTGGTCCTACTACACTAATTTTTTTAGTAAGATGACATACATTCTCTCTCTCTCTCTCTCTCTCTCTCTCTCTCTCTCTCTCTCTCTCTCTCTCTCCACCGAAGTGACACTAATTAGCCTGCAAATCCCTATTTGAAAAGACATGCCCGGGACCCCCAGAACTAAGAGAAGAGTCTTACGACTCTTTTTTTTTTTTTTTTGCACCAACTCAGTGGCCTTGTGGTTAGAGTGTCCGTCCTGAGTCTGGGAGGTCGGGGTTCGATTCCCGGCCGGGTCATACCAAAAATGGGACCCAATGCCTCCCTGCTTGGCACTCAGCATCAAGGGTTGGGTTGGGGGTAAGACCCTGTGTCATACTAGCGTCATGTCCAGGGGGTGTACTTGTACATCAAGCTGCCTCACGCTGCAGAAACAGGAGATAGGCTTGCTATAGGCAAGGCTTACTTAGTTACATACGACTCTTAGCAGTGATTCCCAAACATTTTAATCTCCCAGTCTGACAGGCATCGGGGGCATACATGTGTGCACATGTCCCACAGCATCGGGAGAAACTGTTTTAGCGCGTTTTAGTGCTCACTTCATCTCTCTACACTCTGTAGCTGGTTCAGATGATGCGTCTGTCGGAACATGTGTTTACTATGCTTCTGTTTATTGTTATTATTACTAGGTACTATTATGCCCACACTTTTTTGACTTGAGAGCTACTTTCAAAATGACTGGCTCAACAAGATCTACACATAACAAAAATCCATTTCAAGGCCATCAGGAAAGTTTGACGATGACATAGTGGTGATGGTGTTACTTACTGTTATTGTGAAGGAGAATTGGAAGGTTTTCTTGTATTTGCTACTACTGATGTTTGAAAACAGTATTTGGGGTTTGAGTTGACAGTTTGTGATGTTGAATTTAGTCTCTTGCACCCAATGCTAATTATTCTCCATTTTCTATTCGTGTGGGCCCTTGAAATTAGGTAGCTCAGATGTTTCAATTCAATTTCAATTTATCTGTAACTCTGTATCTGTAAAGCGGTAAAATGAAACCAAATGGGACCCTTTCGCGGTCACCATTTGGTTCTCACTGTTTTATCACGCTCCCTCAGGAGTTCAGATCTACATTTTAGGGGGACTCTACTGTGATCTACCTGCATGGCCTGTGTGATCTACTGGTAGATCACCATCTACCTTTTGGGCAGCCCTGTCCTATACTGTGCTATAGGCCTGTGGCATATCTGGAATGATCCATGTAATAGATTGAATACAGTAGTCCCCTTTTTACTCGCAGCCCAGGGGCGGATCTAGGCATGGGCATGCCCAGTCTGCCCCACCAAACACGATGGCATGCAAAACAAGCCACACTATTTCAAAGTAAAGTGCTTGCCTATAGTTAAAAATGTCTTGAAACACATCTACTGCTGCTACTAACCAATCTACAGCTGCGTAACCACCCCTAAACACAACGATTTCATCATTGAAACCCTGAAAATCTTTCTGCCCTAGTGCTCAGACCTTTGCTCTTATGCATGCGGTGTACTGTTGCAACTTCGCCTGTGTCGCTTCGCGCCACGGGTGATGAAGCCGCCCCCATACCATTTTCTCTTGCCCTCCCCTCAAATTGGGAAATGTTACATCTGCCTCTGCTCACAGTCGGGTAAAGTACACTCTCCTCTTGCTTTTGAAAGCAGTGCTGCAGCTATCATCTCACGCAGCTCAGAACAGTGAGAACCCGAGCGTTGTTGTCCATCATCATCAGTCGCTACCAGGCTGAATAATGCATGGTGCGGTCTGTTTCGCTCCCTGCACCGCTCTCGTCTAGACCCACAAACGTTTGTGCGCACGTCCATCGCTGCCGGGCAGGGGCCCTTGTATCTATTCTACACACACTATCACGGAATGTTAACTCATTCGCTGGCAAGGCCGTTTAACCAAAATAGCTCTCAACTTGATTCTTTTTTTTTTAGTTGTCACACAATATCCGTCTACGCTCTTAAGTCAGAATATCCCACTCTCCATCTAGTGGAATAGCGGGGAGAGATGCGCTCCAATGCCCACCATGTGTTCATGAACATGTGGCCATGCGTTCCGCCAGCTGGAATTGGGGTAGATTAACGACTCATTTTGTTGTCACAAAATTCAGCAATATCATATCAACGGGTATGCACATGTGTAAAGTAGGGCTTTAACCAAAAAATCGATACATCGATGCATCGATTTGCATAACACGAGTCGACTCCAAAATGCCCGAGTCGATAAGTTGTTTTTTTCCCTTCCTCCGAGGGAAAGGAGTAAAGAGGAGGAATTAAACATTTACCTTTGTTTTCCCCTTTTTTCTTTCTCTATATGTGCGACGCGTGTGTATATAATTCAACTGTAATATTGGTTACTGTCACTCACGGACAGAAGTCTCCTTTGAAGTTTCCTTTGCAACTCTATCGGAGTTCAGCCTTAATTTAGGCTTACCAATCTTACTGCAGCAGCATGCGCAGCGCGCTCTGGGCGCGCGGCGTTCCACTGATCATTACGTACACGGATCAGATCGAACAGCAAACAGTGTCAGAGAAATACAGAACTTCATCAACCAACACCTCCCCGTGCTACAGTGACCGTCTTGTTCCTCGTTTCGCATTAGGCTACGCACGTGGGGACGCATGCTTCTGTCCGCATCGTTCTCATTTCTTTTCTGAAAAGCGGCGCGATATGGTGGTGGAGGAGGAGGAGGAGGCGGCTACATGTAAATGGATAGTATTCTGATAATGTGGCCGCTGTTAGAACGAGCATGTCTTCTGTTGCGTTCTAACGTGTGGGCTGGCTGCTGTGTATTGATAATGTTGTGTTTTTATGGCTGGCCATAGTGGACGTTGTGCTGCGCTGTGTGCCAATATTGTTTTCATATTAAGCTTGCCACATGCTTCATGCGTAGCCTCGCGATGTGTTTTGTATAAGCACTGCGACGGCATCATAGCGGCACCATTTGATCCCCGACCCCCCTCGGAGAACCACCGCGACGGACCACCCCCCCCCCCCCCCCCCCCCCCCCCCCGCCATAAAACGATAAATCGATACAACTTCGACTTGACTGTCTGACAAGTCGACTTGAAAAAACCTCAAGTCGTTAATGCCCTAGTGTAAAGTAAATGGCAAATTCAGTGGCAGGTGAGTGGAAGATGGAGCTTAAAAGGATCCCTGACTAATAAGACAAACATGGATTAAAACATTATACTTTCCCTATACAGCTAAAATAATCAATTAAAAACACCATTGGCATCTTATTTCCCCTGTCGCAGGATGATGATGTCACATAAGCATATGCATTCCCTGTATTCCATAGAGCCAGACCACACAAGGACATATGACATCATCAACATGCGACAGGTGCAGTTCCTGTTGAGTGAAATATTCTCTAGGGCTGTGTCCGAATTCATTCCCTATTCCCTATATAGGGCACTACTTTTGCCTTTCGCCATTTTGTTTGAGTGTCCGAATCGGTAGTGAGCGTTTTTGTACCCTAATATAGTGCACTGAAATATCCCACAATGCACCTGGATTTGTAGGGACCATCGGATGGTCACTAGAAAAGTGGATCTTGCCCACAATGCATTGCGCATTGAGCAGGACATCCACATGAAGATCGAAGAAGAATAATAACACACGTGTAGTCGGCGGGCGGGCGCGTGCGCACGTGCACGCACACGCACGCGCGTGCATGTGCGTGAGGTGCGCTCCGGCACCTCCCGAGTTACAAATTACCGGTAAACAACCCTAAATGCTTACAAACGTATTTTCACGAAACTATTGGGCCTATTATAACATTAAAACCATTATATATACATTATATTACATAATCGGTTTCTAGCGAAAACATAACTATATAATTATATATAATATAACTATGACTAATTGGTCAAACTTTAAAAGTGCATAGGCCCGCGCAATGGATTTATAGCGTCCTCTACCGACATTGACGTCATATCCGGTGCTCCCCACATAGGGAGAACTGTCCGAAATCACCACTATTGTAGTCCACTAACTCTGGTGCCCCATATAGGGAGTAGGGAGTAGGGAACATCCCTATGCATTCGGACACAGCCTAGGTTTGTTTTTGAAGGCAAATATAGTGTTTTAAGGCATGTTTGTTTATTAGCCAGGGATCCTTTTAATGTTGTTATACAGTATTTAAGAATATTGATTTAAAATGGACAAATTGAGGGGGAGAATTGGAAGGGTTTTCTTGTATGCTACTACTGACGTTTTGGGGGTTTGAGTTCACAGTTATATATTTTAGGGGACTGGTAGATCACCATCTACCGTTTGGGCACCCCTGCTCTAGACACACACAAAGCAGAAAAAGTACAAACACGACTGCACTCTTCTTTTTAAAAAAAAAATAGGGTGGCGTGACAAATTCTCAAGAAGACCCGGAATGGTCAAAAACGTTGCCCTTTGAACATGTATGGGGACCTATACTCCACTGTACTCTACTATGTCCTTCGCCCTGTTATCCAGCAACTCTGCCAGGTATAATCAGCGCGCCGTACCAGTACAGTCTCCTCATCGAGCAGCGTCTAAAATTAGCTTTTTCGACTTGAAAGCGTACGTCGTCTGGAACACCCAGGCTTGCGGATGATCTTTGCCCTCCCTTCTCCTCCTCCTCCTCCTCCTCCTTCTTCTCTCGGGAACAGACTCTTTTGTTGTTGAGGAATGTACTTGTTCTTTGAGCAGAGAGCGGCGTTCTGACCTAACGGCTCTGAATGTGCCAGGCAGCAATCTTGCCAAAGGAAGGCTGAGAGTTCCTGTGAACGCCAGGGATGATGGTAACGTGCCACAGACGGACAGACAGACAGACAGACCAGGGGTGTTTTTGCCATTAGGCAATGAGGAAGTTGCCTGAGGCACCATGAGGGGGAGGATGGAGGGTGGGGGGGCACAGGGGCGACCACCAGACATGCTTTAAAACAGTGGTTTTCAACCTTTTTTCCAGAACAGGAACCACAATTTATTCAGCATTTGAGCCACGGGACCACCATTTGAGGACATTTAAGGGCCACAGAAGACCCCAAAATGAACCACAGGCTGGATTTGGGAAACAAAACAGGCAAACATACAGACCAAAATGAACCATTAATGTTCTACATTCTGTATGAATATGTAGACTTGGGCTAATTCAGATGGTGAATATTTTAACTCTTGAGAGTGTAAAAATGAAAACAAATGGACCCGCAAGGGTCACAGAACCAATGAAATCCATTGAGACCAGTGAACCACCAATGAATTCCTCACCAGTCGAAGTCATTGAAACCAAAAGGAGCCGTAAGGGTCCGTTTGGTTTCAATTAGTTTCAATTTCATTCTTGCCTGGGGCTCCAAATGGCTTAGAAACGCCACTGAGACAGACAGACAGACAGACAGACAGACAGACAGACAGACAGACAGACAGACAGACAGAGGCAGACACAGACCGACAGAGAGACAGACGGAATGGACAGACGACTGACTCCAACCTCAGCCACCCCCTCCTTTCCAGCTCCTCGTCGACGCTGCGCACAGCTGTAATTAGTCTCTCTTTCTTTTTACGGTGTTCCGGTATGTCTATAATATAATGTCAGGCATGGCTGATAGGCACAGGTAACATCTGGACCTCAGCTCAAACGTTACCGCCACTGTAATTTGTCAGAGAACGAGCCGTAAAAAGAGGGAAAGAGAGGAGAGGAGTGGCGTAGGGGGGAGAGGGGTGCAGGGGCGGATGTAACATGTCCCATTTGGAGGGGGCAAGATTACATGTTGGAGGGGCAAGAGAAAATGGTATGGGAGCAGACTTCATCGATGAAGTCGCACCCATACCGTTTGCAGTTACAGGACTTCTATTAGGCAAGTAAAACATCAATAATAACATCGGTTGTTGTTGCAAGTTGCAACAGACACGCAGCATGCATAAAGCTAAAGGTCTGACTCAGAGAGTTTTCTGTTTTCAATGATGAAATGCTGTTGGTTTAGTGGTGACACGGCTGTAGTTAGTTAGTAGCAGTAGTAGTGTTTCAAATCATTTTAAATATAAGCACTTTAATTTGAAATATCTTGGCTATGCCCATGGCTAGATCCTCCCTGGAGGGGTGCAAAAAAAAAAAAGCTTACCGCGGCACGCACACTTAGTAATAAGGCATTATAGGCATTACTTGGCATTGTCAGTGTCACTTACAATACTAACTAATACTTGGGATTAGCAATACTTGGGATTAGCAATACTTAGCATTGTTATTGTTATTAACAATAATTAGCATTAGTAATACCTACTTGGCATTAATTGCCATTATTAACATTACTCAGCATTATTGGCATTAGTAGCATTTTTAGCGTTACTTTGCATTAGCATTATTGGCATTACTTTAGCTGTTTGAAAAAAAAAAAAGCAAAATGGTGAAACTGTGTCGCAAATCTTCGAATCATTTTTTCAGGTTCAAAATGTGTTACATATAGATTCTATGCAGCAAGGGGCTTAGCCCCTTTGGCCGTGGATATCCTGGTAGATGCACACCGCCATTCCTTACGCTGTAGTAGTATAGCTATAGGGATTTTGACCCCTCTGTGGGTCGATCATTCCGCTGACGACGGCCGATTTTACAAGCGTTCTGAGCTCCTCGCGGATCGACTCCCGCGCTGCATGGATGGAGATGGCGAGCGGGCCTAACGCGCAGCCCTGGGGGACTCCGCCAGCAGACCTAAGTACATGTGGGTTTATTAAAGGGCTTGTTGAGGGAGTTGGAGCACCTGGTCTCCAGGGGTGGATCTAGGCATGGGCATGGGGGGGCAATGCCCCCCTAAATGCCATGACTGCCCCACCAAACATGATGGCATACAAAACAATCCAAGATATTTCAAATTAAGGTGTACTTATAATTAAAATGATTTGAAGCACTACTACTGCTACTAACTAACTACAGCTGTGGCACTGCTGAGCCAACAGCATTTCATCATTGAAAACAGAAAACTCTCTGAGTCAGACCTTTAGCTTTATGCATGCTGTGTGTCTGTTGCAACTTCAACAACAACTGATGTTATTATTGATGCTTTACTTGACTAATAACAGTCCTGTAACTGAAAATGGTATGGGTGCGACTTCATCGCCTGTGGCGCGAAGCGACACGGGCGATGAAGTCACCCCCATACCATTTTCTCCTGCCCCCCCAATTGGGAAATGTTACATCCGCCCCTGCGGGTCTCCCATCCGCTCTATACAGATGGTTTCAGTCAGAGAGAACGCTCCTCGGATCAATGCTGAGGAGTGGGGGAGTGATCGATCGAGCGATCCATCGATCGATCGGCGAGGGCTGATGATAATAGCCTGGGCGAGGAGCCCTGCTTCCTAAGGAGCAGTGGAGAGTAACTTAAGGACATTTACTTAACTACTATACGTAAGGTATTTGTACTTTACGGTATGGTATTTCCAATATCCAGCTAGTACTTTCATCTCTACTCAGCTACGTTGCAGATGCAACTGTATCTTTACTCCACTGTATTCATTTGAAAACTTTAAGTTACTATTTGCTTTGGTTATTATTAATACAAAACACACAATAAAGGGGAATTCCACCCATTTTCATTTTTCCAAAAAAGGGATCTGAAGGAAAGATCATGAGCATGGTGAAACACAACTTGATGACGTCATCAATATGTATACTTTCACCAAGGTAATGATTTTTTTCAGCCCTCCATTTCTAGGAAATACAGAAAGGGGGAGCTTTTTAAATCATGTCCACACAACATGTCTAAGGTACATATCAATGTTGAATGGTGGAATTCCCCTTTAAACCCTTCAAACCTGAGCCATACAATAGCCTACTGTGAGCTTGTAGATCTACTGTTTTCTCATTTGTATACATTTTAAAACTGTGAGTACTTCTACTTTTGGTACCTGAAGTACATTTTGAGGCTATATTTTCTACTTCAGTTGGCTGTACTTTCTCTGAATTCCGAACCAAACTAGAATATTTATTCGTTGGGTTATCGATAAGTAAAGTCAAACAAAGTCAGTACATTTCCAACACTGGCAACGGCAGCATCAGCGTCAGTGTCCTCATCCAGACTTTGGGGTTGTGCATGTGTGTGTGTGTGTGCGTGTACGCGTACGCGTGTGTGCCGTCTATGAATAGGGAGAGAAACGAGAGCCCTGCGCGGTCATGTTGATCGCCGTCATTATCTCGGCTCTGATGCGGCTAACCGGTATATGGAGCGACTGAGAGACACGCCACGATGACCCTCCTATTCTGAGCTCTCACAATAATACCACGGCTACATACTTTACCTGTATATACACCCAGATGGGGGCCTTGGGGGGGGTGGACTGGCGGCACAGACCTTTTTGGAGACATGAGCAACGGTGGCGGTGGATTCCATTTATACGCTTTGTTTAAGAGTCCATAAAACAACTTAAGCTGTGTTATCACACGGCAGGGTGGGTGTATACAGGCAGGCGCCAAACAAAAGCAAACACATTAGCATCAGAAGCGGCGTAAAGGTGTTGCGTATATATACGTGGCATTTCCAGTGGGTGTGCGATGCTGACCTCATGAACCCCTCCGAAGTCTATGCCCCACGGGTATAAAGAAGCGGGGCTGGATTATTTGTTCGTACAAGCTTTAACCGTTATTACTTGCTTGAGCAGAGTAAGCGCAAGTAATAATAGGAGAGGTCGTCCAATTGGGCGGCTCAGGTGACGATGCAGAATGATTGGATAAGGTTCATGTGACAGTTTTTAGCTTGTATTGTTTCCACTGTAGCAATAGAAGTGTCAGAGGGCAACCAATACCTCTAGGAATTATCTGAATTCCTCCACAGCAGTGGTTTTCAACCTTTTCATACCAGGGCCCACTATTTATTCAGAATTTGAGCCACGAAGGACCACTATTTGATGACATTTTAGCCCCACAGACCCCCAAAACTAAAGATTTCTTTTGCTTTTGTTCCACAATACCAGGCTGGATTTTGGAAACAAAACAGTCAAACATACATACTGTATGTCCATTAAACTGCGTGTGGATTTGGCTTCATTTTTTCATCTGGTTAACCAACTTTCCATCCTTCAGCCTGGGGACCACCTGGAACCCTCTCAGGGACCACTGGTGGTCCCCGGACCACCTGTTGAAAACCCCTGCTCTACAGAGAAACCGAGGCACTGATGCCCCAGCCTTTTTTTTTGGTGTGCGCGCCACAGGCGATGAAGCCGCACCCATACACAACAGACACGCAGCATGCATAAAGCTAAAGGTCTGACTTAGAGAGTTTTCTGTTTTCAATGATGAAATGCTGTTGGTTTAGTGGCGCCACAGCTGTAGTTAGTTAGTAGCAGTAGTAGTGTTTCAAATCATTTTAAATAGAAGCACTTTGATTTGAAATTTCTTGGGTTGCTTTGCTTGCCATTGTGTTTGGAGGGGCAGACTGGGCATTTAGGGGGCATTGCCCCCCCCCCCCCCCCCCCCCATGCCCATGCCTAGATCCGCCCCTGTTCAGCGAGACATACCGGTACTCTACTCTAGGACTCGACTCGACTCGACTCTACTCTCCTCTAGTACTCTATTTTACTCTCCTCTAGTGCTCTATTTTACTCTACTCTAGTACTATTATTTACTCTACTCTAGTACTCTATTTTACTCTACTCCAGTACTCTACTCTACTCTAGTACTCTACTCTACTTATTCTACTCTAGTATCGGTTCTACTCTACTCTAGTTCTCTACTCTACTCTAGTACTCTACTCTACTTATTCTACTCTAGTACTCTGTTCTACTCTACTCTAGTTCTCTACTCTACTCTAGTACTCTACTCTACTTATTCTACTCTAGTATTCTGTTCTACTGTACTCTAGTTCTCTTCTCTACTCTAGTTCTCTACTCTACTCTAGTACTCTACTCTACTCTAGTACTCTACTCTACTCTCTACTCTACTCTACTCTACTCTACTCTACTCTACTCTGCACCTGGTGTGTTTACCTTTTAGTTCTATGCTCATCCTTTTTATTGCTGCATTTGCTGTATTATTATTATTATTATTGTAACCCTGTTTTTTGCCTGCAAAGCACTTCCTATACCTAATTATTGAGGATGCAGTATATGCCTTGGTTATCAGCTGATGCTGACAGTAATCCAGTCTGACCTACTTATGTGTGTATTATCACCTTATTAAAGGGCAATTCCACCCATTTTCAACATTTTTTCCTGAGAGCGTACAAATGCAACCAAATTGAAAATGGGTGGACTTCCCCCTTTAATTGAAATATGATGCACATCAGGGAAGAAAGGCTTGTTGGTTTTTATGTGGCACACACACGCACACGCACACGCACACGCACAACGCACACGCACACACACACACACACACACACACACACACACACACACACAACACACCAACACACACACACAGTCGGGCCAGTTGTTTGGACAGGTGAAAATGGAGGCGCTTTGCGTTTTATTTGAGTCAAGTGCTGTGTGGTGTGTGTGTGTGTGTGTGTGTGTGTGTGTGTGTGTGTGTGTGTGTGTGTGTGTGTGTGTGTGTGTGTGTGTGTGTGTGTGTGTGTTGTGTGTGTGGTGTGTGTGGTGTGTGTACCAGTGACTACACACACACTTTACAGGGCTCTGTGGACTTCTGTTTTAAGATGCAGTAATGCTTTAATGGTCTGTGAGGGTTAAATCAGCACACCAGTGGTCCCCGCCCACTCTCCATGGATAAAATGCTGAATGAATAGTGGGCCCTGTATGAAAGAGCTTTGAGAGCAGGGGCGGAGTGGGCTGGCCAGGCCATCTGACTTTGCCATTGGCCAGGCCACCCCCCCCCCCCCTCACCTCGCAAAAGTCGAAGCATGACAAAGCTACTGTGCCTTCAAAGGTTTATTTTCAAACGAACTAATATTACTATTACATATTACTTTAAAAATGTTTTACAAAATATTTAGTATCACTATTAATAAAATATTGTGTAGGCCAGTGGCATACCTACAATAAAGCAAACACCATCTAGCCAAATCCATTTGAGATCAACTTGAAAAGGAGTTAAATGTATTCCTTGAATTCATGGAAGCCAGTAAATAATTTGAGAAATTATAGAAAATAAATAATCATTTAACTTCTGCAGATGTCGAGATAATTTCACATGAACACTTGCAATGAGACATATTGACAGAAAGTAATATAGAAAGTAGTGCAGTAATGGCAGAAAGAAAAGTATAATGTATTCATTTTTTTGTTAAGTAATGTATTTATATTACAAGTTACTGAATTTTGGTTGGTAATATATTAAGTTAGGTAGTGCACATGTCCTAACACTGGTCACCACCAGTGTTGCCAACTGGTCCCTTGCGGGTCCATTTGGTTTCATTTTCACACTCAAGTCTCAAGATTTAAAAAATATTCCTCATGTGAATTATCCCAAGTCTACACACCTTCCAGCAAGCATCTGGCGCATTCTAGTGCATTTTGGAAATGCCACTAGTGCATTTTGGATTTTGGCAGTTGGCAACACTGGCCACCACACACACAAGAAGGGGGCTGGCAGGGGGTGTGTCCCCCACTGATCCCAGCAGTGGCGTAGCCAGAAACTCAATTCAGGGTGGGCATGAGCGATTCAGAGTGGGCATGCTGCGTGCGTGATGGCCGAGCAAATTTGCACGTGCAAGAAATCTATTTATTGCTATTATTGCCATATACGGTTATATTTCAGTTTATATAACCTTTACTGTACAATGGTTGAATTAATGTCATGAAACATGAAATAATAATCCTGTCACCAACACAGTGTTTTGTTTCATTAGCACAATCATTATCAAATAGATTTCAGCTGTTCACTATTGAATCACAGCCATTTATAAATTAGTTACCAATGTGTCTGCTGATCATGACAGATTTTCTTTCAGGAGAACAGACCAGAGTTAACTTTTGAAAAATCCTTGTGAAAGTCCCCCCCACAGAAACAAGCGCTATTGTTTTGATACCTGCCAAATGATAACGATCTGGCAGGTTTACAAACAAAGGGTGAATGAAAAGCTCCATTTGCATTATACTGGGTGATTAGTGCCCGCAAATCACCCATTATACTGTAACTACAGTGAGTCTAGACCTCTCAAGCTCTCTCTAGAGGCTCTCTGGTCTTTGTCCTTTGTTTTCTCAAGTTCTTAGTCATGTTTTCAATGGGTGGGGGCCAGCTCTCTATTAGGTGGGCAGTGGCCCACCCCAGCCCACCCTAGCTACGCCCCTGGATCCCAGGCCAGCTGGGAGCCCTCTCGCTAACTCGCTCTCTCCAGTCCGGCGCATGCAGGTGCACTGTGCAGGGTATCAGTTTACACTCAGTGACTCACACTGTTTAACTAAACTCTGTAGTACTAGAACACCTTTTATTTTTGGAACGGGAAACACTAGTTTGCCTGGCCTGGGCTGGCCTGGGCCTGTCGCGCTGGCCTGCCCTGGAGGTTTCAAAAAAAAAAAAAAAAAAAAAAAAAAAAAAATTTTTTTTTTTTTTTTTTTTTTTTGTACCCTGTCCAGGCCACTAGGTGGCGCAGGCCACCGGGAAAAGTCCCGGTGGTCCCGATGGCCACGCCGCCCATGTTTGAGAGGGAGTGGGAAGAGAGAGACAGAGGGGGAGAGGGAGGGAGAGAGAGAGAGAGAGAGAGAGAGAGAGAGAGAGAGAGAGAGAGAGAGAGAGGGAGAGAGAGGGAGAGAGAGAGAGAGAGAGAGACGGAGAGCGAGAGAGGGAGGAGGCAGAGAGGGAGAGGGGGAGGGGGGGAGAGGGGGAGAGAGAGAGAGACAGGGGAGAGGGGGAGAGAGAGAGAGAGAGAGAGGGGGTATTATCAAGTAGGTTATATCGCCCTGGGACAATAGGGTCAACTATCAGTAAGTATAGGGTGTAAGTGGTTAATGATGCTATACCGCTCCTACTTCCCTCCTTTCATTTTGGGGCCAGTGTGAATCACATTCCAGCAGCACCCAGTTGTTATTTTTTTATTAGCGTCCATTTGAAGATTTCCATCCACTTGCGAGCTTCTTCTTGTTGTTGTTGTTTTCTTTTTTTCTCTTGGGTAGATCAAAAGGCATACTGGATGTGTGACTCGCCGTTTAAGAACTCGGCGGCCGGCAACGTCTTCCTCTGCTGCACCTGCTTGTACCTCGTTATTTTTGTTTTTATTTATTTATTTATTTTTTACCCCTGAAGTTCAGACGTTTCTCTCTCTTCTCTGTCTCCTCCTGCTCCTGTCGAGAAACAACACGAGACACCGTGTACTGTCTGGTCTTGTCTTGCCTGTCTATCTATCTCAGAGGTGCCCACACTTTTTTGATTTGAGCTACTTTCAAAATGACCGGCTCAACAAGATCTACACATCAAAAAGAAAGAAGAAAAAAACAAAAAAAAAACAATTTCAGGTGTCACTTGCTATAATGTGTAATACTGTTTAATAATTTAATAATGCACTTATAATTAAAAATGCAGTGGGGAGAATTGGAAGGTTTTCTTGTATATGCTACTATTGATGTTTGAAAACGGTATTTGGGCTTTGACTTGACAGTTTGTGACGTTGAATTTAGTCTCGTGCACCCCAAACTAAGAACTTTCACATTTTTGTCCACAATGGGGAGACATAACTGGCAAAAAAGTTGGTCAAAATAACAATTATTCTCCTTTTTTCTAATTTATGTGGACTCTTGAA
>CM076972.1:54111637-54168937 GCA_039105355.1 Benthosema pterotum | reverse complement strand
CCCCCCCCCCCCCCCCCCCCCCACACACACACAACACACTCTGAACCTGCATTGAGTCATTATAATACAACTGGCACCAGTGTAAACCCGAGGCTTTGTTGTGCCTTGCTGACATGTGTGTGTGTGTGTGGGTGCATGCATGCGCCTGCACATACAGTATGCAGGGGTTGACACTAAGGTCTCGGAGGCACTTGCCCATCGGGCAAGTGCAAGTCAGGTTCTACTTGCCCTCAGCTCATGGTCACTTGCCCACCCAAAATATATTGTAAATTTTGCAGATGTAACTCTTGAGAACGTAAAAATGCACTCTCAAGAGTTAAAATATTAATCATCTCAATTAGCCCAGGTCTACACAACTAGAGAATGTAGAAGATTAGGTCATTTTGAAGTGTGTTCATTTGCCTGTTTTGTTTCCCAAATCCAGCCTGTAATTGTGGATAGCAATGACTGCCGTCAAGACAAATTTATCTTGTGTTGTGTTATAATGCACTAAGTTGTACACTTGCCCGATCGGGCAACCAGGTAGCAGTCTTCACTTGCCCCACCATTTGTTTTACTTGCCCCGGGCAAGCGGGCAAGTGTTAGTGTCAAGCCCTGAGTATGTATGTGAATCAGTAGTGCATGACGTTGGTCTCTTTCCACTCCATGCCCCTCCACTCTCTCACTCTGCCTTTCCCATAATAATTGATGACGGTGTTGCATTGGGGAAAATCTACAAGCTCACAACGTGTTGGCTATTTATTTTTTATTTTTTTGTGGGTATAATATTGTGTGTGTCATGATTTGTCACGACCCGAGTTGGCTTTGTCCGCGGCGCAATAATCGTCTTTATATGAATATAAAGAAAAATGAATGGGGAATCCATTTCTGGAATCCATTTCTGGAACGAGGGGCGGCGACGTCACTGTGCGGGTCTATACTCAGGGGTTGACACTAACACTTGCCCGCTTGCCCGGGTCAAGTAAAAAAAAAAATGGTCGGGCAAGTGAAAACTGTACCTGATTGCCCGATCGGGCAAGTGTGCGACTAGTTGTGTAGATTGGGACTAATTAGGACTAATTCACATGATGAATATTTTAACTCTTGAGAGTGTAAAAATGAAACCAAATGGACCCGCAAGGGCCCATTTGGTTTCATTTTTACGTGACCATGGCCTGAGGGCAAGTAGAATTTGACTTGCAAGTGCCTCGGAGACCTTAGTGTCAACCCCTGATACTGTATGACTCCGGCTGCATGTACCCGTCGCCAGCTGTTTCTCCTGAGCCAGGGAAAAAAAAAAAACATCAACATCTGAGCTGAGTTGGATAACTAGAGTGCATCAGTAACAGAGTACACTGACTCCTTCCTTTATGAGGCCACAGACAGTTGACTGCTAGTATCATGTTTCACATGCAGCATCCAGTATATAAATATAGTACAGGCCCAGAGAGACGCTGGCATTTTATTCCACATTCCCACGTCTCCCCTTCTGTGTCACTGCTAATTAATGACTATATGTAACTATAAATGAATACATATACAGTATAATACATTAAAATACACAAAGTTCATTCAATGTTGATGTTATATGGTGTCAAATAACTTCGGAGGGCAGCGGGGGGTGTCTGGACGCGTTTGGGACGCGAATATTTGGTTACCGATTGAAAGTTAAAATAGATGTCGCATTTTCAGCTCGGCGCCTCCATGGACTGCAGCTGTTGTTTCTTTTCGTTCTTTCTTTTTTGGAAAGTGTGTGTGTGCTGTGTGTGACGCCGAATTGATTCTGTGTACACCGAGAGAGGAACCGTGTTTGTTCAATCCCAGTGGGGTTTTGTTTTGCTATGAAACACTCTCTCTCTCTGCTCTTCCCAGCAAATAAAACACTCACATATAGTGCTGCACAACACGCACGCTCAAACGCTTAGTCATACTTTTTTTTTTAAATAGTGTCTGTATTATTGGGTTACTGTGTCTGCACTGGGACCCACCGCAGTGAACCCACAAACAATTGTCTCTTCTTTTCCAATCGCAGGGGAAAAAAAGTGAAGAAGTGAAAAGTGAACGTATTTCACTGGTGCGAGGTGCTTCCATCATTTCGCTACCTAACCTAACCTAACCCTAACAAATCTCACAATCAGCTACAATAAATAATACTTGTAAATCAGTGGTTCCCACAGTGGTCACAGACCCAGCAAAAATGATAGTTTGGAACCAAATGGAACTGGGAGAGAGATTAGGAGAGATACTGTAGCTAAAAAGCAGGGAAAGACACATAGAGGCAGAGCACAATGACCACCTTCAAGACAAATTATCCCATGTTGTGTTATAGCGCACACAAGTCGCACACTTGCCCGTTCGGGCAACCAGGTAGCAGTCTTCACCCAGGGCAAGCAGGCAAGTGTTAGTGTCAAGCCCTGCCTTCCTCCATCAGGGCTGCGTTCCGTTTTTCCATTTCTCTCTCTCTCTCTCTCTCTCTCTCTCTCTCTCTCTCTCTCTCTCTCCTCTCTCTCTCTCTCTCTCTCTCTCTCTCTCTCTCTCTCTCTCTCTCTCTCTGTGTTTCTCTCTCTCTCTCTGTGTGTCTCTCTCTCTCTCTCTCTCTCTCTCTCTCTCTCTCTCTCTCTCTCTCTCTCTCTCTCTCTCCTCTCTCTCTCTCTCCTGGACTGATTTGGGGCTGAGGTTTTGATTGATTCCCGAAACGGACGTGCGAGGTGGAATGAATGAAAACCCGTTCTTCAAGGGTGCGCAACGGGAGAAATCGCCTGTCAATCATTCCCCCGGATTGTGTGAAAGATTGGACCGTTCTGCATGGACGCCGTTAACCCCCCCCCTTCTCTCCTATTCCATCCCCCCTCTCTCTCTCTCTCTCTCTCTCTCTCTCTCTCTCTCTCTCTCTCTCTCTCTCTCTCTCTCTCTCTCTCTCTCTCTCTCTCTCTCTCTCTCTCTCTCTCTCTCTCTCTCTCTCTCTCTGTCTCTCTCTCTCTCTCTCTCTCTCTCTCTCTCTCTCTCTCTCTCTCTCTCTCTCTCTCTCTCTCTCTCTCTCTCTCTCTCTCTCTCTCTCTCTCTCTCTCTCTCTCTCTCTGTCTCTCTCTCTCTCTCTCTCTCTCTCTCTCTCTCTCTCTCTCTCTCTCTCTCTCTCTCTCTCTCTCTGTCTCTCTCTCTCTGTCTCTGACGTTGTGTGAGGTCTTGAGGTCATCAGCTGTGTGTCTGCAGGCGTTGTCAGACTGCCAAACACCATGCAGCGATGCACAACACACACACACACACACACACACACACACACACACACACACACACACACACACACACGGCACGGCCGGACGCCTGTGAAAGACTCGTACTGTACTCACATTGACGACATGTATGAACCAAATGATCTTTAAAGCATTCTGTACTGTACTTGTGGTGTTTTAACTCTCATTGAAAAACTACTATTTTTCAATGAATGTGAGAATGCGGCACAAATCTTTCAGTGGGAATGTTTTGTAGAATCCACAATGTCAGGACCGAAAATGGGTTAAAAGAGCAATGTTTTTGTTGTCGTCATGGTAACCATATCTCGATTATACATCAATGGACATGGGGCAGAGAGCTGACACCAGTGTTGCCAACTGCCAAAATCCAAAATGCACTAGAATGCGCTAGATGCTTGCCTGGAAGGGCATTAATCTTCTACATTCTCTAGTTGTGTAGACTTGGGGCTACACAACACTTGCCCGCTTGCCCGGGTCAAGTAAAAAAAAAATGGTCGGGCAAGTGAAAACTGTACCTGGTTGCCCGATCGGGCAAGTGTGCGACTAGTTGTGTAGATTGGGACTAATTAGGACTAATTCACATGATGAATATTTTAACTCTTGAGAGTGTAAAAATGAAACCAAATGGATCCGCAAGGGTCCATTTGGTTTCATCATTTAGCCTGGGGGACCACTGGTTGAAAACCACTCTCATAGGAGGAAAAATAGTGAAAAAATAGGATTTTATCTCTGGTGCCTGTCAATCAATTTCCCTCCAACTCACCAGGCAAAAAGCACTAGATTTTTCACTGATTTTGGCACTGGGGGGGGGGGGGGGTCTGGAAAAGAGCTAAATATAGTGACAAATGTGTCAAGTTGGCAACACTGGCTGCACATACTGTATGTCTACTAGTGCAGGGGTTTTCAAAAAAAAAAAAACTGAGAGGGTTCCAGGTGGTCCCCAGCTAAATTGGTTAATCAGATGTAACTCTTGAGAACGTAAAAATGAAACCAAATGTTTCATTTTCATTTTTAAGCTCTGAAGAGTTAAAATATTCATCATCTGAATTAGCCATTTTGGAATGTATGTTTTGCTTGTTTTGTTTCCCCAAATCAACAAATGGAATTGTGGACAAAAGCAAAAGAAATCTTTAGTTTTGGGGGGGTCTGTGGGGCTAAAATCCTCAAAGTCCTCAAATGGTGGCCCGAATGGCTCAAATTCTGAAAAAATAGTGGTCCCTGGCATCAAAAAGGTTGAAAACCCCTGTACTAGTGTATAGGCTTCCAGCTGCTCATCTAAACAGACGTTCCATCCTTCAATCCTGTTAAGAGCATAAAAAATCACACCTGTGCGAAATGAAGTGCTGCGTGTGTGGCTACAGTATACTAAAACACACTTCGTCCCATTGTGCTTGTTTCTCTGAACATGGCAACATCAACAATACACACTTCGTCCCATTGTGCTTGTTTCTCTGAACATGGCAACATCAACATGACTCCACACATGCAGGCAGGGACACAGGCAGGCAGGGACACACGCATGCAGGCAGGGACACACACACACACACACACACACACACACATCTTGTACATCGTCTAAAGGAAGTGCTATGCAGCACTTCAAAAAAAAGATCTTGTATGTATGGAGTCAGTTCTAAAGGTATAGACTGGCAGCCACGGGGAGATAATGCGCTTGACTTATGCACCGTCATAACTCCATAACTGATTTATAAGTGGAGGGGGGGAAATAGCAAGTTGAACAAGAAGCTCACACCGCTGCTGTGCAGCTGCTATTTCTGTCTTTATGGTTAGAAAGAAAGAAGAAAAAGAAAAAAAGCCGATATATCCGATGTATAGCAATACGTGTGTGTGTGCGTGTGTGCGTGTGTGCGTGTGCGTGTGTGCGTGCGCGTGCTGGCCTGCTTTTAAGTTGATGGGTTGAAAAGTGAAAACGTACAGTAATTCCCAGGCAGCATATGTGAACTTAATCCTCTTACACTTTTCACTGGGCTGCAAGACACTTTCACCTCTTCATACAGACCACTTCAAAGCTTCCATATGGCTCTTTATCGCTGCCGCCTGAAGCCAGCGTGTGTGTGTGTGTGTGTGTGTGTGTGTGTGCGAATGTGTGCGTTTAGAGCCCTATAGCTGACGCAGTATTGGCCCATTATTCGAGTCATCTGACCACATCCGTATAATATCCGGGATTCTCTTTTTTTTTCCAGCTTGGCATCGCTCCTTATTTTTTGGGCAGGAGTTGCACGCATCGTTTGGTGCCATTCATGTGCATATGATCTCCAAAACAAATGGTCACAAATAGCAGTTGTATGCATTTTTTTCTAGGACGCTACAACGCCAGAATGAATCATATTGAAGTGAAATCTGCTTCAATCTGGCGGCTGATTGACAAAATAGGCTCAGATCAGCCAGATCAGCTCAGCCCTAAAATCGCCAACACTGTCAGGCCCAAAACCTCTATGTGGCGTGCGGCCCAAGACCAAACGGCTGTTTTTTTTTGTTTTTTTTTAGATGACAGAATGATAAGTAAAATGTTCTCAAACATGAATGTTTTCACAACTACTGCTCAAAATATAAGTGGTGCAGGTGCCCGAGAAAATCTGGAATCTGCTGGGCTCTAGTGTGCACAAATCACTCTTGCGTGACTTGGCTGTACAGTCGGTTGTGTCTCTCTCTCTCTCTCTCTCTCTCTCTCTCTCTCTCTCTCTCCCTCTCTCTCTCTCTTACCCAGTAAAACACAGAGTTAAATTAACAGTCCTGATCGTAATGTGTGTCAGGGGCGGATGTGACATTTCCCAATTGTAGGGGCAAGAGAAAATGGAATGGGGTACCATTTTCATTTAGGACTTTTATTAGGCAGGTTAGCATCAGTAATAACATCAATAGTGTTTCAAATCATTTTAAAATATACGCACTTTAATTCGAAATATCTTGGGTTGTTTAGTCTGGGCATTTAGGGGGGCATTGCCCCCCCCCCCCCTCCCCCCATGCCCAAGCTTAGATCCGCCCCTGATGTGTGTGCGCCTCCGCAGCACTGTCCCATTTGCACGCCTGCTTCTGAAGTGTACAGTAGACACACACACACACACACACGCGCCCGCGCACGAGAGAGTGAGCGAGACACACAGTAGGAAAAGGTCCCGGGACTGACAGTGCAGCGTTTAACGAGCCAATTAATCACCATGGGTGGAACCGGACCCCTGTTTCCGGGGTCAGGTTCCACCTAAAGCTGTCAGAGAGACACCCCGTCTGTGTGCGTGTGTGTGTCAGGGGCGGATCTAGGCATGGGGGGGGGGGGGGGGGGGGGGGGGATCTAAGCATGGGGGGGGCAATTCCCCCCCTAAATGGCCAGACTGCCCCACCGAACATGATGGCATGCAAAACAACCCAAGATATTTCAGTGCTTATATGTTAAAGTATTTGAAACACTCCTATACTGCTACTAACTACAGCTGTGTCACCACTAAACCAACAGCATTTCATCACTGAAAACAGAAAACTCTCTGAGTCAGACCTTTAGCTTTATGCATGCTGCGTGTCTGTTGCAACTTCAACAACTGATGTTATTGTTGATGCTTTACTTGCCTAATAAAAGTCCTGTAACCGAAAATGGTATGGGTGCGGCTTCATCCACTGCCACAACCATACTATTTTCTCCCCCCCCCCCCCCCCCCCCCCCCCCCCAATTGGGAAATGTTACATTCGCCCCTGGTGTGTGTGTGTGTGTGCGTGTGTCGTGCGTTTTGAAGAGTGTTGAAGGGTGTTGGAAGAGAGGAGTATAGGACTTGGATTCAGTCGGACGCTCTCATGCGCTTTAACTTCCTTCCCTTTTACAAGCTGCCGGTGTCCGTTTTTAAAATGTTTATCGCTTCCTATCACGCCCTGACTGCCTGCGAGAGACCAGACTCACCTAGCACAATAAATTATTGTGAATAAATAGATTTTATATCCAAATCTGGACACCGGAGTCCCCCCGACTTGAAGGTCTTAACAGGAGGGCGAAACCTATTATGGATATAATAGGTATTGAAATAAGGAATGGGCCGGCTATTAAACGGTCTCATAACGTCCGAGACATCCAGCTCAGCTCAGGGACACTTGGGCACTTGGCGTGACGAAGCCTGCGCTCAAACCGGAGACCTCCTGTTCCTCCGGGAGGCCTCTCTCCACTCTCCACTAGCCGCCCAATTATTTTTTTTTCGGGGATTATGAATTTGAGAACTTTTATATTTAAATTTTAATATACGACGTCTAGTTCTAGTGTTCTCTCCACTTTTGAGTTAAGACAGTAGGTTCAAAGCTGCTCCAAATTTAAGTCGCCACATTCGTAATCGCGTGCTGACAATTTTGCATGCATTTAAGAATGGGTCACGAGTGAGATGTCGGATATGTGTTTATTTTTTGCCAAAAGGTTGCATTTAACATTCTATTGAGAAAAGATCTTCTGTTATCCGTTGCACTGTAACAGTGCAACAGGATATTTTCACGATTACACGGTCGTTTTGTTGCATTTCATTTAGGACAAATTGGGTGCGGCCATTTTGAAAAAAAAAAAACAAAAAAACAAAAGACACTGCACCCATTCTATCCCATGCATTCGAATGGCATTATCTCAGATTCCGGCCCCTCAATGTCGCTGTTCTTGGAAAATCGGCTATTTCCAATGGGTCTTAACGGCACATCCGTGAACTCGTGACCCGGATGTTGTTGCATAGAGGGTTAGAGGGCAGAATGGTCAAGATCCCAGCTTGACGTCATCACGCATCCAATTTCAGAGACATGGCGCTTCAGAATAAGGGTTTCAACCGTGAAAACCGTAGCATAGGAACATGTACAAAATCCTCACGTGCGGTGCGGAGACGATTAATATATAGTATCGAAATCAGTCTATTTCATGCTTCAGTCATTGCAAAAACAGCATTTTGTTACTGATCATTACTGATCTTGAAATAATAATCGTTGGCTGACTTCTTTTCATGTCCTTGCCACAAAAATTTAGACTTTCAGACTTTCAGACTTGAACCAATTTGGCTTGTTCCTTGACACGAGATCTGTCCGAGATCCCGGTTACGGCTGAAGCTAATTCTACCGTACGGTTGTACAGCAGATAGGGGCTGACATTGTCTGGTTTCACTGCCACTACGGCAGGAGAAATATTGCGTTGACATTTCAAAAATTGCCTTTCCTTTCCACTCTGTTCTACAGAGAGAGAAAGAGAGATAGGCATAGGCTATTGAAAAACTCATGTCATGTACTGTACATGGGCGTCACGTCGGCCCGACACTTGTACGGCCGGCTTTGGTGCACATGATGCCTTTTATCCTCCATCCTGGCTTTGTTGCAGCCCAATAATATACCGCAGAAACTGCGGATACACTGTAAAAAAAAAAAATCCAGAGTTCATTCAATACACAAAAGTTTAATCCATTTTTCGGTGGGAACGCCTCTTGGTGTTATTAGCATTACTTAGCATTATCAGCATAACTTAGCAACATTAGCATTATTAACAGTACTTAGCATTAGCATGACTTAGCATTATTAGCCTTACTTAGCATTAGCAGTATTGGCATTATTAGCAATACTTAGCATTAGCATTGTTAGCATTAGTTAGCGTTATTGGCATTATTAAACTTACTTACTCAGCATTAGCACTACTTAGCATTACCGGCATTTCTTACTTAGCATTATTAGCATCAATTAGCATTATTATCATTACTCAGCGTTATTAACGGTACTTACCATTAGCATTATTAGCATTAGTTAGCATTCCTTAGCATAATTGGCATCACTTGAGTCATTGAAAAATATCAGACCTACTAGCTCATAGCGTGCCACGGGAGTGGCGCGCTATGAGCTTGTAGGTCTGATATTTTTGAAAATGGTGAAAATTTGGCGCGAATCTTTAATGTTTTTAAAATAATTCAGACGCACGACTAGGGTCAATTCGCGACCCTCGACACTCAGCAGTTCCCAGTGTGTAGAAGAAGAGGGAGAAAAGCAAAGCATGCTTACACAGTAGCGTCGTTCGCTGCATTTTGAATTATTTACTGCTGTCTTGTGCACTTAAGAGCTGCTGTTTATCACGTCTCAGTTACGGATATATATTCATTTCGTAGTTGAGTGCCCAGGCTGAGTGTGACATAACGACCACAGACAACACACAGCACATCACACTTTATTTTATGATGGATTGATTGAATCTATCTATCATAATCACAATTGATGACCCTCTATCTATTCCCTGTAAAGTGCTCTGTAAAAAAAAAAAAAGTTTATATAAAAACGGTCGAGTAAGTGAACTGGATCGAATGCAATTGCATTCTTCTAGGGTTCTTCCAGGAGGGCAATTAACAGTCGCGATACTTGTGTAACCGTCGCGACGGTTTGCATAAACGGTCCAGGTTTAAGTTTTTGGTATAAGACTTCAACGTTTTGTATCTTATAACCTTATGGGTAACGCTTCCTTTTACGGTACTGTAATTACCATGTATTTACATGGCAATTACAAGGTAAGTACCATGTAATAAGGGAGTAATAACTGCGAAATTACCATGTAATTACAAGGTAACTATAAAGGTAATTACCTTGTACTTTTAAAGTAATTACCAAGTCAATTCCAGGCAAATACCAAGTAACTACCTGGTAATAAGTATTAATTACTGGATAATTTGTAATTATATACCAACTATTTTGTTAATTGCCAAGTACTTACTAGGTAATTGCCAAGTAATTCCTTAAAAAGTACCTGGTAACAGCCAGGTAATAAGAAGTAATTCCTCAGTACATATAAAGTATTTATATGGTAACTATGTGATTAATTACTAGGCACTCACAAAGTAATTATTATATTATTTCCTAACAACCACATATAATAATTACTGGGTAATTAGAAGGTAATTGCATAGTAATTAATAATGTACTTGTAACTACCCTTTAATTGTACCTGACAACTACAGAGGAAGGCTATGTAAATACACAGTAAGTACTGTGAAATTATTATGACACTACCAATTACTTGACTAAAAGGTGTAATTACCAAGACATCATAAGTTTCTATTAGATACTTACCATGTAATTACTAGGAACTGAAGAGTATTTACGCCATGTATTTTCCTAGCAGTCAACTGGTTTTTACTACTTACCTGGTAATTTCTTAGTATTTATTCATTAACTACAACATTTACCTGTTTCCATGCTATTATCTAGTAATTACTCATTTGTTACCCAGGAACTACAGAAATACCTACCTAGAAAGTACCTAGTTATTAAAGTGGATTTGTACTGTAAAAGGAAGTGAGGCCTGTTTTCATTTTATTAACTGGTAATTACTCATTTGTTACCCAGTAAATCGAAAAATTTCTACCTGGAAAGTACCTAGTTACTAAAGTGGATTTGTACTGTAAAAGGAAGTGAGGCCTGTTTCCATGCTATTAACTGGTAATTACACATTCATTACCCAGGAACTACAGAAATACCTACCTAGAAAGTACCTAGTTACTAAAGTGGATTTGTACTGTAAAAGGAAGTGAGGCCTGTTTTCATGTTATTAACTGGTAATTACTCATTTGTTACCCAGTAAATCGAAAAATATCTACCTGGAAAGTACCTAGTTATTAAAGTGGATTTGTACTGTAAAAGGAAGTGAGGCCTGTTTCCATGCTATTAACTGGTAATTACACATTCGTTACCCAGGAACTACAGAAATACCTACCTAGAAAGTACCTAGTTACTAAAGTGGATTTGTACTGTAAAAGGAAGTGAGGCCTGTTTTCATGTTATTAACTGGTAATTACTCATTTGTTACCCAGTAAATCGAAAAATATCTACCTGGAAAGTACCTAGTTACTAAAGTGGATTTGTACTGTAAAAGGAAGTGAGGCCTGTTTCCATGCTATTAACTGGTAATTACACATTCGTTACCCAGGAACTACAGAAATACCTACCTAGAAAGTACCTAGTTACTAAAGTGGATTTGTACTGTAAAAGGAAGTGAGGCCTGTTTTCATGTTATTAACTGGTAATTACTCATTTCTTACCCAGTAAGTAGAAAAATATCTACCTGGAAAGTACCTAGTTATTAAAGTGGATTTGTACTGTAAAAGGAAGTGAGCTCTGTTTCCATTTTATTACCTGGGAATTACTCAGTATTTAGCCCGTAACTAGGAAACTATCACATTACCCAAGACACTTGGACTGGAAATGCCGCAAAACCGACCAGTGATACATACAGTGTCAGAGTACACTGATACAGTTACAGAGTCTGATTCTCCCCCTGAACAGCACACTGTATCTGTCAGGAGATAAGAGTTCCCATCAAAAACCACCATCACCAGCCATCAAACTACATTAAGATGAATGCATTACTTTGACACTTCCTCACTCAAAACACCTGTGACAGATATGCAAAAACAAGTGAGCTGCCAAAGATAAACATTTTAATAAAACAATCTTAGAAACAGTGCAAATTTTCACAGTCGGGCACTTAAAAAAAAATCAGAATATGCTTCTTTTTTCTTTCCTCAATGAATAAATAAAAATAAAATAAAAACATCAGTGATAAATAACTATAAATAATAATTACTATGGTAAGTAAACAGTCCCAGTCTTGGGAATTCACAGAACAAGAGAAAGAACAGGTATTTGGCATTTGTCCAGGTATTTGGCATTTGTCCAGGACACAAAACTAGTGAAAACAACAATGTATTAACTCTTATGTATTAACAACAATGTATTAACAACAATGTATTAACTCTATTTCCTGTGTGTGTGCGTGTGTGCGTGTGCGCGCGTGTGTGTGTGTGTGTGTGTGTGTGTGTTAGGGCATTAACCAAACACGTTTTTTGCTAGTCGAATCGACTACTTTGGTAGTCGAATAATTGTCGACTAGTCTATAGGGATATATATTTGTTTTTTAGCTAATAAAATGTGTGATTCTGGACTTCCCATTGAAACAGTGCAAGCCTGTTACACTACTGTAACTCAGTTACATTATGACATGAAAAATAAGCAATCAACCAACCATCACTGCCAACACCCCAGCACACATCCACAATGCCTGCTGCAGAAAATTGAAAAATATATATCAAAAATTATTATTACCGAATAATGAATTAGTGTCGACTAGTGTTTTGCTAGTCGAATAATCGACTAGTCGAATATTTAGTTAATGCCCTAGTGTGTGTGTGTGTGTGTGTGTGTGTGTGTGTGTGTGTGTGTGTGTGTGTGTGTGTGTGTGTGTGTGTGTGTGTGTGTGTGTGTGTGTGTGAATTCACATCATCATGTGTTTCCTGCAGACTGGTCTGGCCCCAAGCACTGGGTGGGTGTTTTTCAAAAACCAAAAGGTGATGTGTGTCAGCACTTTAAGACAGTGCAGACACTGGTTGATTCTTCACTTTTTGGTTTCTGAAAACACCCACCTAGCACAAGCACCCACATGGGCCAGACCAGTCTGCAGAAGACACATGATAATGTGATATCACATGGCTGGTGCTTCACCAGGCCCCTCATTTCGGCTTACACTTTGTGACATGCTCTTATGTCTTTAAACAGGCGGCCTAAGATGCCCTCCCTGTGCTCTTTCCCCAGCCACTGGTTCCACTCAATGAACTTCAAGTTCATCTTGAGAGCACTTTCGGTTAGGTTCCCCCTGTAGCGGTATATGTTCTCCTTACAGCTCCTCCATGCACGCTCAATGTGTTGGGTATGAGCACCATTCCCAGGGTGAACAAAGTACCGCTGATGATTCACCTGGTAGTGGATATATCCATCCCTGGCCAACCTGTCGTATGCACGCCAACAATCACTAATTATTTGGCTTCCAGGTCTAACGTATTTGAGGATTATCGGGTGCAAGATTCTCCTCGATCTGTTTTCAACAAGTTTCAGCACCGGGCGTCTACGGGACCCCTTGACCTCCATCATCCCGAATACCCAGGACCTCCGTCGCCAGGTGTTGCCACGTCGTCCACGTCCATACTGAAAATAAACAAAATGTCATGCTTAATGGCATTTCTGCACCATTTCTGAATGTTCCAATTAAATTTAAATACCGGTAAATAAATAAAATACATTTATTTGGGGACAATCTTGAGGGTCTTCTATTCAAATTACCGTAAATCCTCTTTTATAATCCGGGGCTTTTATTTACTTAACCGATTTTTATACCAGGCGTGTATTGGAAGGAGGCTGCTATAAAAGAGAGGCCTATATTACAATGTTTCAATCCAATCATAATGAATAAAACATATTGTATACTCCAATAATCTTAAATCATTGCAATAGTCTAAAATATTGCTGTTTTTTGTAAGACCACTAGATGGCGTCTGTATATAGGTTTGACGCTTCAACACATATAGCTATGAAGCCAGGGGCGGATTGGCCATCTGGAGTAGGCTACAGGGAGTTTTCTCTCAAAGAGTTACATCTGGTTAACCAACAACCAGCTGGGGAAATATGTGCCAATCCGCCCCTGTGTCAAGTGAAAGTAAAAAGTTATCGTACGGTATATAGTTGATGTTTAGGAATGGTTGGCAGGCAGTCAGTCAGTCAGTCAGTCAGTCAGTCGATATAATGGATAACGGAAGATTCACCGGGATTATAACAAGATATGGATGGATTACCGTACTTCATTGGTGTACACATCTCGGCTCACACTAACAGTAAGTGCATTGGAATGCGATGGTGCGCTCTGTAAAAATGGACCCTCGCGGGTCCATTTGTGTTCATTTACGATCTCAAGAGCTACAGATCTAAAAGGACCACCAGTGGTCCCCGGACCACTGGTTTAAAACCAGTGGTTTATAGAGAGAAAAAGGGCGAGCAGAATCGGGAGGAGGAGGAGGAGGAGGAGGAGGAGGAGGAGGAGGAGGAGGAAGCGAGAATTGAACTGCGCATCGCATATTCCCACACTCGCAGAAAATAAAAAAACAAAAAAAAAATACCGGCTAATACAAGGAGGCCGGAAAATATACGTTAAATCCAACGCCGTTCCCGGAAAATAATAGGAGGACGGTAAATAATAGAAAGGAGGACTATATTAGAGAATTTACGGTAACTGCCCCCACATGGCATAGTTTGAGACATGGATCAAGAGGTGGTATATGAATGTAGTCATGGGTAATGTCAAAGAAAGCCAATAATGCCCCTGATTTCTATATCTCACATGCCCAGTACCTGCAAGACTTTTGTCTGAAGACAATGAAGAACAGACTCACTGTTCTTAACACAACATTTTAGCAGCTAAATTGAAGTACTTAAAGGATCCATTTATATTTTCATAACATTCTGGCAGTTACATCACCGTGGAGATTATCCTTTTATAGGTTGTAGATTTTTTGTCTTTGTTTTTTTCCCCTTCTTTTTAAGATTTGTTTTTGAGCATTTTTGCCTTTATTGGATAGGACAGTAGTCTGACAGGAAAGGGGGAGAGAGATGGGGGGAGAAGTGTGGCAAATGTCTGGCTCAGGAATCGAACCAGTGATGCCGCCTGGGCATCACAGCCAATATAGAATGTGACTGGACCAGTAACCCAGCAGGCACCCCAATCCAATCCTTTAATGCTTTATATAAAAAACCCATTGTCCCTGTTTTAGTAGCGTATAAAACCTTACTTTTCTTTTGTGACGAAACTTGCTCTCGTCTATTGCGACGAACGCTCTTCTCCCTCCGACCCTCATCTTCCTGTTTCTCTCCATCCGCCTCACAGCTTTACAGCATATTTCGCGGAGTAGGGTTGTCACCCTGGTGAGAGACTTGGGGCTTCCACACACACCATCTTCTATCATGTCCACATGTCTTCGCCTCAATCCTTGTGCCAAGCTGAGCCAAAAAAACAGAGGACAACTGCTATCAAAATATTAGCTACCAGGGATAGGATAGTTTTGTAGACAGGGAGGGGTCCTTATATAAATAGGTTGTTGCTACAATATCCATTGTGCATATTGCAAATGTTGGGATGGATGAACGTGCATGATTTCTTTAGAATGTGTACTCTATGTCAATGGTTCCAAAACATTGGGTCAGAACCCATTTGTGGGTCACGAATAAATACATGGGTCCCCTAATTGTTATTATTTCAAAACCTTTTCAAAAACATTCTTCAAAAAAGCATATGTAAGTTTTCATGATTTAAAAAAAAAACAAACAAGCACTGATTTCTCATTAACTTCCTTAATACATGAAAGAAAACTAAGACTCCATAAATTATATAACCAATAGTAGTAGTAAAAATAGCTGATCTACAAGTTCACATTGTGGTGCGAACACATTCAGTAAATCTGCTATGTTCATAAATTTGCAATCTGGGCAAATATAACCTGGCTTTTGGATTTTGAGATACAAGGTTTGGGGACCACTGCTCCATGTAATATGTCAGTATGCATTTGGCTATTCATGTTAAGAGACACTGTTTACATGTGGTATTTGCATGTACTGTATTAGGTCTACCTGATTGGAATGGTCAAAGCTAAAATGAAACGCACAAAATAATCAATTATTGCGTAACAAAATACAATTACACAGCTTATAAGAGAATGGGAGACCATTTGAATTGAAGTGAGGGAGAGAAACATCCAACCTGTGCATAATCTGCATCCATGATTGTAATGGGATGTGTGATCCAGAGAAAATGGATCCATCTCTGATGGACCTTATTATTGCCCTGCCCCCGTGTGATGACCTTCTGCAGCTCCTGTAACATAACATACCACACCTGTAAATATAATTCTAAGTAGTAACATGGATTCTCAAGAGTATATGAGATTGTAAACATGGTCATGTCCCTTGTTAGGAGGAAAACATTTACCCTTACATCTACATAAACGTTCATATTGAAATATAGAGTGTTTAACACCCGGCCACGGAATGTTACAATATTGTACACTCCCACGGGACTACTCGCATCTAAAAAGAAATATAAGATGTATGGCCATTTTCTGTTATCCATTTACTTTCAACAATGTCAATGACTGAGATTAGGAGGTGTATTGCACACTGGAACATTGTAGCTTTGCTTTTTTTTTTTTTTTTGAAAATAAATAAATAAATAAATAAATATATATATATATATATATATATATATATATATATATATATATATATATATATATATATATATATATATATATATATATATATATATATATATATATATATATATATATAACAATAAAGATGATAATTAATAATAAGATAATGATCATCACTTACCACCGATATCAGTCTTTGTTTGTGTTTGTTTTTTTGAACTTCATTTGCCTGTGGCAAACTGGGCATCTTTTTTTACTGGCCAACAGCCTCTCCCTCTGAAGCCACCGTATCAGAGGTTTTCCGCCTTGTGCTGTTTTTTGCAGGAGTTTTCTTATTAAAGTCATGGTTGACTTCTTTTAAGCTCAGGCTTAATAGTGCAATCTTCTTACTTGACCTGGGTAAGATGCAAACTTATAATAAACCTATCAATCAACCTATCAATCAATCAATGAATCAATAAATCAGTGCGTACTCTGCCTACACCATACCTACACAGTAAGAAGCTTGACCTGCTCGTGGCGCTTTTTTTGCTGGCGCTCCTTTCTTCGCGGGCTATTGAACGTCTCCAGAGCGTAATGACGTGTAGCCTACACATGCGTATACAACGTCACCAACGTGAAGGCGAAACACAGCAGAGCCTTGGAAATAGACAGAGTTACGCCAACTCCGTTCACTTCATGGATCCAGTCCATCTACATAGACTTCTGTTGGATAGTGACATAAATAGTGACAGCCGGAAGTTACTGAATCTATTGAAGCCTACGGGCTCGCGCGAGTACATGAACCACGTGACCAGGCTGTTTTCTGACCCCTCAATGTCGCAACTTTTCTACTAGATGGCTCTGAAACACAGATCCTCCACCAGAGCCATCTAGTAGAAGAGTTGTGACATTCAGGGGTCAGAAACTGAGCACTCTGCTGCTCAGCCCTATTTGGGCTGCTGTTCATGCAGCCCAAATAGGGCTGCATGAACAGCAAACTGGAGTTGGATATACATGGTTTTCAATAACAGCTGTTTTAGGGCATATGTGCAACATGACAACTGTTTTAAAGTAGCCTGTTGTAGAGTAACAACATAAGACTCTGGAGCCTAGTGTTTATGTTGTGTATGTATCTAAAATAAAGGGATTTAAGATCATTAAAGCTGGACTGCTGCATTTCTGCCTACTTCAGGTCAAGGACTTGTCCCTATTTGTTGTCCCCTTTCTCAATAGAAGTCTATGTACCAGAGCTGCCATTGGAGTGGCCCCATGAAGTGAAGTTGTCGTAGTTGTCGTAACTCTGTCTATACTCTATGGCTCTGAACCTCCACCACTCTACGCGAGTCGTCACAGAAACCCGCATTCTCCCGGTGTGTGCTCCACTTTCCCAACCACGGAAGAAAAACACCTTGGTAAGTGACACATTTACCTGAGAAATAATTGTAACATTAACAGTTAATATAATCTGACGGTGGTTTGCATTGCATGCCATGGTTGCTAACGTGAAAATGGATAAAGCTAACAACATTGGGAAAAGTTGGTAGGCTAGGCTAGATCTGAGCACTGGACCGACTGTTCTAGATTGCTGTTAATGCCTTCAAATCGTCCCGCATTTCACTGTCTTTTAAGGCGTCCCGCCGATTGAGACTTTGTCCCGCATATTGATTGACAAGCTGTAGTTTTCATAACTTTCATAACTTTCACTGATCCGCGGCAGCCTGCATCATGTGAGCAGTGAAGCCTGTCCAAATGGGAAAGGGGCGAGCCGTGTGTGTGTGTTTGTGTGAGAGAGACGGTTTTATTTGCTGTCCCTGTTCCCATAGAAGTCTATGTAGAACAGCCGCCATTGGACTGACCCCATGAAGTGAACGGAGTTTGGATAACTCTGTCTGTATCTCGGTAGAAGCGGCGCGACATTGATGTTTCCGAGTTTGAATGGCCTGTATAGGGACAAACTGGAGATGAATACTTTTTTTTTCCAACAACGACGGTGGTGAAAATAAGCAGAACTATTTCAAATACGCCATATATTTCTGACAAGTATTTAAACAACTATTTAAAGTATTGTAAAGTAATAACTAAACAAAATGATTTAGAAGATAATGGAAGTTTGCCTGAGTCAATCGAATGCACTGCAACCAGCAGTCTATATTAATGCCTATTATATATTTTGTGTTTATTGTATTCGAATAGAAGTTCACAATGATAGCATGAGAATTAATTTTAAAATGAATATATGTAAATGTTCCCGAATCCAATTCAAAAATAGTAAAAAAGAAAATAATTCAGGATACAAATTAAAAAATGTCAAAAGAAATAGCTGATCTACTAGCTTAAAACGCGTCAACGGTATATGCATTTGAGTGACTGAAAATATTCATGTGGTTAATGTAGATCAAACAAAAATGACAAATATTTGGTGGCCCCCCTGTAGTAACTATGACGGCCCCCTAGGGGTCCCAGACCACTTTATGAGCCATAAATCAGCTCAGAGTTGATTTATATATCATACTGTATAACAGATACAGCTTTGTTAAATTATTTTAATTTGGTTATTTTACCCAACAGAGTCATGTCTCAAACACAAACCCGAAGAGGGAAAAAAAGAGAGGATTACAAGAGGAAGACTTTGCCAGTCGAACACAACTTGGAGGAGGTGGAGTCCGATATCGGAGGTAAGAATTTTATTCCCAGATGGGATATAGATTGAGTCCCTGCGACATACTAGCATCATGTCCAGGGGGTGGACTAGCAATGTACACAAAGCTGCCTCATGCTGAAGAAACAGGAAATAGGCTCCTGCCGTATGGGCCTTCTGTCTTGGTTACAAAGCTTTGTCTAACTGAAATAGAATAGCCTATGGCTGTTAAAACATTGAAACAAATACAATTCTAAGTATTTAATACTGCGCATCTTTTTCAGTTGAAGAGGTTCGAGGCGGTTCTTGTGGGACCATGGAAAAATTCAAGTCGGACTTGAACCAGCTAAAGGGAGAGAACCGGCTCCTCAAAGAAGAGATTCGTCTCCTTAAGGAAGAGAACAGACTACTACAACAGGAGCGGGATCTCCTAAAGGAGAAGTCTCTTTCCTCTGAGGCCGGTTCAAAAGGTAACTAGACTGTTCCTCCCAAAACCTACATGTCAGGCTCAAACTACCATTTAAAGCAGGGGTTTTCAGCTGACTTTGACCCAGGGACCACCATTCTGACTAGGAGCAACCTGGCGACCACCACTATTGTCAGGTGGGTCCATCATAGACCCATCCAACGATATGGATGTTGTCCGTATATTATCCGTTCTCAAAACATTTTATTACCAGAAAAGAGCAGTTCTATCATTCTATCACCTGCAAACAAGAAAAAGAGAGTAGCAAATTGAACTAAAAGGAAAATTTAAAAAGGAAAAGTCTTTTCAATGAATGCATGACCAGGGACCACCTGCAATGCCTCACCAGTTGAAAACAATCCGTGTATCATTTGTTCTTTCCATTTTCAATTGGAAATCAGTACAGATTATTTTGTTTTTGGTTTTTTAATCAAACACGAAATATGAAAAAATGTCTGGTTTTTCATATTTCAATTTTAGGCTCAGATCAAAAATACGAAATGGAAAAACGGGCAACAGGACAGAATTTGATTTTAATATTTAATTGGGTTGGGTTTACGTCACCCGGAAGTTTGGCGATATCAAAGAGACACAGTTACAAAGATCATTCATAGTTTTCATAGATGTGATCTGCGGAGCTGGAGGGTAAAACATCGGCTCAGCGACAAGACCAGACACTGCAGAGCATCAACTATGAAAACTTGTCCTAAGACACAGTGTCAAGTTTTGAGCGATCACATCCAGCTCTCGTCGCTGTTTTATTTTTTTTCGTCAGTAGCCTATTTCAGTCACTGAAACAGTTCCTGCCTTTAAGATTTCCAGTTAACTTTAAACATTTAGGCAAGGCTTTATGGAATCATGTCTTCTAAATTCTGCTACTCCATTAATGAATCTGTTACCTACACGTAGGGCCTTGCCATCAGTCAGTGGTTAGGGTCAGTCCCCTGTCACAAAAAAATACACACTTGGGCACCAGTGGGCCGTGGGTGCACTGCCGGAGTCACCCTACCATCGGGCCTAACAAGTTTTCTGGGGGAAACCCTGCTTTCTAATTTATGTAATTTAATTTTTCTCATTGCTATCACTGCATTCTTATTTTTATTTTTTTGCTCTTTGGTTCACTCTTTATATATTTGCTGACTTTAAGGTTCACAGAATAGGATCGACCTTGGTGAGTCTTCCGACTCTTCTGAGCCCTCCTTTGAAAGAAAGAAGGCTGCCAAAAAGAGAAGAAGGAAGCCAGCATCGTCGTCATCATCATCAGATGAGGCCTCCCCAAAGAAAAAGTCAAAGAAGGCTTCGTTTGGAAAGCGAGGTATCTGGGAAAATAAAGATTTTCATTTTGCTTCTGTAACAATGCACACACAAACAGTGCTTTTGCTTACATCAGTGGTTATCAAAGTGGATATCAGGACTCTGGATTTACCTTAAGCGTTCTAAATCGACTCCTAAGAGTATACCTCTCTTATAACTCTTGACACAAAACTCTGATGTACAGATGGAACCAAATGAGCCATAACCAGTCCATTTGTGCACACACTGCAGCATGAAAATGCACTGATTTATTAAGTGACCCCAAAATTTGGTAAATGTTGCCCTTTTTTATCGACTACAGTGTATTATGAAACTGTTATGTATAGACTATCAATTAAACCCTGAAGTGAAAAATAATAGTTTAAATACTGATCATCATGTATACTCGGATTGTACAGTATATTTGTAATTATGATTGTGTTTTTTTCCCTTTCTTTTTTTTTTTTTTTCTTTGATCTGTCTTGCAGTCGGTAGCCCAGAGGATGTGGTCCACCGTTATAAGAAGTTGGTGAGGATGTATAAGAGGACCAGGAGCATCCCAGAAACCTGTAGGGCCTTTGACTTGGACCGCAACACCATCGCAGGGACTGCAGTTATCGCAGATGTCCTCATTGCCGGAGAGGGTGGGGATTTTGGAGAGCTGCCCATAATTGCTGAAAAGCAGAGTCTGGCCAGCTTTGCCAAAGTATGCAAGGAATTTTTGGATGCAAACCCAACCCTAAAGGTGAAAGTGGATAAGATGAGGAAGGACAACGAGCTGCTAAACATCAAATACAAATTTCAGAAATGAGGGGGCCTGGTGAAGCACCAGCCATGTGACATCACATTATAATGTGTCTTCTGCAGACTGGTCTGGCCCATGTGGGTGCTTGTGCTAGGTGGGTGTTTTCAGAAACCAAAAAGTGAAAAAGTGAAAAGTGAAACCAAAAAGTCTTAAAGTCCTGACACACATCACCTTTTGGTTTTTGAAAAACGCCCACCCAGTGCTTGGGGCCAGACCAGTCTGCAGGAAACACATGATGATGTGAATTCACACACACACACACACACACACGCACACACGCACACACACAGGAAATAGAGTTAATACATTGTTGTTAATACATAAGAGTTAATACATTGTTGTTTTCACTAGTTTTGTGTCCTGGACAAATGCCAAATACCTGGACAAATGCCAAATACCTGTTCTTTCTCTTGTTCTGTGAATTCCCAAGACTGGGACTGTTTACTTACCATAGTAATTATTATTTATAGTTATTTATCACTGATGTTTTTATTTTATTTTTATTTATTCATTGAGGAAAGAAAAAAGAAGCATATTCTGATTTTTTTTTAAGTGCCCGACTGTGAAAATTTGCACTGTTTCTAAGATTGTTTTATTAAAATGTTTATCTTTGGCAGCTCACTTGTTTTTGCATATCTGTCACAGGTGTTTTGAGTGAGGAAGTGTCAAAGTAATGCATTCATCTTAATGTAGTTTGATGGCTGGTGATGGTGGTTTTTGATGGGAACTCTTATCTCCTGACAGATACAGTGTGCTGTTCAGGGGGAGAATCAGACTCTGTAACTGTATCAGTGTACTCTGACACTGTATGTATCACTGGTCGGTTTTGCGGCATTTCCAGTCCAAGTGTCTTGGGTAATGTGATAGTTTCCTAGTTACGGGCTAAATACTGAGTAATTCCCAGGTAATAAAATGGAAACAGAGCTCACTTCCTTTTACAGTACAAATCCACTTTAATAACTAGGTACTTTCCAGGTAGATATTTTTCTACTTACTGGGTAAGAAATGAGTAATTACCAGTTAATAACATGAAAACAGGCCTCACTTCCTTTTACAGTACAAATCCACTTTAGTAACTAGGTACTTTCTAGGTAGGTATTTCTGTAGTTCCTGGGTAACGAATGTGTAATTACCAGTTAATAGCATGGAAACAGGCCTCACTTCCTTTTACAGTACAAATCCACTTTAGTAACTAGGTACTTTCCAGGTAGATATTTTTCTATTTACTGGGTAACAAATGAGTAATTACCAGTTAATAACATGAAAACAGGCCTCACTTCCTTTTACAGTACAAATCCACTTTAGTAACTAGGTACTTTCTAGGTAGGTATTCTGTAGTTCCTGGGTAATGAATGTGTAATTACCAGTTAATAGCATGGAAACAGGCCTCACTTCCTTTTACAGTACAAATCCACTTTAGTAACTAGGTACTTTCCAGGTAGAAATTTTTCGATTTACTGGGTAACAAATGAGTAATTACCAGTTAATAAAATGAAAACAGGCCTCACTTCCTTTTACAGTACAAATCCACTTTAATAACTAGGTACTTTCTAGGTAGGTATTTCTGTAGTTCCTGGGTAACAAATGAGTAATTACTAGATAATAGCATGGAAACAGGTAAATGTTGTAGTTAATGAATAAATACTAAGAAATTACCAGGTAAGTAGTAAAAACCAGTTGACTGCTAGGAAAATACATGGCGTAAATACTCTTCAGTTCCTAGTAATTACATGGTAAGTATCTAATAGAAACTTATGATGTCTTGGTAATTACACCTTTTAGTCAAGTAATTGGTAGTGTCATAATAATTTCACAGTACTTACTGTGTATTTACATAGCCTTCCTCTGTAGTTGTCAGGTACAATTAAAGGGTAGTTACAAGTACATTATTAATTACTATGCAATTACCTTCTAATTACCCAGTAATTATTATATGTGGTTGTTAGGAAATAATATAATAATTACTTTGTGAGTGCCTAGTAATTAATCACATAGTTACCATATAAATACTTTATATGTACTGAGGAATTACTTCTTATTACCTGGCTGTTACCAGGTACTTTTTAAGGAATTACTTGGCAATTACCTAGTAAGTACTTGGCAATTAACAAAATAGTTGGTATATAATTACAAATTATCCAGTAATTAATACTTATTACCAGGTAGTTACTTGGTATTTGCCTGGAATTGACTTGGTAATTACTTTAAAAGTACAAGGTAATTACCTTTATAGTTACCTTGTAATTACATGGTAATTTCGCAGTTATTACTCCCTTATTACATGGTACTTACCTTGTAATTGCCATGTAAATACATGGTAATTACAGTACCGTAAAAGGAAGCGTTATCTTATAACATTATGTATGAGTACAATACAGACAATGTTTGCATTCGCCATCTTTGTTGAAGGACAGTCTATGTATGTCTGAGATAACTAATCTTAATTATCTTTCATAGTGGTTTAAACCCTGTGGAAATGTTGTATGTATGTTTAGGGTTAGGGGTTAGGGTTAGGTTTTACTGAGGTTATGTTTAGGGTTAGGTTTAGTAAGAAAACGGTTGACCGTCATTGTCATTGTTTTGCAGTCGCGACAGTCATTGTCATTGTTTTGCAGTTGCATAACAGTCGCAACTGTTACGCAAAAATGGCCGGAGGGGTTAGGAAATCATTTATAACATTTATAACCGCCGCAGCGTGCGTCACAATGTCCCTTCGCTGTCGCTCCGTTTCATGGCACGCATCGTTGCAAACGTATTACCAGGCAGGCCCCCTGAAATCCAGGTGAAAAGTTCAGATGTTCCAACACTAAAGACTCGTGCTAAAACAGTCACGTCTCAGGAACGTCTCTCTTTCTACCTCTCTGACTCTTATATTCTCGCCTGCCGTTCTTTGGGATATAACAAAGGGCAATCTTAAAACCTGGCGACTTTGTGATGACACACGGCCGCGGGACAGAGCGCACATTAACGTCAAGGTTGATTAGGGCTTGACGTTGATTAATGCCGATTATTGTGATGTTTCTCAGCGGCTGTGAAGGTGACGCATTATCAGGGGTCATTTTCCGGGTGAACTCAAAGAGGAATCCATTAACGTCCATCTCTTTCCCGCACACTGACCCTCTCTGGCTAAATGGGTCTGTCCGTCTCTGTTACAGCCGCGGAGCTATAATAAGCTTCACATTATCGAAACCGGGGCTATTTCAGCTCGCCACTCGCTGCTTCTTGACCACATGGAACTGTGTCGCCAAACTGTACATAGTAGATCCAAATGCCTGGATTGTCTTGAATGTCACTTTTACTTTTAGCTTGAGTTTATTTTAGATTTCCTCCAGGCCTAGCCTTTGTTCACACAGCAATACTAACAAGTCTAAAATATGTCAATTTCTTAAAGAGGGATTCCCCCCCTTTTCACTATAATTATACCTGGTTGTAGCTTAGCACCTTCACCTCACTATATGCAGCTACAGTTGCACTTTACTGCTCTAGTCTGTTGCACTACGTCACTTGTTGTTTCTTGTATTGTTTGTATTTGTCCTTCCTCTTATTGCACTGTCTATTCTATTGTCTTATTGCACTGTGGAACAATGGAAATGTTATTTCATCCCTGTATGTCCTGACATACACTGGAGTGACAAATAAAAAACCTTGAACCTTGAAAGTAATATAGTGTACCTTAGAAATGTTGTGTGGACATGTTAAAAAAGATTCCCCCCATTCTGTTTCTTAGCAATGGAGGTCTGAAAACATTAACATGGTGAAACACGACTTGATGTCACCCAATTGTGTTTCACCATGTTAATGTTTTTTTTTTCTTTTTTTTCTGAGAGCGTACAAATGGAACCAAATGGTCCCGTTTGGTTCCATGTGTACGCTCTCAGAAAAAAAAAAATCTTGACGGGTGGAATTCCACGAGTGTATGCACGATTCCCTTAAAGAATATCACGTGGATCCTCTATGTGGGCCGTTGTGGGCTTGTAGATCATCATCTAGAGATTTGGCGTAGGGTCCAAAAGACAGGGAACGGTCTAATGACGCCTATCTATTCTATAACTATTCTAAAGTGATGAGTCAAGATTCATCATCCATCTGTTACGGTTCCAGAATCTAATCTCGTGCCCTTGGCTGAGATCTGTCTAATTTGGAACTGTACCAGTTTGTACCAGGGCATGTGGGAGGGAGGGCAGTACCAGTCATTGAGGGGTCAGAAACTGAGCATGTGAGCTGATTAGAGACAGACTGGAGTTGGAAATGCGTCGTTTTCAACGAGGGCGCGTAAAAGTCGCTAGGTGCGGCACACGCTCTGTGCACGCATAACGCACCCCTAGAGACTTTTCAAAGAGCCACTAGCTACTTCCTCTACCGGGGAGTTGGCAGCATCGGTCACCCAGTGTTGCCAACTTGGCGCATTTGTCACCATATTTAGCTCTTTTCCAGACCCCCCTAGCGCCAAAATTAGTGGAAAAACTCCTGGCGGAAAATCTAGTGCTTTTTGGCTGGTGAGTTGGGGTGAAATTGATCCAACAGGCGCCAGAGATAAAAAGCCTCATTTTTCACAATTTTTCCTCCTATGACAGTGGTTTTCAACCAGTAGTCCTCAGGCTAAATAATGGACAGCTGGTTAACCAGATGTAACTCTTTGAGAGCGTAAAAATGAAACCAAATGGACCCTTGCGGGTCCATTTGGTTTCATTTTTACACTCTCAAGAGTTAAAATATTCATCATGTGAATTAGCCCAAGTCTACACAACTAGAGAATGCAGAAGATTAATGGTCATTTAATGGTCATATTCCCTTCCAGACAAGCATCTAGCGCATTCTACTGCATTTTGGAAGTGCCACTAGTGCATTTTGGATTTTGGCAGTTGGCAACACTGCGGTCACCATGCGTTTTCATTGGACCAGAAGCAAGCAGGGGGAGGGGAACATTTGGACGGCCAATGTCACGATCTTGTCCCGTCCGAGATAAACGTGACGGATGAATAGTCACACATGTGGCTATTAGCATAAGAGTGATGGCAGCGTGCGCTCGCACACGCAAACAAAACATGCACGTAACGCACATGACAGTGCACGCTCACACACACAAACACACACACACACACACACACACACACTCACACACACACACACACACACACACACACACACACACACACACACACACACACACATGCTACACTGTAGATAAAGAGTTCCCAGCTGCTCGACAGCTTGTCTCCCTGCGTGCGACGGCCCGCGAACGACGGGGGCGACCCCGCGGCGCTCGGAACTGTTGGGTTTTACGCCGACGACGACGTTGTAAATGTCGCGTCCTCTAGCATCCTCTGAAGGCCCGTCAAAAGGCTGCGGCACGGGGGAAAAAAAAGGGGTGCAGGGGCGATGACAGACATTCTGAAGTGTCCTTCAGTCGGGGTTTAATTGGATCTCTGCTCGGCGCGCAGCCTGCCGCGCCGAGAGATTAGCATATTATCGCTCGGCCCGCATCGCGGGAGATCACCGGAAAGCAATTAAACGGCGGCGACCGCCATCCATTTGGATGCACTTAAGAGCGGGATTTATATTCCCCGGCACGGCACACAGACACCGACGCCACGTGTACGCGGCCCCTGAAAAGCACTCCGCTCTATTCGTACTCCTCCAGAGGTGGTACGTACGGGACTATGTACGATGTACAGTACAGTAGGACACAATTACAGGATGCTTCAAGTCGAAGGAACAGCTTTAGGTTTTTGCACTGTTATAGGCCCGGTCCATCATCGACCATCAGTAATATAGTAGTATATTACTTATAATATTACATTACTTATTACTTGGGCTCAAAAGTAATATGTAACATATTACTTTTAATTACTTTTGCGCCCCAAGCTGCACAAAAAGCTGCACAAAAAGCTCTCGAGCGCTCAGTTTCTGACCCCTCAATGTCGCAACTGTCGACACTAGAAGGCTTTATACAACTGACTCTAAAGCTAATAGTTTCCAATCCCATCCCAATGCCACGCTTTCTGTGTTATACCGAATACTGAATACTGACACCAGTGTTGTGATTTTGTATCAACATTTTCTTTACTTGCCCTAGTGTCAACTGCCGTCCCCTAGCTAAGAACCTAATAGCGAAATTATTCTACCTGAATAAGTCTTTGTGCATTTCCGATTGGGACAACCGTCCTCAACCATAATCCATCTCGACCAGCAAATAACACATTGCTGTGCATTATTTCTCCTGCTGAAGGGAGTTTTGAGGCCAGCCGGTTGATCCCGCCGCGGTAAAATCTAAGGCCGCGTATGTTGACAGAACTACTCTCCCCTCAACTCGAACATTACCGACCAAAAGTGGCCCAACGCACGCCGCTGCTCCCGCCACCGTTCCCTAATGAAGGTGTGAGGCCGCCGGTGCCTGTGATTTATGGCGTCTTCAGATTGAATGTGTGCCTGCTGTAATTGCTTCAGCTTCGGCGGTGCTTCTGCAGAGGGCTGGTGAATGGAGCCGGCTCCGCTTTTAGACACTCGAATTTAGCATTAGTTGGCACGCTGCCCTTTGGCGGATTCTCTCTCTCTCTCTGTCTCTCTCTCTCTCTCTCTCTCTCTCTCTCTCGACCCATCCCGGCAGGGGCGGATCTAGGCGTGGGCATGGAGGGGGTGGCATTTCCCCCCTAAATGCCCAGACTTCCCCACCAAATATGATGGCAACCCAACCCAAGATATTTCAAATTTAAGTGCCTATAATTAAAATGATTTGAAACACTACTACTGCTACTAACTAACTACAGCTGTGGCACCACTAAAGCAACAGCATTTCATCATTGAAAACAGAAAACTCTCTGAGTCAGACCTTTAGCTTTATGCATGCTGCGTGTCTGTTGCAACTTCAACAACAACTGATGTTAATATTATTGATGCTTTACTTGACTAATAAAAGTCCTGTAACCGAAAATGGTATGTGGGCGGCTTCATCGCCTGTGGCGCGAAGCGACACGGGCGATGGAGCCGCCCCCATACCATTTTCTCCTGCATGCCCTCCAATTGGGAAAGGTTACATCCGCCCCTGGCAGATTCTCTCTCTCTCTCTCTCTCTCTCTCTCTCTCTCTCTCTCTCTCTCTCTCTCTCTCTCTCTCTCTCTCTCTCCCCATCCCGGGCCAGAGGGAAAAGGCGATGCCTCACCCGCCCCGTAACAGACACCACATAAATAAAAGGCAGCAGTCATTCTCTCTGCTGCTGCTGTTGCTGCATGGGGGCTGCCCGGCCGGCTTCCAATCTGACCCTAGGCTGTTTGGCACATACGAACCCCCTTCTCTTCTCTTTTCTGCCACTCTGCCTCTCTCTGTCTCTCTGTCTCTGTGTCTTCCTGGTCTGGGGACCACCAGTGGTCCTTGAAAGAGTTCCAGGTGGTCCCCAGCTAAATGATGGTTAACCAAATTTGGTCAACCAAATGTAACTCTTTGAGAGCGTAAACATGAAACTAAATGGACCCTTGCAGGTCCATTTGGTTGTGAATTAGCCCAAGTCTGCACAACTATAGAGAATGTAGAAGATTAATGGTCATTTTGATCTGTATGTTTGACTGTTTTGTTTCCCCAAATCCAGTCTGGAATTGTGGAATTGCAAAAACAAAAGAAAACTTGAGTTTTGCAGTCTGGGGCTTAAAATGTCATCAAATGGTGGTCCATGTGGCTCAAATGCTGAATAAATAGTGGGCCCTGGTATCAAAAAGGTTGAAAACCACTGTCCTATACTAGACGATTACACCGCAGACAAAGCCAACTCGGGGTTGTGACGAATCATGACAACACAGAACGTTTTGAGACGATCAAATGGATTGTAAGAAGAAAAACGAAACAAAAAGTGTTGTATCCTGATGCGTTTTTTTTTTTTTTTGCTACGTACTTATTAGATATTGCACGATTGGCTTTGTCCTTGGTGTAAAATCGTCTTTGTATAAAAACATTTCGGAAATGTCTATGAGGGGAAACATGGATGGGGAATTCATTTCTGGGCCAGGGGGTGACGTCATGAAAAGGGGCAGGATCGCTCAGCTCTTATCGGTGCGGTATTGTATGACCATGGCATGCATTCACACGGTGAGACGTCCTGTTGCTTTGATCCACGTCAAAGGTCCTTGATGGTCTTAATGCGTGTTATTGTGCAACCCGGGACTCCTTGAAATGTTGAGAACGGCTGAACAAAACAAACTGTCTGTCTAACGCTGACAGCCATACATAGGCTTGCCTTCACGATGGGGCGGAGAGATGTTCAATAGCTGTAAATCGAAAGACAGACAGAGTGAAATCTTTTCTCCGAGGCGGAATAAAAATGAGATTTGGCTCCTTTTTTTAAGATGTCGAATCAACGTAACTCAGGTATTGCTCCTATAGGGGCCGTTCCTATCTCGTTGGGGACGTTACACTACCTATAGCAGCATGTAATACTGTATATTCTTTGGAGGTCCCCCCCCCCAGGTTAAAGGGGAATTCCACCCATTTTCAACATTTTAACATGTCATTAATATACCTCAGAGATGTTGTGTGGACATGATAAAAAAAAGTTCCCCCAATTCTGTATTTCCTAAAAATGGAGGTCTGAAAAAATTAACATGGTGAAATACATCTGATGACATCATCAAAATGTATTTCACCATGGTAATGATTTTTTCTTGCAGGCCCCGTTTTCCTGAGAGGGAATGTTAACCCTGAGAGGGAATGTTAACCAAATGGACCCTAGCGGGTCCATTTGGTTAACATTCGTACCCTCTCAGGAACATTTTGTAAATGGGTGGAAATTCCCCTTTAAGAAAAGTGCATTTACTCAATGCTCTGTACTTAAAGCAGTACATATTTCAACCCCAAACACATGTATTTCAATGGAATCCATGTACATATTATTTATTTGATTTTACAAACGCATTCCGAATCCTCTCGTTTGATGACTGGCGGAGACTATTATTTAAATGCGTTTATTTTTGTACTGGAAATATTATTTTGATGCCAGTATAGGCAGTCCTTCTTCTCTACTGATTGTGTACTTCTACTTAAGTAAAAAAAGATAAAGATAAAAATAATAATAATCCGAGTAGCCTACTTATTCCGCCACTGTCAGCAGTTGCAGGTTTCTAGGGAAATCTCTCTCTCTCTTGTTCGCTGTTAGCTGTGTGTGTGTGTGTGTGTGTGTGTGTGTGTGTGTGTGTGTGTGTGTGGTGTGTGTGTGTGTGTGTGTGTGTGTGTGTGTGTGTGTGTGTGCGTGTGCGTGTGCGCGGACAGGAGGTCAAATCCATTCTGCTTACAGTCACATTCAGTAAGTCATTAGGATGGCTATTGGGGGACGGGAGTGCGATTGTTTTTCCGCGACCCTGTGACCTGGTCTGGAATGGAGTGACCAGTCCTCTGGGTGCTGTGGTGCAGGGGCGGATCTAGGCATGGGGGGGGGGGGGGTGACCCCCTAAATGCCCCCCTAAATGCCCAGTCTGCCACACCAAACATGATGGCATGCAAAACAACCCAAGATATTTCAGTGCTTATATTTAAAAGTATTTGAAACACTACTGAAAATGGTATTACCATTTTCTTGTGCCCCCCCCCCCCCCCCCCCCCACACAATTGGGAAATGTTACATCCGCCCCTGCTGTGGTGTAAATGAACTTACTTTTTTTTTTAGGTATTTGTAATTTCCTTACTTAAGTATTATCAGTACTTCTACTCCGTTATGTTTTAGATGGCAAATATTCTACTTTTACTACCACTAAAAGGATATGACAAATTTAGTTACTAAATGAATGAATGTATGAGGATGTGTTCGCCCCTCACTTCACATTTCTTAGTGGATACCCGTCTTTCATAACGACATAAATCGTACACAGCTTTTTCTGTGGACATAAATTCTCCAACCCATTTTCAAAATTTCACCATGTCATTGATATACTGTAGCTTAGAGATGTTGTGTGGACATGGACAAAAAAGTTCCCCCATTCTGTGTTTCCTAGAAATGAAGGTCTGAAAAAAAAAAAACATGGTGAAACACAACATGATGACAACATCAAGTTGTGTTTCACCATGTTAATGATTTTTCTTTTAGGACATTTTTTAGTGTACAAAACGATCCAAATGGACCATTGGTTCATTTGAAAACGGGTGGAATTCCCTGCCAGAGGAGCAGCTAGAGGTTAAAGGGGAACTCCACCCATTTTCAACATTCTAATATGTCATTAGTATACCCTAGAGGTGCTGGGTGGACATGATGAAGAAGTTCCCCCATTCTGTGTTCCCAATGGAAATGGAGGTCTGAAGAAAACCACTAACATGGTGTAACGGCTTGATGACATCATCAAGATGTATTTTCACCATGTTAATGGATTTCTTTAGACGCTTCTTTTGAACCCATTTGAACCAAATGAACCCTAACGGGTTCATTTGGTTCCATTTGTACGCTCTCAGAAAAAAATGTTGAAAATGGGTGGAAAGTGCGTTGCCCAGGGGCACTTTGGCACATCTCGGCAGGAGGGCGTAGAGGGTGAACCTGCGATCTCCACACGTCCTAGGCTCTTCTTCCCACCTCGACTACATGCCGGTTGTTTGGCTGTAGTTATTATTGCACATTGTCGGGAGAGAGAGAGAGAGAGAGAGGCAAACAAACATGTTTCACTGCATTACGTAATACCACTATCTAGAGACAGAGAGCGAGGCGAGCCTGAGTGTCTAAGAAGAAGCCATTCTTGGAAAGACATCGTCCCCTTTGGAGACGGACGATGTTTCTCTGGGAACGATGCCTGCTGATCGGAAGCCTTTGCTCCGTCTCCCCGGCGACGTGCCCGCATGCATGGACGTCAAAAGGAGGGTTTCAGCCACTGTGTTTTTTACATGTCTGTAAAAGCGGCAACAGGAAGTCTCAGCCCAAATAATACCCGGCGTGTTATGAGCTTGTAGTTTTTTTTGTTTTTTTTATGGTGACAATGTGTGCAAATGTGTGCAAACTTTTGAAATCCCCAGAAGATTGTAGCAAGGTACACGACAAAAGTAGCTTGATACATCAACACTGCATATATAATTAATGTACAAGTTTCTAAATAATAATAATAAAATAATATAAATAAAAATCATCTTAATAATAATCTAGGGGCGGGTTTGAACCTAGGATGGTGGTTTTGGGATGTATATTAGAAGTTTTCTATCCATTAAAATGAGCGGAATTCAAAAATGTGTGTGGTAAAATGTAGTAAGCTACTTTCCTTCTTACTCGAAACATGTAGTGTAGCTTCACTACAAGCTACTCGAAACAAGTAGTGTAGCTTCACTACAAGCTATTCCCAAGCTACTTGTAACAAGTTACTGCCCATCACTGATGCTGCAACACAACGGATAACAGCTTGGACATTTACAGTAAACTTCAATACAACTTCTACGTTCTTGTCCATGTGTGTCGTTCAGCACAGGCTTGTCACAAACTTAATCACACACCGTCGATTCCTCGCAACGTCGGCCTACCAGGAACCATCAAAGCACATTCTGTCGCTTCTGTGCAGCATGCATGCATGGGAGCACAGCCCACATGCTTGACATGATGTGCATGTATGTATGCACATCATGGCACCAACACCGTCTGCCCCGGCGTTACGTAAACAGTATTTTTGGCAACGCAAAACAGATGATGAAACCAAACGCAATCCTCGTTGGCCTGAATGCCAATGTCATTGACTCGCGGCTCGCGGTTTTGTTTGTTTGGTTTCTTTAATGGGTTCTGTTTGTGAAAGTGAAAACGATTAGCTGGGGGGTTTACATGCTTCCCTACATGAGTTTTAATGAGTAATGATGAATAATAATGCAAAACAAAGAGTTCCACCATGAACTTAAAATCCAATTTATTAAATAAACATTGCCCTTTGATACCACTTTATAACCGAGGAAGCCTAAACAACGGCTCCTTCATTTTCATCCCCTCTCAGGATGCTATTCCAAGCCATTTTAGCCGCAGTACCACAAATGTCCACACTGGATCCAGGCTAGTGTAAATCGGGGAGGTTAAAAACACCAAAAAAGCTCATTTAAATGAACGTGGAGGTGTTTTGTTTGTGTTGCCGTCCACGTACGTGAGCTAGATAATTGAGCAGTTGGAAGGAATTACCAATTAGCCATGATGTATAAATTATGGATTAGGGGTCAGCAGAGCCAGTCCTTTTCGGCGAGGCGCCAGAATAAATCATGGAGTTCGAATTATTCGTCTCAACTGCTGTCAAAATAATAACTACACATGGACGGAGCCGGTGAAGTTGTGAGCATGAGTGAAAAGTAAAGGCCTACAGTGCTGAAGTGGTGACTGTAGTTTGTCAAAATAAGTCCGAACTCCTCGTAACTGTGAAGTTTTCATGTTTGCACTCTCAAGAGTTAAAATATTCATCATTTGAATTAGCAACACTGTTAAGAAGTCTACACTGTTTTGTTTCCCAAATCCAGCCTGGAATTGTGGACAGCCGAACCAAAATAAACCTTTAGTTTTGGGGTCTGTGGGGCTAACATGTCATCAAATGGTGGTCCGTGGCTCAAATGGTGTATGAACGGTGGTTCCTGGCATCAAAATGGTTGAGAACCCCTGCTTTAAGGCACTTCATTCTTACGCTGATAGAAGGTGTTGGCCCGAAAGGTGTTTGTTCTGTTGCTGCTTGCAGCATGCCTTTCCCATTTTTAAGGATAGTGGTAGTACTAGACCATACCTGGGCATTATGCGGCCCGGGGGCCAAATGCAGCGCTTTGGCTGACTCTGACCGGCCCGGGGACCACCAGTGGTCCTTGAGAGAGTTCCAGTTAAAGGTAGGGTAAGTGATTTGAAATTCATGGTGTAGTACCAGCCTGGTGCACTAGGGGCCCCCAACAGTAGCTACACTATGTGAACCTGCTGCTCGATCCTGATTGGAGGAAATTCACCCACCACCTGGGGAACTTTTATTAGCTCCTCTGCTAACGTGGGGGAGGGGGAAACTCCATATGGTTTCCACACCTTATAATAGAGCATTTTAACAGAAAAAAATATTTTTTGGGTGATATCTGACAAAAGTGAAATCACTTCCCCTACCTTTAAATATGGAGAGTTGGTTAACCAGATGTAATGTATGTAAACCAAATGGAAACCATTTGGTTTCATGTTTGCCGCTGTTTTGTTTCCCAACTCAAGCCTGGCATTGTGAACAAAAACAAAATAAATAAAATGGGTTTAGGGTTAGACATTAGTTTGATGACATTTTAGGGCTAAAATGTCATCAAATGGTGGTCCTCCGTGACTCAAATACTGAATAAATAGAGGGTCCCGGTATCAAAAAGTTTGGTCTTACTCTTACTTTCGTCTTGATATTAATTTAATACTAAGCAGACTTCTAGTTCAGCCTTTAGTCTTGGCCCTCCACAATATTTTATGCATCTCATGTGGCCTCCTCTGACGCAGCCTAGGAGTGGAAGCAGTTGGTCACTTGTTACCCAAAGCTGTCCATTAAGATGTCTGTCAGCGCGCACACACGCACGTACGCACGCACACCAGGGACGGATGTAACATGTCGCATTTGGGGAGCAAGAGAACATGTTGGAGGGGCAAGAGAAAATGGTATGAGTGCGGCCATACTATTTTCAGTTCACAGGACAATAATAATTAGGCAATTAAGCATCAATAATAACACCAGTTGTTGTTGAAGTTGCAACAGACACGCAGCATGCATGAAGCTAAAGGTCTGACTCAGAGAGTTTTCTGTTTTCAATGATTTCCTGCGTATCTTGGGTTGTTTTGGATGCCATCATGTTTGGTGGGGCAGTCAGGGCATTTAGGGGGGCATTGCCCCACCATGCCCATGCCTAGATCCGCCCCTGACGCACACACTCTCAAGCCTGTGGTTTGCCCTGTCATGAGAATGTGATTTATCATGGAGCTAAATGTGAGTTACGGACTCTAAGGTGATAGACTCAAGTTCATGGGTGCTGGAATATTGATTTATGGTACGCTGTCAGTCTGGACGACGTGGCACTTTGGAGAGTATGGAGAGCTTGGTGATAGACGCTCTTTTGACATTCCATTCGAGTAGCACACTTTCAACCTTGCATCCATCCTGGCCGTGTTTTTTTTTTTTTTTTGTGTGTTTTGAGATGATTTCAAAACTTTTGAAAACATTTGAAAGATTGCAGACAGTGACGATGCTCCACCACACGCCCCAAACACTTTTCCCTTTTGTCTCCAAGTCCCAAACTTTGGTTTGTTTGGTAATGAACTTCCCTTTGCAATCAGAACTCGGAGATTCACTCCCAGTCGTCCACCGTAGTCTGAAAAACACATGTCTTCAGACTCCATCTAGCCCAGTGGTTTTTAAGCTTTTTCATACCAGGGCCCACCATTCACTCAGCATTTTAGCCACGGCACGGACCACCTTTAATGTTGAGTTTCTCCCGGACCATCTCCCGGACCAAAACGTGAGGATTCTCAAGTTTTCGTCCACAATTTAGAGATAAATTGGCAAAACATTGGTCATAATAACAATCCTTCTACATTCTCTAATTGTGTAGACTCTTGAAGATGAAGTAATTCAGACGTTTAAATATAATTTAACTCTTGAGAGCGTCAAAATGGACCTGTGAACAAGAGTTGGAGATCTATAAGGGTCCATTTGGTTACCACCTGTCCATCTTTTATCTGGGGACCACCTGGAAACCTCTCAGGGATCACCGGTTGAAAACCCCTGATCTAGCCCATAGCACTCGCAGTAGTACTCGCCCTAGCCTTGCCATAGCCTTATGCATTGGATTGACTTACTCTATGCAACTTAGACATTTCTGTAGACATAGTATTCTATACAGTGCACAAGTAGTTCACTTATAGAGATATTCCACGGATCTTAGCTAATGTGTGATTCATGTTGACAATTTTTAATGTATTTTTTGCTATGTTTTTCTGTTATTGCTTACTGTGAGTCTCTCCGGATTAATTCTGCCAAATGCCTAACTTGTATTTTAAATTGCATTTTAACTACTTAAACTGTACTAACCGCCGCCATCCCCTGGGTCCTCTATATCAGAGTGAAAATGCAACCAAACAATAGTCAGCCTCTACTCTACTCTACAATAATAAACTAGAATAATAAACTTCATTTATATAGCTCCTTTGACATGAACGCATCGCCGTGGTGCTTTGCAAGGCCGGGAACAAACAAGAATAAAACAAACCAGGGGCGGATATAACTTGTCGCATTGGGGGGCGGGGCAAGAGAACATGTTGGAGGGGCAAGAGAAAATGGCATGGGTGCGGCTTCATCGCCCGTGTCGTTTCGCGCCACGGTCGATGAAGTTGCACCCATACCATTTTCTGTTACAGGACTTTTATTATGCAATTAAGCATCAGCATGTCCAAAAACAGGGATGCCAGGTTGAAGGTGGTTATAAGCAGGCCTGGATATAACATTTCCCCAATTGTGTCAAGCCGCCCCCATACCATTTTCAGTTACAGGATTTAGGATTTACACAGTACTTATTAGCCATGTAGGCTAAGTATCAATGATAACATCAGTTGTTGTTGAAGTTGCAACAGACACGCAGCATGCATAAAGCTAAAGGTCTGACTCAGAGAGTTTTCTGTTTTCAATGATGAAATGCTGTTGGTTTAGTGGTGACACAGCTGTAGTTAATTAATAGCAGTAGTAGTGTTTCAAATCATTTTAAATATAAGCACTTTAATTTGAACTATCTTACTTGCATGCCATCATGTTTGGTTGGGGGGCAGTCAGGGCATTTAGGGGGGCATTGCCCCACCCATGATGCCCAAGCCTAGATCCGCCCCTGGGAAGAAACAAGAATAAAACAAACAGAATAACGTTCGAGCCAATGCAAGGATAACAAAGAACATAAAAGCGGCTGCATGAATCAAGCAGTGCAATATTGACATTAAATAGTTTGAAAACCACGGATATATATTAACAAATTATAGTAATTGTAGCAACAAAAAAAATAGCGTGAAATTGGCAGGGAATGCAATGGATTGTACGGTTCACGTGTTTAACCCATTGTGTCCTGACCCTCGATTGGAGTTTCTGACACCAGATTATACAGTAGTTCCTGACACCAGATTATAGCTGCAGCAACATTCTAGCTTTTGACGCTAGATTCTACAGTAGTTTCTAACACTAGATTCTAGTTATTGACACTAAATGATAGTTTCTGATGCTAGGATCTACTTTTGACACTAGAATCTACTGTAGTTTCTGTAGAATCGAGTTTTTGACACTAGATTATATCGTTTTTGCACTAGATTCTAGTGAAAATGTGTCAATGGTAATATTTCAAGCAAGGACCACCAGAATTATCCATATGCAGATCTGAAAACGGGAAAAAGATGTTGTTCTAGAGATACCCCAGAAGCAAAAAAAATGAGCTAAAAATGTTTGCTTGAATAACATATTCAGAGATTGCAGTCACATTTTTTTCAATCGATTCAATTGTGCTATTTTCAACAGACCACGTTTAGGATGCGGAACCACTGAGTTTTAGATAAACACAGACCTACGACTTGTTTGTGCGTTTTCACCCACAGCTGTGCCCTCTTTTTTTAAAGGACCACTGCAAAAAACAAAAAAACACACAATAACACATGATGCAGCATGTGTTGAACGTGAGTCGTAAACGAGACATGTGGCTCCTGTTCACCTGAAGAAAACGTTGGAGCATTCCTTTAATGATTTAACAGGGTGCTGACAGGGTCACTGCTATTTATGAAGAATGTTGTTTTCGTGCGTGTGTGCGTGTGTGGGTCTGCGTCCTTGTGTATGTGTGTGTGTGCTTGTGTGCGTGTGAGCGTACACGTGCACGTGCACAGTTTTAATTCGGTCTGACAGTCACACAGAGTCAATGCAAAACGCTTGCACCAACAAACCGCTGGAGAATCATTTGAATAATATTCATTCTGAACGGCGGCGGCACTTTTGTTGCCATTTATTATTGCTATTTGTCTATTTTTTTCCCACCCCGTTTTCAGCCTAAATGAATATGCATGGGGGCAAATTAGGTTTGCTGTCAGCATAACGATGAAATGTGAGTGTATTAACATATGTTTAATTTTCACTAACAAATATCCTGTTTTATTTTAACTAAATTGCATGCCGGTGTACCACACAAGCTTTGCAGCTCTTGGGGAAAAAGGAAAAAAAACAAAAAAATAAAAACAGAAGGGCCCAAAACAGGGGTGTCCGGGTTGTTTGAAAGTGGTCAATTGTATGACTGCTTCTTAGTCTACTTGCCCATAGAGTCCCTATGTTGACTACACCAAGGTTTCAATGTTATGAAGCAAAAATGTCCTTATCACTTGCCAAAATGTGCTGACTAAGCACATTTGTGATGACTGCTATGGCTGTTTTTGGCCCCAAGAGTGTTTTCAGCACAATGTACTGTGGACAATAATTGTGATGTTTGACGTTTTGTGGCGTTTGTGCTTTGCCTCAACAGAACAACAGCACGTGGAGGCCGCACTCGTGTCAGCAGTGCACATGCTATGGAGATATCGCTATCTGCACCAACACCACGCACTGCCCCAACCCCCGCTGTGACTTCCACAGGGTAAGTGTGCACTGTTAGGCAGTAAAAGTGTCTTTGCTCATATATTAAAAGAATGCAGTATAATGTCAGTTTTTGATTATATTCGGTATTTGATATTTTTTATAGACCCAACGATGTTACTCGGTATTGATTTCCAATATTGCGATAAACGGTAATACCGGTATATTGCCCAAGACTAAGTTGAAACTGACATGAGCTGACCGAAAAGCTCACAACAGCCTGTCCACGTTGTGTCATATTTTTGCCACATGTTTTTTTCTTCTAGACTAGGCAGACAGAGGTTTGCTGTGGTTGAAATAGATAAGACGGACGGACGGACACGGTCCGAGTGGTTAACCTGCTTTTCAGAAGAAGAAGAAAAAAGGGTTCAGTTGGGGTTTATACATCAACTCCACCTTGAAGCGTGGCGTTTATATAAAAATGCTTTTCGGGGTCAAAATCACAACCGGAATCCTATCCTTCTAAAAAAGAAAACACATTTTACGCTGCATGGGGGAGCGGAACTCGTTTTTTCTTTAGGTGCTGTGGGACGGAGAGGCTGTCTTGGATTAAAACTGACTTAGCAACGTGTTGGCCTAGATCACATCAATATAATACACCTATAACATGGCGGTTGTGATTTGGTCCGTGTTCTCCTTTTTGCTAGAATTTATTCACGTTGAAATAAGCCGTCTTTATTTTTTTTTTTTTTTTTTTTTTTTTTTTTTTTTTTTTTGGAGTTAGCATGCCGATAGTGATTTCCAATGTGGAACTCTCGTATTTCAAAGTGCCAAGTCTCTGGTTCCGGGGGGGGGGTGGGGGGGGGGGGGGGGGGGGGGGGGGGCATTTTAGATCAGCACACAGGATGTTGCTGGTCCATCTGTTGTCTGCTCCCCAGTAAGATGACGCAGATTGCCCTAGATCTGCGGCAATTGCAAAACTGTGTTGACTATTCAAAAATGTTTTTCAGTTAGCAAAAAAAACTCCAAGAAGTTTAGGCATAAGGGGTTTAACACTGACAAAAATGGAACCCGAGATATGTTAAATTATTGCAATTTTTAAAATACCGAAAAATGTGGAACTGTATTACCTATTTATTGATTTGTTCGAACATTTATTTAGCTTGACATTCTGTAAATAGGCGGCACCAGGTTGAAAGTGAGTAATCCTATGAAATCCTATGATAAATCCTATGCTTCCAGTAGTTCACCGGGGTGGCGGCGTTACCCAGGGCTCTGCACTTGGTCCACTCTTTTTTCCTTCTCCCCCTCCGCCCTACAACACCCCTCGAGCCAATAATATTTCACTGAATATACGACATGCCCAGAACAGCGAACACTATACCACAGAGTTAATGTGGTTTAATTTTGAAGCAGTGGCAGTGACTCCAGCTTTTGCTTGGCTCAGCGTTTCACTTTTTTTAATTCATTGGGAGACATTTTCTGCCCCTCGCTCTCTTCTCTTCTCTTCCCTTTCCTCCTCATCATGGCTGCTTAAACGTGGATTGAGCTGTCAAGCCGGAGGTGACAGGCAGCGTTCAAAATCAATCCCTCTCTATCCTGAGCTAAGGCAAACAATCGATTCCTAATGAATTCCACTCCGCTGGCTAGATAGTAATCCAATGCTAATTAAAAAGAATAAATGAAAAAATAGCCATGCCCGGGCCCCCCCAGGCTTAGTGGTCCGCCCATGCACCTTCCAGCATGACGGTGTGTCACAGGTTTAAGTCCCTTATGAACTTTACAGTGATCTCCCTCCATCTCTCTCCTTATCTACCGTAAGTCTATCAATTAATGCAAAAAAACCCAAAAACATGTTATTAAAAAATAAACTAAAAACAGTGTTGTTCTAGTCGCCTAAAATTAAAAATGTCCCCCTGGCCAGCCAGGGCGCCTGATGAAGGGGACAGGAACTGGTTGGAATAATGTGTTCCTTCCACGCGCTACGTCCAACCAGGGAAACTCCTGTCAGGTGAAAAGAAGGCAGCTTGGACTCCTCATCCATTGAAGGAAGCATGAGGCCAGGTGGAGGATGTGTAGAACCCAGGATCACATTAGGAATTGGCACTTGGTGAAAAATGGGTTACAAAAAAAAAAAAAAGTTTGTTGACTACCTTTTTTCCAATGACAAAAACAGAAATGAAATTAGCTAAAACTATAATAAATATACTGACATTTTCGTCAACAAACACAAACCTAGATACAAAACAAGATTGTGCCCCTACGGGGCACAGGTCTCCACCGTCCGGGCTCAGCAAATGATGATATTATTCTAATATATATAAAACACTAATCACACACGGGATGCAATGACGATATTGATGATGTCATTCTTAAAAAAAAGGGTTGAAGTGTAAGATCAATATATCATATGTGTCAATTATTCACAATTTAAAAAAAGGCTAACAATTTCCGTTTGGAAATAAAAAATCATTCAAATATTCGAATAGAATTGTGAAATAGTTTGAAAAAAAAAATAATGAGTAAAAATAATGAATATATTTGTTGATGCATTCAATAAAGTCCAAAAAATAAAATAAATAAAATTTGGCATTAAAAATTTACCATTAAAGAAATAGTGGTCATAGGCACACATTTGCGAAATTCAATTGTCCAATCAAAAAAGATAAAAGGATTGGTTGAAAAAAAATAGATTTGGAGAAGTGCAGAATTAAAAAAAATAAATAAAAATAATATAAAAATAAAAAAAAAGGAATGTAGTTGTGGATCCTTAGTTAAACGTGACTTACAATATTAAATAAAACAGATCTTTTATGTAAAATTACATTATGCGATCTTAAAAGATGAAAGGATTGGGTGAAAAAAAGTTAATCAGAATCTGATTCGCCATTGGACGAATATTGTTGATTAAGTTTTTGTTATATCGTCCCTGTCCATTGGTTGAATTTCCACTATTGAGGTTTTGGGCGAAATTTCGTCGTTGTACGTCTCTAGCTTGGTTCTGCACTTGAAAATATGAGTGGTAAGTAATGCTTTGTTGAAGACTTCCTTGAATGCGATCTCATTTGTGTCTCTCAGAACTCTCAATGAGTCTGTGTCGTGACCCAGGAGGACCTCAGCGATGTTATGGAAGCATGTCACCCAATGTTGGTAATTAAGGTCAGCTATCCAGACTTTTAGTAAAAGTCTGTATTTGAATTCAGAAAAGTCAAGGTTGCATTTCTCACAGTGGTATTTATCGTTGTCTAGTTCCAGAACCTTCTTGTTGCAATCTTCACGGGGGCACGCTTGGTATATGCAATTCTCAGATTGAATGTCAACGACTGTTGCCACTGTCACGCAATAATCTGCTAATTGATCTTGTATCTGTGCTCCTTTTGTCATATTTCTGACTGTTTTCCAGTTGACTTTGGCGATGACTCCTGACACCGATCCCGCAGATGACCGGATTTGTGTCAAGGATTGGATGCTTGAGTTTCGGCCTGTTTTCCAGTTGACTTTGTACCATTTTTTGAGTTGAATGGCTTGTGGTGTCTGTGGGTTGAGTATCAATTTCGCGCTAAATGACGCTGACAGAGATCGGCCTCCATAATCAGATACGTGAGCTCTTTTGATTTCCACTACCGGGTTAGAGGAGCCATCGAATTCTTCTGCCTGCTTTGCCCACAGGGTGACTTTTACTTCTTTGCGGCTGTTGTCCACCAGGGTGATTTCTCTTCTGCAAGTCTCTCTGCCATATTTCGTTATGATACAAGACACGTCATTGGCTTTGTTACATATTCCAATGACATTAACGAAACTATCCGGTTGTTTGTTCGCTAGTTCGGCGATCGAAGTAAATATGAAATCAGAGTTAAGTTGGGGGATGTTTGAATTCTCGTCACAGGGTACAATGCAAGATGTGTTGTTGAGTATAATTTCGTATTTCTGTTTAGATGTGGAGAACCGCTTATCCATTGCCTTTATTGTCGCTTTCGAAATGAAATAAATCTTTCCCTCCTGCACCACACAGAAGAACTTGTCCACGTCTTTGGTAAAAGCCGTGACCTTTATTGCTGCTGTTCCATCCATGATTTCAAATGAGAAACGCCTTCCAATTCCTCTGTCATTACTCCATTTGATGATTTCCGTCTTGTTATGTACACGACCTTGAACCGTCCACTTGGTTTGCGATGTATTCAATGAAATTATAGCAAAACATTCAAGTCACATTTAGGTTGGACACAGGCCTTTATGGGACCGTTGCAACTGTCAAGACTAATAGCATATACTTTTTCTGGAGGTGTATGCACTTCATATTGTTCTATCGAGCTCATCGTACGTTTAAGATGGGAAGGGATTGCTCTGTTCTTACTCGTGCTATCTATATCGGGAATCTTTTCCTGAAAATCTATTGTCGAGCTGTTCTGAATATTTATCGTCACATCACGCTGTTTTTCATCTGTTTTCTGACTAGTAGACATTTTGATTACTACATTAACAATATCAAAATATCGCAAGAGTTCAACCTTAAGTAGTGATATTTATGACATCATCACAACTTTATTGCTTGCATAAATTTGGATTGGACAAACATATAAGGTTAGATCAACTAGATCAGCATTTGTTGCAGTGCAAATAAGAGGACATGGCCTACTTGTGTGTAAGTGGAGCAAGCTAATATTCAAGACATTAGTTATAAAGGTCTGTTATCCACGTCGTCATTACACCACCATCTAAACATAGCGGGCCCTCGTAGCGGGCCTGTATTGACATTTTCATTGTTCTTGGCTGCGGGCCTTTCACCGAGACCTCTCTTCCTCCACATTCCTGACGTGCTCCCTCAGCGTGGCTGACACATGGTCACATGGTCATGGTCCAAAGTTTTGTTATGACGTCATGATGTGCTTCTAGAAAATTCTCACAAAAAAATTATATCAACTTCTGATATTCTACTATCCTTTTTAAAATCATCTAAATGTGGTAAATAACGATGGATGTTCATTGTATTTCATAACAGTTCGAAATAAAAAATCATTCAAATTTTTTCTAAGAGTTCTATAAAAAAAATGTCTGGAGTCAAGTTTGGTGCAGACTGCAGGAGTACAAAATTCAAAATAGTTTCTAAAAAAAAGTGATTCTGGACTGTTATCATTATTTTGATAAATCCAATTCTACATGTATTACATCATGGTCTGAATAGTAGGCATCCGTTACATCTGTGGAAACTTTTTCAGAATTGTTGACATATACATGGTCTAGGAGTGAGCCATAGTCTGTGGTAGGTGTGGAAACAAATTGATGAAATCTGTATTTCAGCATGATGTTCAGAATAATGTCACCTTGATCACTTAATCTGTTGTAGTTGAAGTCTCCTAGTACAATTGTCAAAACATTTTTTTCTAATGTTTCTAGAAATTGAGAAAGCTTGTCAATGAAGTCTGAAGAATTGAAAGTCGGACGTCTGTACAGGGTGATGATATCAACCCTGGTTTCACATTTCGTCAATGTCACTCTTGTGTATTCCAAATCTGAAAAATTTGTTTTCATGTCCTTTGGAAAAAGATCATTCTTTGCTATACATAAGATGCCACCTCCTTTTTTTCCGTTTCTGTCACATCGGAATTCGGTGGAATTGTCTATGATGAGGTCTTCTTCAGAAAGCGTTGTTGACGATTTCAGAAAAGTTTCCACAAAACAAAGTATATCAGCTTGTCTTATTTTTATATCATTTTTCAAATCTTCTAAATGTGGCAAATAGCGTTGGATGTTCATCAGAACAATTCTTAATGAAGAATCTTTTCTATCAATTTTTATTGGTGGTGACGGCTTTAATTCAGAACTGCGTAGTCGAAGCATTTCTGTCTCTACTTTTGGATTAGCTCTGATGTGTTTCTCATTGAATTCGAGGAGGTAGAGACCGTTTAACGAAGTTACCCGACTGAGTGCGACATAGACCTGTCCTGCATTCCATCTTCGTTGTCCTGCTATTGTCACTACAATTTTTTCTAAAGTTCTTCCTTGAACTTTATGAATTGTACATCCCCATGCTCAAGTGAAAGGTCTCCACCGTCCGGGCTCAAGAATTGATGATATTATTCTAATATATATAAAATACTAATGTCTTTTCTGAATTTGAAATTTCTATTTCATTTCAGTTGAAAATAAAAAATCATCAAATTCTATGGAAGAGTTCAAGAAAAAAAATATCTGGGGTCAGTCATGAGGTCATGTCGTCATGCAGCATTTGGAAAAACTTGCAAAAAATGTCTGGGGTCACGTTAGAAGAGTGCACATTTCAAAATAATTGATAAAATAATTTATCAAAAAAAAATTAATGTAGTTGTTGATGTTGATATTATCTGAAGAAAATAAAATAAAGAAAATAATCCAGGTAATCAAGATTATATATAAATGAATTTTAGTCATATTTGCAGCATTTGGAAAAACTTTCAAAAAAAATAAATAATAAAAATAATGAATATATTTGTTGATGCATTCAATGAAGTCAAAAAAATAAAATAAATAAAATTGTCAACTGTCAACTGTCCTTTATATTGATGAGTGTAACGTGCCTTACAAGTTAAAAAGAAATGTCTTTTGATGCAAAATTCCAGTATGCAATTATAAAATATAAAAGGATTGGTTGAAAAAAACTTATGTAAAATCTGATTCGTCATCGAGCTAATATTGCTGATCAGTTTTTTGTTGGCCCCCCATACCGGGCCCTCGTAGCGGGCCTGTATTGACATTTTCATTGTTCTCGGCCGCGGGCCTTTCACCGAGACCTCTCTTCCTCCACATTCCTAACGTGCTCCCTCAGCGTGGCTGACATACGGTCACATGGTCAGGGTCGCTTGCGTCCGTTCTCAAAAACTTGGTTTGTCATGACTGGTGGTAATTGATGTAAGTCACCGACTGCAAGAATGCTGATGTTGCCAAAAGGAGAATTTGAGCCAGTGATGTCTTTAAGTCTTCTGTGAATCTGATATAATAAATCTGTTCCAACCATTGATGCTTCATCAATAATTAATAACTTCATGTTTCCCAGACGTGAATGTAATATGTTTAGTACGTCCACTTTCGGTGATTGGTACTCACATGATCTCGTTGGAGTTAATCGTCTCTGTCTAAGTTTCTTCCTTTCTTCTATTTCCTTCTCCCGATACTTTCTCTTTCTGTTTCTCTCCTTAATTCTTCTCTGATGTCTCTGTTCCTGAAACTGACGAGTTATGCTTTCACTCTCCTTTCCTATTTGAAATAGCAATGACTCCTGATATTCTACCCCATAGCTTTCTTCAGCATTCATGGATAAGTCTTTGCCCCAAGATTGCGAAGTCAATTTTTCTCTCTTCTCATGACCTTTCCTTTCATTCCATTCTCCTTTATGAAATACTAATAATTTCTGAGATTCTTCCCCTGTGCACTCTCGATCATATATGCTCAAATCATTCTTATTTCCATCTACTGTATGAGAAGACAACATTCTTCTAACTACCTATTGATTTTTATTAAACAATATTTTTAGAATCTCATCTTTCTTTCTTATATATGCTATGTATTACATCATCTTCTTTTCATTACGTACAAAAATCTCTATTTCACACTTATATCTCCACCGTATCTCTTACCTATGACCTCATCATGACGTCATCTCCAGCTCAGGTCTCCTCCTAGAGACCTGTACCCAGGTACAGATTCAAGACAGATAGTCGTGCAACAGACAGACTTAGGACGTGCACGGACAGAGAATGATTACCTCATCATTCTTTAATCATCGGACAGACAGATTCGTGCATGGACGGAGGGCGTTTTATAGTCCCCACCTTCATCATGACCTCATCATGACGTCATCTCAAGCTCAGATCTCCTCCTAGAGACCTGTACCCAGGTACAGATTCAAGACAGATAGTCGTGCAACAGACAGACTTAGGACGTGCACGGACAGAGGGCCTTTTTCAATCCCTTTTATAATGATTACCTCATCATGCTGTAATCATGGGACAGACAGATTCCTCGTGCCACAGACAGACTTAGGACGTGCACGGACGGAGGGCGTTTTATAGTTCCCACCTTCATCATGACCTCATCATGACGTCATCTCAAGCTCAGATCTCCTCCTAGAGACCTGTACCCAGGTACAGATTCAAGACAGATAGTCGTGCAACAGACAGACTTAGGACGTGCACGGACAGAGGGCCTTTTTCAATCCCTTTTATAATGATTACCTCATCATGCTGTAATCATGGGACAGACAGATTCCTCGTGCCACAGACAGATTTAGGACGTGCACGGACGGAGGGCGTTTTATAGTCCTCCACCTTCGGTGGAGACAATAAAGTATGGTGAATATAACTAAGACTAAATATAATGACAATTCCATCAAACAAATGAAATACTATAGGCTACTAAAATGCCAGGGAGGGACTAGTGGAGAAGAGAGACTTAAATGACTTCTATATGATCTATTCTATATGCTCGCGGCACATTGTTAAATCATCACTTTCTCCGACTTGTTATGGTTCCAAATACATTTGCAGATTTAATCAAAACCTAGCTGTTCCATTGCCGGGATGCATTCCTTACAATTGTGTTATTCATCGAAAGGATGACAGAAAACGTGAAATATTTTTAGATTAGATGCTGACCAAAAAAGTGAGGTGCAAAAAAATAATTGGCAGACTAAAACTAAGACTAAAACGTCTGCAGTTTTTGTTGAGTAAAACTAGGCAATTCAATTTAGGGGATTGTAGACTAGGATTGTGACTAAATTGCTTGACTTTTAGCCAAGTAAAATGTGAGTAAATACAATACTTTAGTCCAGGGTTTTCAAGCAGCGGTCCAGGGACCACCAGTGGTCCCTGAGAGGGTTCTAGGTGGTCCCCAGCTAAGTTGGTTAACCAGATGTAACTCTTGAGAGCGTAAAAATGAAACCAAATGGACCCTTGCGGGTCCATTTGGTTTCATTTTTACGCTCTCAAGAGTTAAAATATTCATCATCTTAATTAGCTCCAAGTCTACACAACTAGAAGATTGATGGTCATTTTCGTCTGTATGTTTTGCCTGTTTTGTTTCCCAAATCCAGCCTGTTATTGTGGACGAAAGCAAAATAAATATTTAGTTTTGGGTCTGTGGGGCTAAAATGTCCTCAAATGGTGGTCTGTGGCTCAAATGCTGAATAAATAGTGGGCCCTGGTATGAAAAAGGTTGAAAAACCCTGTAACCCTTTAGTCAAACACTAGGTTTGACTAAATATTACAGGAACTAACAACAGTGATCGAAAAATGGACTAAGGCTGAGAGTAAATTCAACAAGCCCTGCAATGCTAGCATTCTTTATGCTCTTAAAACTTCACTTTTCGACTCAAGTTCAAACTTAATTGTTTGTTTTCCAGAAAGGTAAAGCTCTTATTTCTATTCATCAGTGTTTGGGTGTTAATGTAGGCCGAGGCATCCCCTTTAATGATCTGCAGCTCTTTAGTAAATATCAGCTTATGGTTGTTAAGTCTTCCCGTTCCAATTCCATTTGTTCTTTGTTATGTTTTGTTTTTGTCAATTCCAATTCATTAAACTCCAATTTTGATTAGCCTATCCCTCCTAATGGATAAAAATTGGATTTCCTAACCTGAGAATCTATTTTCTGTTTTATTAAAGAGCTGGAGAGACCCCTATACTGAACAAAGACTCCTAACCTGTATATATCAATTATTACTATGAGGAATATAGAGCAACTTTAAACTTTATTAACGCATTTTGACCTCACAATATAGATTGTACAAAACGTTTGCTCTGAAAAAACATGTGATATTCAAAGATGTGCACTGTGTTTTCACGATTTCCCCCAAAATAGCAGGCTGCTACTTTTGAATGAAACTTTAAACACCCCGTACAGAACGGGTTAAAAAAATCACACCTGTGAGAAGTGAGGGGCGCCTTTATCATCATCATGCATCATACAACTTCTCGTCGTCGAGCAATGGCACGTCTCGCGCTGAATCACGCCGGGGCCAATCCCAAACTACAGAATCGTACAGAATCTATTGAACTGCCACATTGAGCTGATTATACGTTGTGTTGTGCTGCCTCCTTCGCATTCAGTAGATCCTGTGAACTTTTGCAGCCAGATGAAGACATACAAATACCATTTTCGGTTACAGGACTTTTATTAGTCAAGTAAAGCATCGATAATAACATCAGTTGTTGTTGAAGTTAGCTTTATGCATGCATAAAGCTAAAGGTCTGGCTCAGAGACTTTTCTGTTTACAATGATGAAATGCTGTTGGTTTAGTGGTGACACAGCTGTAGTTAGTTAGTAGCAGTAGTAGTGTTTCAAATTATTTTAAATATAAGCACTTTAATTTGAAATATCTTGGGTTGTTTTGCATGGCATCGTGTTTGGGGGGTCAGACTGGGTATTTAGGGGGGCATTGCCCCCCCATGCCCATGCCTAGATCCCCTCCTGGTGTGTGTGTGTGTGTGTGTGTGTGTGTGTGTGTGTGTGTGTGTGTGTGTGTGTGTGTGTGTTGTGTGTGTGTGTGTGTGTGCACACGCACATGCACCCTATCTAACCCTATTGGTAAAAGCTCCCTAAAAGCTTCCTAAAACTAAACTTTTCTCTTCCCCTCTTTTTGTTTTCATCCAAAGCTTAATCTTTTTTTAGGAGGTGGATATGCTTTTGTTATTCTCTCCCTGCCCTGGCCAGCAGATACCAGTGTATAGATACTGTATTATTATTTGATTTGCTCTAGTATACTTTTTCCCAGGACATGGATTTATTGCTTGTACAGTATGTGATTACATTCTAAATAGATTTTGTTGTTTTTGATTACAAATAAAAACAAGTTTTTGTTGTCGTCAAAAAAAAGGTTAAATCTCAGTTTTCTGGTCAGTGTTACTTGTTGAGAAAAAGTATATTTATTGAATTTTAAAGGTATTAGGGCAACTTTCTAGCCACAAATCTAAATAGATACTGTAGCTATATTTTAGCCTTTTTCCCGTCTATGGTGCTTCTACTTTGATGCTGCAGCTGTTTCCCTACAGACAGACACTTGCTTCGTCCTGCAGACGGTCCAGAACTCTATTGTCGTCATCAAATCATGACAACAAAACATTTGTCAGGCTCAGGACAGGTGGTGCTAATGTGTGAGCGGTAGGGGGGTTGTGTGGGGTTAGGCAAAACAAAAAGACAGCCATCAAGGTACAATATAGACAGGTTATAGACAGTGTTGACAGTGTTGACCCTAGCGGGTCCATGTGGTTCACATTTGTACACTCTCAGAAAAAAAGGAAACTCATTCACAGACACGCTACTAAAACAAGTATAGCATATTGAGAAAGATTGTTTACAATGCCTAATTGTGTCCATAAAAGTAAATGACAAGACAAAAAACAAACACACAATAGGCCTACTTTTGCCCCAAAAATATCATCAATTTGAGGCCCCCTTCCCTCTCCCCAAGCAATCCCTAGTCCGCCTAATGGCAAAAGCTCCTCTGTTTGAGAACCTAGCACAAGCTAGCTGGCAGCAGGGATAACCTGACACAACAGGGGGTGGCTGACTCCCAGATGAGATGGCTGTGCTTTGTGTGTGCTGTCTACAATACAGGGAATAATAGCGTGGCAATGCAATGGTGTAATGTGACCGGTGGATAATGGTATTGTCCTCCTATCCTCTGTGGGTTCCATAGTGTATGGGTGATGCATCCTTTGTGCTTGTTATGTATTCCACAGCGGCGGTGTTTGCCCGGCGCCGCGATAGACTGCCTTGCCCCGCTCATTTCCATGTGAATGGAGGTGTATAATTGAATGTCTCCTCGACGCAAGGTTGCACGCCGAGGCACTTAATGCTGTGTGTGTGTGTGGTGTGTGTGTGTGTGTGTGTGTGTGTGTGTGTGTGTGTGTGTGTGTGTGTTGTGGTGTGTGTGTGTGTGTGTGTGTGTGTGTGTGTGTGTGTGTGTGTGTGTGTGTGTGTCCAAAGGGAGAGCGTCTGAGAATCCCTCCTAACCGCTGCTGCCCAGAGTGCGTCTCCACCTCCCAGGGATCCTGTCAGTATGAAGGACTCGTGTATGGGGTGAGTACAGTATATACAGTATATACTCTCCTATGTTTAACACCAGTGGTGGGAAGGATATCCTAGTACTGTACTAATGCACATGATAGCCAAGATACTCTATTAGGATTAAAGGGGAATTTCCTAAAAATTGAGGTCTGAAAAAAATCATTAACTTGGTGAAATACGTCTGATGATCTTCAAGATGTATTTCACCATCTTAATGATTTTTTTCTTTCAGACCCCTTTTTCCTGAGAGGGTACAAATGGAACCAAATGGACCCGCTAGGGTCCATTTGGTTGCATTTGTACCCTCTCAGGAAAATTTTGAAAATGGGTGGAATTCCCCTTTAAAGCAGCGGTTTTTGATACCTTTTTGATACCAGAGCCCCACTATTTATTCAGAATTTGAGCCATGGCACGGACCACCATTTGATGACATTTTAGCCCCACACAACCACAAAACTAAAGATTTCTCATGTGCTTTTGTCCAGGCCGGGCAATTCCAGGCCGGATTTCAGAAACAAAACAGTCAAACATACAGATCATAAATGACCATTAGTCTTCTTCTAGTTGTGTAGACTTGGGGTAAATCAGATGGTGAATATTTTAACTCTTGAGAGTGTAAACATGAAACCCATTGCCCCGCAAGGGTAGCCTCGTAAACCGCCCCTCGCCCCGCCAGCATTCCCATGCTGTCTTTGCGTATGTTTGCCTGTTTTGATTTAATTTCATTTTCAAATGGACCTACAGCGGTTCACCAGCACTGGATTCAGTGTCTATAGATGACACTGATCCAGGTGCTAATGTGTGCGTTTGTACGTGGTAGCTCTCTGCCTGACAATCCCTTTAATCTGCAGTTTTTTAATTAAACGTATGATTTCCCTTTGGTCGTTATCTGCCGCTGGCATCCATGTCAGAAACTGGCAGCCCAACAGTCCTAAATCCTCCGTTCATGTCACGTTCACGTGTCCCTGCGGACTTTATTGCCTTTTATGGCTCATAATGAAATAAACGACGACGTTCAGTGTTTCGTGAGGCATTTCATTCGAGGTGGAACGGATGATAACAACAATCAGAGCCACACAACACAGTCAGCATAGCACAGCACGGAATGGACGATTTCTACATCTGGTCAAACGGTCAGCCAAGAGCTCAAGAGATCTGCCCATGCTGTACATTCCTATGGCGCTGCTCACCTACCGCCCCTAGTGGTCAGCAGCGCCCAGTAGCACTGGCTTAAAGGGGAATTCCACCCATTTTCGACATTTTACTATGTCATTGATATACCTTAGAGATGTTGTGTGGAAATAATTATATAGTACCCCACCATTCTGTGTTCCCTAGCGTCTCTCTCTGCTGATTACTGATGGCCTGCTTAGGATCTCATTTGTTTAAATGAGACATGTGACCTGTTCAGGCTAGAATGGGCTGCCAGTGTAGATCAGGCATTAATGAGGCTTATCTGCTGCAGGTGCGTCTACCAAATGAACCCTAACGGGTTAATTTGGTTCCATTTGTATGCTCTCAGAAAAAAGAAGCATCTAAAGAAATCCATTGTCATGGTGAAAATACATCTTGATGATGTCATCAAGATGTTTCACCATGTTGGTGGTTTTCTTGAGACCTCCATTTCTTGGGAACACAGAATGGGGAAACCTTTTTATCATGTCCATATAAGAATTCCCCTTTAACCGGTTGCCTTATAAGTGTTGTGCGTTTGAAGAGGCAGAAAGACATAATGGAAAAGGAAAATACGAACGCTTTGATTTAAAAAGCAGAGATCTCCATTAAAGGCTGGCATTGTGTGCTGGGGAGAGAAGGTGAGTGTAGGACGGTGTCAGAAACAAAACAAACGCGGCTGTTTTGATGTTTCACTGGGTCGTTGATGCGCCGGAAAATAAAAGTTGAGGTCGGCTTCTGCAGTCAGAGATCTCTCGGGGTCCGGCTATACTCCAGACTAATTAGTACACACATTCATACATAAATTATGACTGTGAAAGGGCTCCGTTCTGAGTAATGACATTTTACATTTGGCTCTCTGTACGTATCGACAACAATAGTTTCTACTTTTTCTACTTTGTAGAAAAGGTTGAATACAGAACTTTAAAGGGGAATTCCACCCATTTTCAACGTGTCACTATGTCATTAATATGCCTTAAAGCCCCAGCTCCCTTCTGTGTTTTCTAGAAATGGAGGTCTGAAAAAAAAAACAATTAAAAATTAACATGGTTGAAACGCAACTTGATGACATCATCAAGATGTGTGTCACCATCTTAATGATTTTTTATTACAAATGGAACCAAATGGACCCGTTGGAGAACAAAAAAAAAAATCCTCTTTTCCCCTTTAACTTGGAACATAAATTGGTAGTATTTCAACTTTTATCTAAACAAAGAAAGAAAAAAGTCACCCACTTACGTCATTTGCCATTGACTTGTCATGTTGGCAGCCATTGTGGACAGGACAGCTCCTCCAGCTAACAAGATGCTGTCGCTGTTGCTTTTGTTTCGGTTGGACTTGGCATTCCCTCCGTGTTGCTTCGCTAGTGAAGCGACACTTTGTACAAGGAGACATTCTGTGAGGAGTGGGAGGGGGGGTGAGCGAGGCTCTTAGTGTGCAGTAAGTATGCTGTCGTAGCGTGATCAGGGGCGGATCTAGGCATGGGTATGGGGGGGGGGGGGGGGGGGGGGGGCAATGCCCCCATAAAATGCCCCGTCTGCCCCCACCAAACATGATGGGATGCAAAACAACCCAAGACATTTCAAATTAAAAGTGCTTATATTTAAAATGATTTGAAACACTACTACTGCTACTAACTAACTACAGTTGTGGCACCACTAAACCAACAGCATTTCATCATTGAAAACAGAAAACTCTCTGAGTCAGACCTTTAGCTTTATGCATGCTGCGTGTCTGTTGCAACTTCAACAACAACTGAAGTTATCATTGATGCTTACCTGCCTAATATGAGTCCTGTAACAGAAAATGGTATGGGGGCGACTTCATCGGGGGCGACTTCATCGATGAAGCAGCATCCATACCATTTTCTCCCCCCCCCCCCCCCCCCCCCAATTGGGAAATGTTACATCCGCCCCTGAACATGATGATGAATATGTCTTCATTTCTAGGAATCCGTTGCACGAAAAACGGACCGGTGAAAACAACAAAACAGTTGGGGGGGCAAGTTGTGATAACCAGGGAACTAAATTGAAATTTTAGTTCCCTGTGTTTCTGATGGCGTTTCATAACACGCAGTAAGATGTTGAAATTCAACTCCTGTGGGAAACCTCATGAAATAAATACAGGTCAAAGTTGGGTACTAGCCACCAAACAACAGAAGGCAAAATATCACATCATGCTTTATGTAGCAGATATGTGTCTTTCACCGCTTTAGGCCACCGCCTAAAAAAAACTCAAGAAACTTGTGTTAAGCAGGATAGTGTTAAGTAGGAAGTTTTTTTTCTCAGAAAACAACTTCTTGGGCTAAAAACCATACCCTATAAAATAAAAATGTTTTTACCGTTGTAACCCCACAATGGCCCCCGCAAGGGCCGGTGATGTTTTGGGGAGCCCCCATAGTGTGCGTAGTGCAACATTTTCATGTTTTAACGTCTTTCTGAACATTTACAGTATCTAAACAGCCAATGAAGGGCCTCAAACCCAACACTGTGCGGCCGTGTTTCCCTGAAGGGCCTCTGAGAGACAGATGGTTGCTGACTATAACCTTGTACGGACACAGAGAGCGGAGAGAGGTTGTCTTATTGGATGCTGGGCTGGCAGAAGCACCCTGCGTGAAGTGCTGCTTTAAGGGCCACTTCACCCTTTTTCAACCGCGTCCTTGTTTAATCGGCCCTCACTAACGGCCGCTCTGAGGCACTCGCTCTGTGTCTCAGTGGTATTCAACAGGTGGTCAGGGGACCACCAGCGGCCCTTGGGGTGGTTCCAGGTGGTCCCCAGCTAAGTGATGGAGTTGCAAACAAAAGAGACTCTTAACTGTTTAAGTTCCATGGACGTTTAAACGAGTATTTGTTTACAAAAACGAGCCAGGTAACAGTTGCGATAGACGTTAACAGAGATTTGAAATCGCACAGGATTTAAAGTCCCGCGAGATTTGAAATCGCGCAGGATTTAATTAGGCGACAGGGGCAATCAATGGCCACGTAACTTTCACTTTCACTTCAATATGATTCATATTGGCATAATAACATCCTAGCATCTCTCCTGTGGGTGTGTAATGGTGGATTTTTTTTTTCCTGGGGAAAAATAGAAACGAAATGGACCCTTGCGGGTCCATTTGGTTTCATTCTTACGCTCTCAAAGAGTTAAAATGTCCATCATGTGAATTAGCCCCAAGTCTACACAACCAGAGCATGTAGAAGATTAATGGTCATTTTGATCTCTCTCCCTCTCACCCATCTGTCTCCCTCTCTCTATGTCTCTGTCTCTCTCTCTCTCTCTCTCTCTCTCTCTCTCTCTCTGGTTCTCCGCAGCATGACAGCCAGTGGTCCCCGTCACTGTGTTCCCAGTGTGTGTGCTCCCAGGGCAGTGTGTCGTGCTCTCCCCCTCCCTGCCCTCCGCTCAGCTGCCCGGACGGCCACGGCCCCTTCACCCCGCAGGGGGAGTGCTGCCCCAAGTGCGCCCGCAACGGAGGTGGGTATGGTAGTATTAGACCCGTGGTTTTCAACCTTTTTTCATACCAGGGCCTACTATTTATCCAGCATTTGAGCCACGGACCACCATTTGAGGACATTTTAGCCCCACAAACCACAAAACTAAAGATTTTTTTTTTTTTTTTTCATTTACAATTCCAGGCTGGATTTCGGAAACACAACAGGCACACATAGATCTCTAGTTGTGTAGACTTAGGGCTAATTCAGACGATGAATCATTTTTTACACTCTCAAAGAGTTACATCTGGTTAACCAACTTGCGATCATTTAGCTGGTGACCACCTGGAACCCTCTCAGGGACCACTGAGAGACCCACTAGGGTCCATTTGGTTCACATTTGTATCCGCTCAGGAAAATTTTGAAAATGAGTGGAATTCCCCTTTAAAATGTTCAGGGGTTCACTGCTGTGGACTCAAATGACACCAACATTACACCTAGCTCCACGTTTAAACATTTATTGGATGTTTACATGTCGAATTCAGCTCTAATATTTCTTTCAGACATGCTCAAGTGCGTGAAGAGTCTGCCTGTGCTATTAATAGCACATTTTGCATAAAAATACACACACGGAAAAGACGTTTTCTCCTTTCCTGAAGAGTCGGCCTTGTCCCAATGACTCAACGTCCGTCACAAGCGGTCACGTATATGAACAAACGTGCGCCGCACGCATCCACCCACACAATATATATTAAGATCCAGGCATGCAGACAACACACATGGGGTGGGGGCATGGCTATAGGAACGTAGAGCTGCCCCAGTTTCCATCGGCTATTCCTGGCATACACGAGACATCGGATTACTATACTAAGTATGGCTGCAGGCTTTTGGGGTTAAGGGGTCGTTCCCGCCCGAGCACGATAACTATGTACAGTAAAATATGTTGTTTTAATGGCCACGACCGCGGCCGCGAATGCCGGAGAGATGCCGCTTGGTTCACTTTCGCTTTCACAGTGACTTTGAGAACGTTCGAAACAACGGATGATGTTTCTGACCCTCTGTGCAATAATCTCCGGGTCACGAGTCCCGGAAGTGACGTTCAGTCCCCGTTCTTTTTTTTTTTTACACATCTAAGCGACATTCAGGGGACGAATCTGAGAAAAGTTTTTCAAAATGGCCGCATCCATGTTCTGTTTGCTTTAGCTATGGAAAAATATCAGACCTACAAGCTCACAGCGCGCCACCGAGTGGCGCGCTATGAGCTTGTAGCTCTGATATTTTTGGAAAAATGCTGAAAATGTGGCACAAATCTTTGAATGTATTATTTCAGAAGCAAAACATTTGAACTCAAATCTTTGCTTCTGGGGGACCCCGAGAACAACATGTTTGCGGATGAGGGGTCCACAACCAAATATAGATGATTCTGGTGGTCCTTGGCATGAAATATGTTGAGCATCACTGACACAGGAGCATAGACTTTTCAGGGGAAAAAAAAAACAATAATCTAGCGTCAGAATCCAGAATTTAGCATCGGAAACAATAATCTAGTGTCAGAAACTAGAATCTAGTCAGGACAAAATGGGTTAGTTGACTTTAGTGCTCAGAACGGGACAAAGTACGACGTTCGGGGCTTCATAAAACACGATCTCAATCTGTCGCTATAACCGTAACGACGAAGCAGTCGCTAGTGTACGGCTGTGACCATATGCTGTGGACATTATAGGGCAAAAAC
>CM076972.1:54094137-54104137 GCA_039105355.1 Benthosema pterotum | reverse complement strand
GGCCAGTGCTGCGAGGAGTGCGCCGCCGCCAAGGGCAGCTGCCTGTACGAGGGAACCGTGCGTTACCACGGAGACATGTGGAACGGCACCGGCTGCGAGTTCTGCACCTGCGAGAGAGGACAGGTCGTCTGCCAGGGGGCCGAGTGCGGCCGCGTGCGCTGCCCCGCGGTAAGAAGCACGCGCACACACACACGCGCGCGCTCGCACAGAGAACGTCATTGGTGTGCTGTCACTTTTGCTTGTTCTAAAGCAGGGTTTTCAACCAGTGTCCGGGACCACCAGTGGTCCTTGAGAGGGTTCCAGGTGGTCCCCAGTTAAGTTGGTTAACCAGATGTAACTCTTGAGAACGTAAAAATGAAACCAAATGGACCCTTGCGGGTCCATTTGGTTTCATTTATACGCCCTCAAGAGTTTAAAATATTCATCATGTGATTTAGCCCCAAGTCTACACAGCTAGAAGATTAATGGTCATGTTTGTCTGTATGTTTTGCCTGCTTTGTTTCCCAGGGTTAAAGTTCTCAGTACTGGTACTGATTTCAGTCCTGAGGATTTCACAGGGGTCATTTAATTAGCTCAGTGCTTATTTGCAAAAGATCATTTTCAGTCTCAAGATTTTTTTTTTACTTTAATCCCGGTTTTTCCCCAAATCCAGCCTGGAATTGTGGACAAAAGCAAAATAAATCTTTAGTTTTTGGGTTCTGTGGTGCTAAAATGTCCTCAAATGGAGGTCCGTGCTCAAATGCTGAATACTTGTTGCGCCCTGATATCAAAAAGGTTGAAAAGCCCTGTTCTAAAGCATTATGGTGAGCGCAGTGGAGAGACAGCGGAATCAGTTTGCGACCGCGACCAACAAACCAAGTCGCGACTGTTGGTCTGAACTGTTCCTGAAAGCGATTTGCATTAAAGTTCCTCTATGATATGAAAGACTGATTGCTCAAAATGGATCATTTGTGGTGATAGAAAACGCACAAGGGAGCACCAAAAAACAAACAAACAAACAAACAAAAAACAACAACTTGAATTTCATGTTATCCCCTTTAATAGTTTAACATGAGATTAAAATCAGACTAATTGTTTAATCAAAACCAGCTGTTGTTGGAGGACTGTTCAGAAATGGGAACAGGTCAGCCTTGTTTTCATTAGCTTTTACGGTACATACAGTATATGGCCATATAAGTCGGACGCGATCAAAAAAAAAAAAAAAAAAAAAAAAAAAAAAACGAGAGAGAGAAAAATAAATCAATAATAATAATCTATAATGGAGCTCAACTTTGCGGCGGACCAGAAACTTCTCCTCCTGCTAAGTTCTCCGCTAGGCTCTGCGGGGGAGGGGGGGGGGGTGGTTTGGCCTAGTTCTGGAATAATGTAGGCCGGGGGACGTGGGAGGTGTTTTGGACCAAAACAATGTCAGGATTTGCCACGGCTGTTATAGGCACTGCACTATCTCTTCTCTCCACAGTTACTTTTAGCGCACACCCTTCCTCCCCCCCTTCCGAAAACGGTGCCATTTCGGGCTATGTCTGCACCCTGGCTAGTCTTATCCCCCGCCCACCCCCCCACCCCCATTCCGAAGGAGATTGAATGTGAACATTTTAGACGCGGTTGTTACTGGAAAAGCTCGGCCTTATTAAACACAGCGCTGTGTTTAAATAGCTGGCGCCTTTTTTTGGAGAGGTACAGTAGGCCTACTCGGTCAGTACCGCGCTGCTTGAAACCAGTCAAATGCTGTTTTTACCAGTCAAACCAATGTGTTTTTGAGTGGTGTAACCAACTCAATGCACACCTGTCCCGGCTGTATGTCCCTATGTTTAGCGTTTCAACAGGGCAGTGTTGTAGTCAAAACCACCTAAACTAAACCGAGACTAAGACAAGACCAAGACTTATGGCGGTCAAGACTGAGACGGAGACCAACCCCCTAAAGGCGTTGAGACCAAGTCCTGGAGGTTCCGAGGTGTAGATCAAGCCCAAGACCCCCGCGAGGCAGGAACAACTCGAGACCAAACCAAACCTATGCTTCTTATAGGCATATAGCCTACAGGTTTTAATTCTTGCCTAATACATGTGTGGTGGTGCTTGTGGTGGTCAGCATGGACCGGTTTCTGGGTGACTGTACTTATTGGTTTGCATGAAAAAATTATAGGATGATAAGACAAATTGAGGGCGAGACCAAGACAAGACCCGACACAAATGAAGTGCGAGAACAGCGAGAACCGAGATGAGTCTTGAGACCTGACTCGAGACAGTGTTGTGAGAACTACAACATTACAACAGGGGGCGCTGTTTCCCATTACACACACAGATTAAATAATCTAGTCCCTGATTAAAACACAACCCTGATTTTTGGACATTACCACTGGGAGAAAAACGCAGTCTTCACAATAGAGCATTTACATTCAAAACTAGTGCTCGACCAATGGTGGATTTGCTACCATTTTAGGTCATATATGTGTCACCTGGGCCCTTTAAAAAAAAACATGTTTGAGCAGCGTTTTGTGAAAAAGTCCATCGTGAATTCCGTTTCAGAAACTCAAGATTAAAGTTTGAAGGTTGGAAGTTTCATTTTGAGAACGTTTTACATAAACAAGCAAGCCAGCCAGCAGGCAAACCAAATAAAAAAAATATGAACACAAACACCATTTTACAGATAAAAGCTTTAACTTGCTTCGGGCAATATATGCAAAAGATTAACTCAAACATGAGATACTTTTGATGGAAGGAAAAATGAAGACCTGGTGTTAAAGTAAACAAACTTGTGCTTGTACAAAGTATTAGATGAAAACGAGATAGTGGAAGATAATAAAATGTAACTTTTTTTTTACAGGGAGAGGATCTGGTTCACTTGCCTGGGAAGTGCTGTCCAGAGTGTGTGTCCGTGGCAGCAACCTGTGTGGTCCAAGAACAGAACCCTGAGGTACACACTATTAGCTAGTACACCTATTATCTGAAAACCAACGGTGTGATGTAAACTAATACATAACTCTGCTGTTAATATTGATACGGCAGATATGCAATATGTTCGATGCGCTGACGTGCTTCCAACCAAGGTTCATGATTTAGGTTGATATTAGACATGTTTTGTGGTATGCCCCTTCACATTCAGTAGATCCTGTGATCTTTTTTTTGTGGCCAAATATAATGTCCTGGGGTCTTGAAGACCCCAGGACATAGTAAATCGGAAAATAGGTACCTTAACTTTTTTTTCTGTTTGAAGCCATTTTGTCCTGACATTGTAGATTCTACAAAACATTCACTCTGAAAAAAAAAAAAACATACTGAAATATTTGTGCTGCGTTCTAACATTCTCCCCAAAAATAGCAGGCGTTCACGGCTCATAGCGCGCCACCCTGTGGAGCACAATGAGCCATGAACGCCTGCTATTTTTCAGTGAAAGTTAAAACACCACAAGTACACTTCCTGTCAAATATATTTATATATAGCTTGTACTCACAAGAAAACAGCAAATGAACACTTACTTTCTCTAATAACAACATAAACCTTGGTTGGAAAAAATAACTTTTATTTTTATTCAGTAAATAAAAGTAAGTTTTCCTTTTGTAATGTCTGACGATCTAAGTAGATCATTTCGTGTGAAATAACATTCTGGAATCATCCACTCATCCCAGCACTACACCAAGTACAGCATGTGCACCCATTCCATTGGGTTTGGGTTTATTCCTCATTATTCATGTGCTGGTCCTTGAGGGGGATAGCTGTGGATGGGATACACATCCCCTATAGGCCTATAGAATTAGGATAACTTTTTGGGCATAGATGTTCCTTTTTGAGTGTGTGTGTGCGTGTGCGTGTGCGTGTGTGTGTGCTGCCTGCTGTGTGACAGCAGATAGTTTATCTGGGCCATGTCAACCCATAGTGTATTGTACTGCAAAAAACTTGTGCCTCCAACAGAAGTGAGTTTTCTAGAAAAAAAAAGTATTCCTAACGCTTTGGCACTGGCAATACTTTACCAGTTTTCCCAGGAAGTGCCAAGAATCACGTTAATACAACACCCCCGAGTGTAACATTGACATTCTACCACAGTTACCCTTAAAACTAAGAGACTAGCTGCCAAGTTTGCCGCTCTATAGAAAACAGAAACTAGCTAGCCTAGGCCGCCAGTCTGCCACTTTATAGAGAACAAAAACTAGCTAGCCTAGCCACCTAGTCTGCCGCTCTATAGAAAACAGAAAACAGAACTAGCCTAACCACCCAGATCTGCTGCTGTATAGAAAACAAACTAGCTAGCCTAGCCACCCAGTCTGCCGCTCTATAGAGAACAAAAACTAGTTAGCCTGGCTAGCCTAGCCATCTAGTCTGCCGCTCTATAGAGAACAGAAACTAGCTAGCCTAGCCGCCCAGTCTGCCGCTCTATAGAAAACAGAAATTAGCTAGCCTAGCTGCCCAGTCTGCCACTCTATAGAAAACACAGACTAGCTAGCCTAGCCGCCCAGTCTGCCGCTCTATAGAAAACAGAAACTAGCTAGTTTCTGTTCTGCAGTCTGAGAGAAAAACACCATCTGAAACCTTGATGTTGATTAGCCGTGACTTTGTGGTGGTTAAAGTCACTGCATGTGACGTGTTTCAACCAATCAGGTCAGTTCCGCAGAACGACCAGCGGTAGAATAATCGAATACATCGTCATACATAAAAAAAAAAAAATGCAACAAACTTTAGGTATAAGGGTTTGAGTACTGCCGAAAACACGTCCGTGAAAGTTTGCAAGGGTTAGTTAATCTAATGCATTCTATTTGTTTTCCTATAGGGTCGTGCGTCCAGTGGTTTGGTGCAGAGACAACAATCGGTGAGTGGCAGATCATTTATCATTATTCTATTTAGACTCTTCTCCAGGGAAACTGAGGAGTGCGAGATCAGAATAAGGCACGAAGCAATGAACTCTGGTGGACAATAAACAAAGCTGCACTACCAAGGATGGATGCAAGGAGAATAATGCAGTTGGGGGGGTGAGGTATAGATTCTGAAGAGGTGAGTGCTACGGGGTGATATAGAGATCTGAACAGGCTTGTGCTAGGGGGTGATGTGAAGGCCCTGAAGACAGAAGGGGCACCCCCCCCAAAAAGAGAGAAAAAAAAAAATCCGGGCCTGATTCCCACAGTGAGGAAATACTGAAACGCAAACAGAGCCCCGAGATCAAGGTCACTGCTCGGTCAGCATTTTATAGTTCTCTCTCTCTCTCTCTCTCTCTCTCTCTCTCTCTCTCTCTCTCTCTCTCTCTCTCTCTCTCTCTCTCTCTCTCTCTCTCTCTCTCTCTCTCTCTCTCTCTCTCTCTCTCTCTCTCTCTCTCCCCTCTCCAGGCGCGGTGGAGCGAGGGCGTGTGCAGGCAGTGTGAGTGCCGTGGAGGCCAGGTGACGTGCTACCAGCGCTCCTGCCCCACGTGTCCCCTGGGCACGCTGGCGGTGCCACGGGAGGGCCAGTGCTGCCCCGAGTGTCGGCAAGGTACGTTGGACACACATACCCATTAACCCTTAGTGTCCTGAACGCGTTTTGGTGTTTTAACTGTTGAAAAATAGCAGATCAACAAGCTCATGTCGCGCCACTCGGTGGCGCGACATGAGCTTGTTGTTCTGCTATTTTTGAAAAATTGTGAAAATGTGCTGCAAATCTCTGAATATGTTATTTTGGAAGCAAACATTTTTAACTCAAATTTTTGCATTTTGGGAATCCCTAGAACAACATGTTTTCAGATGGGGGGTCTGCAGCCAAATATGGATAATTCTGGGGGTCCTTGGCTTGAAATATGTTAGTATCACTGACACAGGAACACAGATAGAATCTAGTATCAGAAACTATAGAATCTAGTAAAAAAAAAACTCGATTCTAGCATCAGAAACTAGATTATAGTGTCAAAAAGTAAATCCTAGTTTCAGAAACTATGATTTAGTGTCAATAACTAGAATCTAGTGTCGGAAACTAGTGTAGAATCTAGCATCAAAAGCTAGAATGTTGCTGCAGCTATAATCTGGTGTCAGGAACTACTGTATAATCTGGTGTCAGAAACTCGAATCGAGGTCAGGTTGATAGACGGCTTGAACGAATGCTCCAATCACAAACCAGCCCCCCCCCAACCCCCCCACCCAAACACACACGTATGTTAGCGCCGCCTTGTCCTGAGCCAGATGAATGTTTTGACGACATGATTTGTTGGCGACAATAAAGTTCTGGACCGTCTGAAGGGCAAAGCAATTGTCTGCCTGCAGGGAAACAGCTGCGGCGTCAAAGTCGAAGCACCAGGAAAAAAGGCAGAAAAATATAGCTACTGTATATACACGTCTTGATTGAGTTGCCTAAAAAAAAAAGCACTACTCAAATATGTGTGCACAAAACCTCTGAGTAGCCTATATATTATTTCACAGCAAACGCATTTACTCAAACTTTGCTTGTCCCTGGTTGTCATACGAGTTGTCCGGTGGCTAAATAAATAATAATAATAAATAGCGGTCCTTGACATGAAAAGGTTTTGCGTACCATTTTTACCGCTGATAGCAGAACTCCCTGTGTGAGACGGGCCTTTTTTGTCCGTGACATACAGCACGTTCCGTCGGACGCTTAAATCAAAAGAGCCATAATCCGCGGTTAATCATGAGGGCAGTTTTTTAATGTTATCCACCTCCGTAGTGGATAAGGCGGGTTGATGGAGCAGGAAATGGGGCTGCCGCTGTGATTGAAATGTCACCGTCCCCCCCGGACAAACCCTCCGACCGAGGAGGAGAGTGGAAAACCGCTGCAGTTTGCAACGTGACCGCCAGCCGTTTCAGCCCCGCTGTCACACAACCACACGTCCTCCTCCTCTTTACTTATTTTTTGGCGAACTAGCCGGGGGTGAGAGTATATCGGTCAACGGCACAGCAGTCAGTCGTTCCCAAAACTTTTTTCCAGCTCGAGGCCCAAAAGCAGCAGATTTTTCAGACATTTCCCTGGTGGCCAAACGACTGAAATGCAAGCCGCACAACATTCTGCTTATTAACACTTTTCCTTCCAGCGTTTTTATTTTATTTTTTTGGAGTGATTTTTATTGTGGAACTCATTGCAGTATTTCAAAGTGCCAGGTCTCTCACCACAGAGTTACTAGACTACTCTCTCATCCGTGGAATATATGCTGCTTTGACCGAAAAAAATGCCATCTGGGATAAGATATAAGAGGCGATTTGAAATAAATGGATAGTATTGATGTCTGTGTCGCGATGCGGCAATCCCATGTAACAGCGAGCAAGACAAGGCTAGCGATGCTAACGTACGTTATTTTAGGATGAATCAAACAATTGGTTGATTTGCGACAATCACAGAAAATGTGTTAAAGGGAATTCCACCCATTTTCAATTTTTTAACATGGTGAACTACATCTTGATGATGTCATCAGAATATATCTTGTAGACTGAGACTACATGAGACTACATCTCATGATGTCATCGGATGTATTTCACCATGTTAATGATTTTCTCAGACCTCCATTTTTAGGAAATACAGAATTGGGGGAACTTTTTTTATCATCATGTCCACACAACATCTCTAAGGTATATTAATGATGAATGTTGAAAATGTTGTTGAAAATGTTGATTAATGTTGAAAATGGGTGGAGTTCCCCTTTAAGTGCCCACACACAGCCACAGATACATGTAGAAGTTGTCTAGTGTGTGTGTGTGTGTGTGTGTGTGTGTGTGTGTGTGTGTGTGTGTGTGTGTGTGTGTGTGTGTGTGTGTGTGTGTGTGTGTGTGTGTGTGTGCTCCAGTCCAGTGCCACGTGGACTGTCTGCGGTGTTCCGGGAGTCCTGACCGCTGCGACGGCTGCAAGGACCCAAAGGCCGTCCTCCACAACGGACGCTGTCTGTCCGCCTGCCCGTCTGGCTACTACCAAGATGGACGCACCTGTGCAGGTCTGTCTGTCTGTCTGTCTGTCTGTCTGTCTGTCTGTCTGTCTTTCTGTTAGTCTGTCTGTTGGGTTATGAGTCCCGATGCAACAGCTGATTTGCCACGAACATGACATTGAGGGGCGGATTCTGAGATAATGGCATTCGAATGCATGGATAGAATGGGTGCGAGGGCTGGTTGAGTTTGAGTTTTATAGTATTCATTTATTTATAGTATTTTACCGAGAGGGTTCCTGGTATCCTCCGCTAAGTTGGTTAATCAGATGAAAGTAGGTTAACCAGATGTAACGTAAACATGAAACCAAATGGACCCTTGCGGGTTCATTTGGTTTCATGTTTACACTTTCAAGAGTTAAAATATTTGTCCCCTGAATGGTCATTTATTTATTTATTTCTCACTTATTTTATTTTTCAGTGTACATCGTCATGGTCCCAGAGAAAATAAAATAAGTGTTGAATTAGGGCAACATCTGTGACTTTTATGTGGTATTGTTGGATAGCTATTTTTTTGTTGTATTTTAGCCGTTACTGTTTTAGAGCCCTTGACATGACGAAGTTTTGTACCCGCTGCACGAATGTGTGCACATTGTTGGTTTGTACTGTCTGTGTGTGTGTGTGTGTGGTGTGTGTGTGTGTGTGTGTGTGTGTGGTTTGTGTGTGTTGTGTGTGTGTGTGTGTGTGTGTGTGTGTTTTGTGTGTGTGTTTGTGTGCGCGCGCGAGTGCATGTGTGCGCGCGTGTTTGTGATTGCACTCGTGTTCTCGTCACAAGGCCAACCACTTTATCTCACGCTAATTAGGTCTCACATTAGCATATCGTTAGGCACCACATGTGCAGCTTAGGTGTCAGGATGCTCAGCTTGACGCATGCTGTTGTTCACGGTTTGCGAAGGTTGCGGTGGAACCGTACGTGAATGTTGCACGTGGGGCTCCAGGCTTCCAAATGATTTGCAAAAAACAGTGTTGCCAACCGCCAAAATCCAAAAATGCACTAGTGGCCCTTCCAAAATGCACTAGAATGCACTAGAGCATGGTTTTCAACCATTTTCATACCAGGGCCCACTGTTTATTCTGCATTTTAGCCACAGAGGACTACTGTTTGATGTTGAGTTTAGTCTCTCGGACTAATTTAGGAGAGGTAAAAATGTTGGTCAAAATAGCAATTTTTCTACATTTTCTAAATATGTATAATCTTGAAAATTAGGTAATTCAGATGTTTTTAAATATAATTTAACTTTGAGAGCGTAAAATGAAACCAAATGGACCCCATAGTTAAATTATATTTAAACATCTGAATTACCTAATTTTCAAGAAAAAAATAAACCAAATGGACCCTTACGGGTCCATTTGGTTTCATTTTACGCTCTCAAGAGTTACAGATTTGGTTACCAATGGTCCTTTCTAGAAAGGTTTAGTATAGAAAGCTGAGGTTTCATTCAGAAAACTGTCTGGGTTTAGGAGACATTTTGTCGAATGAGTTTTTTCACAAGCAGAGATGGGGCGCGGTTCAGCACTCTAAATTCGGCGAGAAATTCATCCCAACGTTTTCAAGAACAATGTTTCTGGACGTTCAATGGCAAGGGATTTAAGTATTTAATCATCTACAGTCCATAATGGCATCAAAAGAGTCAGAGAATCTGAAGAAAACGAGGTAATCTAATCCACCTCACAATGTGTGTCGGAATCCAAAGTAGTTTTCACATTGTAGCGTCTTAGCAATGGAATTCACATAACAAAGCATTGGACACGGCCGCTAGTTGAAAAGAAATATGACACAGGTGTAGTCAGTGGGACCCCCTGCCCGTGTCCTGACCCCCACCCCCCCCCCCCCACCCCCCTCCACACACACACACACACAACACACACACACACACACACACACACACACACACACACACACAAACACACTCACAGTCGTCAGGACAGTGATATCTTCTCCACGCACCTTCTAAGCTCCTCAATGCTAATTAAGCTGCATTGCAGAACATGTTCCAGTTAATAATATATGACCAGTAGGATGTGTTCATTCATGTATACAGTAGTGCGTGTTCATGCAATAATAATAGACCATGTGGATGGAAGAATCTCACTATTCTTCCTCTGAGACAACGTCCTCTGCCAGGA
>CM076972.1:54060410-54093637 GCA_039105355.1 Benthosema pterotum | reverse complement strand
ACTTCCATCACGATGTTGACACTGTTATTGACAAGCCGCTGTTGGCCTTCAGAACGTTGCATTGCTGTGACACAGCGTCGACTCAGGGCTACAGACGGTGATATGACAAGAACTGTCGACTAGCATCCACTGAAATGTATATATTTTTTACGTCCCCGTGCATGCAAGGACTTTTATACATGTGCGTGTGTGCATGCACGCACACACGCACTCACACGCACGCACACACACGCACACACACACACACACACACACACACACACACACACACACACACACACACACACACACACACACACACACACACACACACACACACACACACAGACTGAGAGGGCAAGTTCTGGCAGAGATCGGATGTCTCAGCGGAAATGCCATGCTCTGCAGTAGTGAACAACTATAGACAGACAGACAGACGACAGACAGACAGACAGACAGACAGACCAATGACTAGCTTTTAACGTTAAACCCCTTAATGTTTGCAATTTTTAGAATATATATATATATATATATATATATATATATATATATATATGCTCCACCAAACATGACGGCATGCAAAACAACCCAAATTTCAACGATAATTTTATATATATATATATATATATATATATATATATATATATATATATATATATATATATATATATATATATATATATATATATAATATATATATATATATATATATACTTTAACTTTAAAGGTATTATATCAACTTTTTTAAAATCAAAATGTACATAATAGCTATATTTTGTTTGACTTTTTTCCCTCTATGTCGCTTCTATAACATACTTTGATGCCGCAGCTGTTTCCCCGCAGACAGATACTTGCTTTCCCCTGCGCGTGTGTGTGTGTGTGTGTGTTTCACCATCAGCCAATCGAGTGGAGGCGGGGTGGAGTTTGATTCAAATCTCTTTACCAACAACAACAGATTTGAATCGAACAGTTTGTACACGCCAAAAGTTGCCCTATAACGCATATTTAAATGATATATTCATGACGACTACGTGCACATGACGACTACTTGCACAAGAACGTCGGCGGTGCACAGATGTGAGCTGGGGAAGAACAGTAGAAGATCAGTCTGGACTCCCATAGCCGCGACAAATCGAATGACACATCTGAGCGTCTGTACAGAACCGAAAGCTGTCTGTTCTGCTCTCCCCCCTGCATGCAGACCTGTTTAATATGCCTGTGTGGTGTGTGTGTGTGTGTGCGTGCGTGCGTGCGTGCGTGCGTGCGCACGCGCGCGCACATTATCTTTTTCTGCTGCCTTGACAGAAGGGAGGGAGGGACTGTCTGTCTGATAGCACTATATAACTTTGCAAGGTCTAATGTGTGTGTGCGCACGTGTGTGTGCATGTTGCACGCGTGTGTGTGTTTGTGTCAGGTGTTGGCTGCTGCCAACAGGGCTGTCAGTCATGCATGTGTACACAAGACCTACTTATGGCTGACAGCCCACTGAAAGAGTAGAGCCGCAACAATTATGAACACACACACACACACACACACACACACACACACACACACACACACCACACACACACACACACCAGGGGCGGATGTAACATGTCCCATTTGGGTGGTGGGGGGGGGGGGGTCCTGAATCCGAAAATCGTATGGGGCGGCACCCATACCATTTTCGGATTCAGGACTTTTATTAGTAAAGTTAAGCAACAATGATAACATCAGTTGTTGTTGGAGTTGCAACAGACACGCAGCATGCATAAGAGTTTTTTTGTTTTGTTTTCAATGATGAAATGTGTGTTGGTTTAGTGGTGCCAAAATTGTAGTTAATAGCAGTAGTAGGGTTTCAAATCATTTTAAATAGAAGCACTTTAATTTGAAATATATTGGGTTGTTTTGCATGCCATTGTGTTTGGCATGCAACCCCCCCCCCCCCATGCCCATGCCTAGATCCGCCCCTGACACACACACACACACACTGGAGCTGGGGGTTGTTGGCATCTTGTCTGTTATTGACAGAGCTTTCCTTGTCCATTCCCACCCAGAGCAGACAGACCACTCCGGTTCGTTCCGGTTAGTTCCGCTCGCCTCTGATAGCAGGGAATGCATGGGGCTAAAAGAGATGAAAGAACATATATTCTGTCTGCACTCACCACCGTTCTTCCCATATAATGACATCGCCTACATAGAATAACTTGTGAGAGCGCAAAATTCGGGGGCAAAATGGGAGTGGCCATTTTGGCCCCCACACCCTACTCTATCACATGCATTCGAATGGCATCATCTCAGATTTTGCCCCCTCAATGTCCTTGTTGTCGACAAATCTTCTACTGACTCGCTAAAAACTAAACTAAAGCTAACTTAAACTGAGTAACAAAATAAAAACGAACCAAATTAGAAAATATAATGTAAAAAAATGAAAAGCCTCAAACACAGTCACCCAGGCTCGCGTAGCCAGTCCAGACAATCAGAAAAAAACGTTTTGATGAAAAAAAATCATAAGGATCTGACGCCGTGACTGAATTGCTCCACAGTCCATAGCTGTGGGATTAAGCCGCTAATCAAGTCCCATCAGAAACACTCTACCTGAGATTACTGACTGGCTCCAGAGTTTATTTATTTTCCGCACATGAAGGCAGACATCAGTCGAGATCAGTGTGATAAATCATTGCTGCACAGGTGTGTGTGTGTGTGTGTGTGTGTGTTGTGTGTGTGTGTGGTGTGTGTGTGTGTGTGTGTGTGTGTGTGTGTGTGTGTGTGTGTGTGTGTGTGTGTGTGTGTGTGTGTGTGTGTGTGTGTGTGTGTGTGTGTGTGTGTGTGTGTGTGTGTGTGTGTGTGTTGTGAGATTTAGGTGATCTTAAAATGAGGAATAAACGTGGGTGTCCCAAGAGACGCTTCTGAGCTTGAACTGAGAAGCATTTTTTTTTTCCTCTGGGAAGCTGGGGGTCCTTGAAATTAATTATCTTCTGTTCTTGTTCTTTGACAAAGATCTTCGTCAATTAAAACAGTAGTCGGCTGCTGCCAGTATTTTGCACTGTTATGGTACGATTGATAATGATTTTTGTCAATTAAAACAGTAGTCGGCTGCTGCCAGTATTTTGCACTGTTTATGGTACGATTGACAAAGATCTTTGTCAATTAAAACAGTAGTCGGCTGCTGCCAGGATTTTGCACTGTTTATGGTACGATTGACAAAGATCTTTGGGCTCCATTTTAGTTACCATCTAAACCCTTATCCTAAACCCCTTATCATTTTTTTTATATTTTGAAAAACCTTTTGGAATAGTATAACATGTCAATCTATTGACACATTGTGAGCTTGTAGACTGACCATTTAAACTATTGAAAAATGTTCTTTTTTAATAGTTTAAAAAGGCAAAGAGTTAAGGGATAAGGGTTTTAGCGGTGACGAAAATGGGCCCTTTGTCTATTAAAACAGTAGTCGGCTGCTGCCAGTATTTTGCACTGTTATGGTACGATTGATAATGATTTTTGCCAATGGCAGTGGGCATAACTAATTAACACATTTAGTGCCTTTGACGGTGTGAGAATATGTTAACACATTGAGTGCCTGTGCCTCCTCAGAGTGCCACCCGTCCTGTCTGCGCTGCAGCGGGGGAAGCGCGTCCAACTGCACGTCCTGCTCCGCGCCGTCCGTCCTCCACCAGCAGGGGCGCTGCGTCCACGCCTGTCCCCCCGGGTTCCACGTCCAGGACAACAGCTGCAAAGGTGAGGCATACGCACATACGCATGCATGGGCACACACGCACGCACATGCACACACACGCACGTGTGTAGCACCAACCACCCCAACTAGAGGCGGCGTTTTTAGCCAATCACAGTGCAGCCGCAGCAGTCTCCAGCGGTTTCATAACGAGCCAATAGAGTGGAGGTGAGGCGGAGCTCGATTCAAACGTGTTTACAAACGCTAAAGTTGCCTATATTATTACCTTTCTTTAAAAAAACAAAAAACGACAAAAAAAAAAAGTACCAGAATAAAGATTGTGTGCCTTCGGCATCTTTGTTTCCGGGGGGAATTCCACCCTTTTCATTTTTTATTCCTGAGAGGATACAAATGTGAACCAAATGGACCCGCTAGGGTCCATTTGGTTCACATTTGTATCCTCTCAGGAAAATTTTGAAAAAAGGGGTCTGAAAGAAAAATCATTAACATGGTGAAATACATCTTGATGATGTCATCAGATGTATTTCACCATGTTAATGATTTTTTTCAGACCTCTATTTTTAGGAAATACAGAATTGGGGGAACTTTTTTATACCTTAGAGATGTTGTGTGGACATGAGTCCACACAACATCTCTAAGGTATATTAATGACATATTAAAATGTTGACAATGGGTGGAGTTCCCGTTTAAGGATTTTGGGCAGCTACGTTTTTTTTTTTTTTTTTTTTTTTTTCTAAGTTTTGCTAGAATTAAGAAAAAAAGATTCTGAACTTAATGTTTACATCCAGTCTGCCTTATTCTAATCCCCTCCCCCTATGTTTAAAGTAAAGCCCAGAAGTTCGTCCTTTTTTTTTAAATCTGGAGGCATAGTGAGTTGAGGTGACAGCAGAACTGAAGGGCACAGTGTGTGCTTTGGTTTAGCTCTATAGTGCTCACTGCAGTGCAGAGAGAACACAGGGCACCGGAAACAACAACAACAACGAACGGAACGGAGTGGAGCGGAGTGCCCTCAGCTGAACTGGAACTGGAGTTCTGAAACATCCATCTAGTGCACATATGTCAAACTCAAGGCCCGGGGGCCAAACCAGGCCTGTGAATGAATTATCTTTGGCCCGCGGGATGAATTAGTATTTGAACTGGCCCTCTGGTATATTGCACACACCATGATAAGAAATGAATGCAACTAATTGTTTTACTTTCTCAACTCAGTCTCATTTACTTTCTCAATGAACTATGAAAGCAGCACTTGGTGAGGATCATCCCCGAAAAATAGCAGGTGTTCACGTCTCATAGCACAGAGTGGCGCGCTATGAGACGTGAACACCTGCTATTTTTCATTAAAACTTAAAACAGTTTTTAAGGCAAGGCAGTTTCATCTTTACAATTATCTTGCCATTAAGAGACATTGATTTTTGAAGGGAAATTACTTTTTTGCTGTTTGACAGGGACGTCATCGTAAACCGGTGTGGAAACACACCGGTTTACGATGACGGTACAAGTCGGGGGGCGGCATCTCCGGGCCCTCGACTTGTACCAATTTTTCTATTTTGGCCCACGCTGTATTTGGGTTTGACACCCCTGAACTAGTGGCAGTCAATCCTGACACTGGCATCTAACTGGCAACGTCTGCCAGTCCACACCTCACCCCATGCCCACCCCAGAGAGAGAGAGAGAGACAGAGAGACAGAGAGACAGAGAGACAGAGAGAGAGAGAGAGAGAGAGAGAGAGAGAGAGAGAGAGAGAGAGAGAGAGAGAGAGAGAGAGAGAGAGAGAGAGAGAGAGAGAGAGAGAAGAGAGAGAGAGAGAGAGAGAGAGAGAGAGAGGGGGGAGAGAGAGGGAGAGAGAGAGGGGGAGAGGAGAGGGAGAGAGAGAGAGGGAGAGACAGAGAGACAGAGAGACAGAGACAGACAGAGCCTGAGACTAATCTCTCAAGAACAGATGGTCCATCGGTCGTGGCTGATAGTAACGATTGTGACCATCAGCAAACTCGGACACCGTTTTACTTGTAAATGAGTCCGATAGTACCAAGGTTTTCAACCTTTTTCATATCAGGGCCCACTGATTTTTTTTTTTTCTACTTTTTAGCCACGGACCACCATTTGATGTTGAGTTCAGTCTCTCTGACCCAAATCTAAGGATTTTCAAGTTTTGATCCACAATTTAATGTCTTCTACATTTTCTAAATGTGTAGAGTCTTGGAAATTAAGTAGCCTAATTCAGATGTTTAAATATAAATTAACTCTTGAGTGTAAAATTAAACCAAATGAACCCGTAAGGGTCCATTTTCATTTCTATAAGGGCCCATTAGGTTACCAACTGTCCATCAGTTAGCCTGGGGACCACCTGGACTCCTCTCAGCGACCACTGGCGGTCCCCTGACCACTGCGGATAGCAAATGAGTCCCGACCATCGTCCGCAGTCGCAAATTGATTTCGCCCCTTCTAACCAAACTCGCATTATTTTGCTTTACCCTTTGAGATTTTTTTTTTTTTTGTTTAAAAAAATAGTAGGACATTCGAAGCATCGGTTTCATGAAACTAAGGACTTCGGATATATAGAAAAGCAAATGTCTTTGTGCCTGTTGGTAGGGCGTTAAGCATTTTAGTGGACAAAATGATGTTTAGATTTGGAAAGAAAACTACTACTGTATGTATTTTGTCCACATTAACCCCCCCCCCCCCCCCCCCCTCACCCCACCACCCCCAATTCCACCTATTGCACAGAATCTGATTACAATTCTACACACAGATATATACATAATATACGATGCTGTGGCTAATTGGCTGGTAGAATGGGGTTCTTGTTAGACACTGAAACGGTTCTTGGTATTCCTGCTCATACGCCAGTGAATGCACCGACATGTACCGTATGACCAGTGTTGGGAATATTACTTTACCTTGTTAATATATTACTTATTAATTATTACCTTCATTTTAAAGCAATATATTATATTACAATATTACTGTCTGAGCAAGTATAATATATTAATATTACTATTACATATTACTTAAGAAAACCTTTTACAAAATATATAATATTTAGTGTCACTATTAATCAAATATTACGTAGGCCAGTGGCATACCTACAGCGCAATTGGCTATCTGGCCAAATCCATATGAAAAATGTCACTCCTGAATGAATAATTTATTTAAAATAAGTAATTTCTAACTTCTGCAGTTGTCAAGATAATTTCACAAGAACATTTTCAACGAGACAGATTGACATAAAGTAATATTGAAAGTAATGCAGTAACGCAGAAAGAAAAGTATAATATATTAGATTGTTTTAGTTAAGTAATATATTTATATTACAAGTTACTGCATTTTGGTAATATATTATGTAATATATTAAGTTATGTAGTGCACATGTCCCAACACTGCGTATGACTCATTCATAATAAAGGCATTCTATGTAATACGCCCGGCAGAGCACAGTCAATTTAACCTCTGCCGTGTCTCTAAGAGCCAGTAGGATTAAAGGGGTACTCCACTTTCTAAAAAAACTTTTGGTCATTTTATGGTCTACTCAGCCTCATGTGAACACACCAGACAGTTTATAAGTTACTCCTTTCAGTATTTAGATGTTTGATGTTCATTAATCTGCCGGAACGTCCTTCCTATACAAACCCATTATAACTTAAAACTCCATTTTAACCATGACAGATTATTCGAAAACAACCCATCTTTTTTTCTGGTGACCGTGGAATTGCATCTACAGTTTTCATTTATTTTTAATTGTCTTCAAATGGTGGTCCGTGGCTCAAATGCTGAATAAATGGTGGTCCCTCCCCTGGTGTCAAAAAGGTTGAAAACCCCTGGTCCTATAGGGGTCTGGAGCCTCAGTCTCTCTCTCACACACACACACACACACACACACACACACACACACACACACACACACACACACACACACACACACACACACACACACACACACACACACACACACACACACACGCAAACAGCAGAGATTAACGGCAACACCCGCTGAATTGATAGCACAGTGAGTGCAGCACTATATGCACCCTGAAGACACTGCTGTAAGCAATTCTATGGAATAGTAATTCACTCCCTGTGCCACCTCCACTCGCCGCACGGGATCAGGTAGATCAAGATAGATGTTTAATTCCCTCCCCGAGGGTGGAGGGGGGTTAAATTAGGATTCCCCCGGCATGCAACCCCCACCACCACCACCACCACCACCCTATCGGAACAATGCCCTTCACGTTGATTCACCGCAAAGGCACTACGTTAAAATACTCGGCGTTCACTTATATTAACCCAGAGAGTGCTCTAACCACTTAAAGCAGGGGTTTTCAACAGGTGGTCCGGGGACTACCAGTGGTCCCTGAGAGGGTTCCAGGTGGCCCCCAGCTAAGTTGGTTAACCAGATGTAACTCTTGAGAACGTAAAAATGAAACCAAAAGGAGTTAAAAAATCACACCCGTGCGAAATGAAGTGCTGCGTGTGTGGCTACAGTATACTAAAACACACTTCGTCCCATTGTGCTTGTTTCTCTGAACATGGCAACATCAACAATACACACTTCGTCCCATTGTGCTTGTTTCTCTGAACATGGCAACATCAACATGACTCCACGCATGCAGGCAGGGACAGACACACACACACACAGACGGACACACACACACACACACACACATCTTGTGAATCGTCTAAGGGAAGTGTTTGGCAGCACTTCAAATATCCATCATCTGAATTAGCACCACTTCATTAGGAAATTTACACTGTTTTGTTGGCAAAATACAGCCTGGAATTGTGAACAAAACAAAACAAAATCTTTATTTTAAGGTCTTTGGTGTGAAAATGTAATCAAATGGTGGTCCGTGGCTTAAATGCTGAATGAATGGTGGTCCCTGGAGTCAAAAAGGTTGAAAACCCCTGATGTAGAGATCAATGGTCCTCACTTCCGTACAGTATGTTTGCCTTGTTTTTGTTTGTGTAAATCCAGTCTCTCTCTCTCTCTCTCTCTCTCTCTCTCTCTCTCTCTCTCTCTCTCTCTCTCTCTCTCTCTCTCTCTGTCCCGCCCACAGTGTGTCACCCGTCCTGTGAGACATGCAACGGTCCGTCCCAGGCGGACTGTGTGTCCTGTCCCCCGCAGGTGTCCCTGCACAACGGCTACTGTCGCAGCGGCTGCCCGGACGGACACTACCTCCACGCCGCCACCTCTGAATGCAGACGTAAGTGTGTGTGTGTGTGTGTCTGTGTGTGTGTGTGTGTGTGTGTGTGTGTGTGTGTGTGTGTGTGTGTGCAGGGGCGGATTGGCCATCTGGAGTACAGGGAGTTTTCCCGGTGGCCTGCGCCACCTAGTGGCCTGGACAGTTTTTTTTTTTTTTTTCCAGGGCAGGCCAGGGTGCCAGGGTGCCAGGGTGCCAGGCCCAGGCCAGGCAAACTAGTGCGCTCACGCTGCTGGAGGCAGTGTTGCCAACTGCCAAGATCCAAAATGCACTAGTGGCACTTCCAAAATGCACTAGAATGTGCTAGATGCTCGCCTGGAACATACAGATCAAAATGACCATTAATCTTCTACATTCTCTTTAGTTGTGTAGACTAAGTTGGGCTAATTCACATGATGAATATTTTAACTCTTGAGGGTGTAAAAATGAAACCAAATGGACCCGCAAGGGTCCATTTGGTTTCATTTTTACGCTCTCAAAGAGTTACATCTGGTTAACCAGCTGCCCCCCCCCCCCCCAGGGTGGCCTGGCAAAGGCAAAATTGTCCCGGTGGGAAAATATGTGCCAATCCGCCCCTGTGTGTGTGTGTGTGTGTGTGTGTGTGTGTTGTGTGTGTGTGTGTGTGTGTAGCTCCTGGCCTAACCTGGATTGATTTTGGCCGTCCGGGGTGCCGTCTGGTTTGAGACGGCAGATGAACTGATCTGATTGGATCTCACCAACGTGTCGTCATATGGAGGGGGGGGCAGGAGAAAATGGTATGGGTGCGGCTTCGTCGCCCGTGTCGCTTCGCGATGAAGCCGCACCCATACCATTTTCAGTCACAGGACTTTTATTAGTCAAGTAAAGCATCAATAATAACATCAGTTGTTGTTGAAGTTGCAACAGACACGCAGCATGCATAAAGCTAAAGGTCTGACTCAGAGAGTTTTCTGTTTTCAATGATGAAATGCTGTTGGTTTAGTGGTGACACAATTCTAGTTAGTTAGTAGCAGTAGTAGTGTTTCAAATCATTTTAAATATAAGCACTTTAATTTGAAATATCTTGGGTTGTTTTGCATGTTTGGTGGGGCAGACCCCCCCCCCCCCCCCCCATGCCCATGTTTAGATCGGCCTCTGCTTTTCACTGCTTCAGTATTTTGGAAACAACATCGGAAGGAAGACTTCAAAACTTCAGACAGGAAGAGATTGCAGGCTTTTTAAATTACAGTTTAATTACTCCCCCTTATCACTGACATGGCAATGAAACAAGTTTTCGCAAAAACAGACGCACACACAAACAAACGCACGCACACACACATGCATGCACACAAACACGCGCGCACACACACACACACACACACACACACACACACACACACACACACACCAGTCTCCAGTGAGTTGAGCTCAGCCAAACCGCAGTAAATAAAAGATGCCTTCTGTGGCACTTTTGTGCAGAAATTTGACTCTGGTCATCATTTCTGCATGACCTGCACAAGTGCACACCCGCACGCACGCACGCACGCACGCACGCACGCACGCGCGCACACACACCTACACACACACACACACACACACACACACACACACACACACACACACACACACACACACACACACAACAAACACCCACTCGTGGATACACAAAGAAGATGAAAACACATGCTGTGTACATTCACATACAATTCTCATAACAGCATACATACAGGCACTGCCTGGCAAGAGTTTCTGAAAAACACACCCTTCATTCTCTCTCTTTCTCTGAGAGCTGTGTGTCATCATCATGGTGTTATCACTCGGCCTGCCTGTCTGAGACAATCGATCCAACAAGCACAAGTACAGCCTCACACGGTCGGATTTAATCCCACCCTCCCATCCGCTACAATTCCCCTCTGCTCTTGCTTACTCATTCTCACAGCCGCACATTTTTTTTTTTATCCCACAATTTTGTAATCCATTTTTTTCACCCAGTGCCAATTCCTAATGTGACCCTGGGCTCTGCACACCCTCTGCCAACCTGGGGAGGCAGCGGACTGCCTCATGCTTCCTTCAATGCATGAGGAGTCCAAGCTGCCTTCTTTTCACCTGGCAGGGGGGAGTCTTTGAGAGTTCTGTATGTTTTGCCTGTTTTGTTTTCCAAAATCCAGCCTGGAATTGTGGACAAAGGCAAAATAGAACTTTAGTTTTGGGTCGGTGGGGCGAAAATGTCCTCCCCATTCAAGGAAGTAGCTAGTGGCTCGTTGAAAAATCTCTAGGCGTCGCTAGGGGATGACCTTTTGCGCCCTCGTTGAAAACAATGCATTTCCAACTCCAGTCTGTCCCTATTATAGTTTCTGACCCCTCAATGTCGCAACTCCGACACAAGATGGCTCGAACGTGACACTTGCAGCCGCAACGTGCGTGTCATTGACTCACTGAGGTCTGAGGAGCTCCTGAGGTGGCTCCTCCTGTTCCAACAGCAAAGGGAGAACCGAGAGAGGAAAACATGAAGGAAAACAACGGTTTTATCCCTGTGTGACCTTGCCATGATTTGTCCTCAAATCATCGAGATTTGTCACCAGAAGCTTTTTCACGAATTACGTCGCAAGGGGTGGCGTGGGGGGGGGGTCTGTAAAGAAGCTAAATATAGTGACAAATCTGCCAAGTTGGCAACACTGGGAACACCTTTCTCGTTTTTTTTTTACTGACCACATTTTCTTCTACAGACCACAGTATTATACGCTGTTTGTTTCTCCTCCTGGGAACACAGCAGTCCTGGGAGGGCTGGAAGGGAAAAAAACAGTGTGGTAAGCTGTTTAAATTTAAGCTTTTAAAGCTGTAAGCTAACACAGCCAGCATGTATGAAAGCTGTACAGCTAACACAGCCAGCACATTAGCTACAGCCTGCAGTTATAACAAGGGGGGGGATAATGAGCAGAGAGATAAGATGGCATCAGATGGGATTAGACAGAACTTTATTGGGACGTGGCAATGAATGAATTGGCTTGTTTTGGGGGGCGGTAGGCTGGCTGGGAATAGGAATGAGTCTAAACGGAGGCGCATGTTATTTATTTTGTTGTGCTGTTAAGTGTTAACACTCTTCATGCTAGTATTTCTATTTATTATTTTTTTATTTATATTTATTGATTTTTAATGTGGAACTCATATTTCAAAGTTCCAGGTGTCTGTTTCCGCGGGTATATTTTAGATCAGCACACAGGATGTTGCCGGTATCAATATCGTATCACCTGGCTATGGTACTTAAAGGGGAACTCCACCCATTTTCAACATTTTAATATGTCATTAATACACCTTAGAGATGTTGTGTGGACATGATAAAAAAAAGTTCCCCCATTCTGTGTTCCCAAGAAATGGAGGCCTGAAGAAAGCCACTAACATGGTGAAACATCTTGATGACATCATCAAGATGTATTTTCACAATGTTAACGGATTTCTTTAGACACTTCTTTTTTTACCGAGAGCGTACAAATGGAACCAAATGAACCCGTTCATTTGGTTGCATTTGTACACTCTCAGAAAAAATGTTGAACACGGGTGGAATTCCCCTTTAACCTTCGTTAAATAGTTTTTTTAAAGATCCGTTGGGTTTTATGAACATCATCTGACGTATTGTACTGCTTTTGTTCGCATGCTGTAGTGAGGCTCGTCAGCTGTGTTTGTTTGGTTAGCAGCCCGGCTAGCACATTATAGCCACATGAACGACAACAACGTCATCTGTTTCCGATTATTCTGATGTTATGAACCAATCACCTTTGACAATGCCCGTGGGGAGGAGCTTTCAGACTGAATAATGAAGTGAAGCAAAATGATAATTCAGAAAAAAACATGAATAATTAACTTGTTGAAACACATCTTGATGATGTCATCAAGTTGTGTTTCACCATGTTAATGTTTTTTTTTTCAGACCTCCATTCCTAGTAAACACAGAATGGTGGGATTTTTTATCATGTCCACACAACATCTCTAAGGTATATTAATAATATACTAAAATGTTGAAAATGGGTGGAATTCCCCCTTTAACGTAAATGGCTTGTTTCTAGCTAGAATGGGGCAAAGTGTACTAACCACCTACTCCCTCTGCGGACCCACAGCCCAACTCAGTCAGCCTGCATGGCGGGTGAGGTGACATCTTTGTTTTGCTGTAGGAAGTACGTGTTGTTCGTGTCAGACGATCTGCTATGAAAGGACCGCGGGGGGGGAAACGACGGGATGTTTTGGAGATGTTGACGTTGGCAGGAGAATCAAATGGAGATTGCGGCTCACCTGGTGCAGGTGTGGGTAAATTGAGAGGCGGGAAAAAGCAGAGCATTAGCACACCTGGCCAGGTGGTGGTGGTGGTTGTTGTTGTGGAAGATACAGGTAGTGAGTGGCGGTTGAATGTGAAATGACCACTTTTAAACATATCTTCATATAATTTGTCCTCACTAATGTTCTTGATACTTTTTTTGGATACTTTTTTTTTTTTGCTTCGATTTGCGAATCAGAACCCTAAAAATACTATCTTATTTTTTTCCCTGTGATTCAAGGACTGGCTTCCCTGCCTTTGGGACCATTTGTCCCGGTTAGAAATGCAATCCCAGCACCTGATTGCCCAACAGCCCTGTCAATCACTTCGACCCCAACGTCGTCTTCTAGGGGTCTTGGGGGTTCATATGAACCAATCACCGTTAAGACTGCCACTTTGATCACGCCCATCCCAGAAACTGCTGTGGTAGGGAAAGACTTCAGTCTGAATAATGAAGTGAAACGAAATGATGATTCAGACTGAGGTCGGGCCAATGAGACACAGACTGAGTATGGAAAAAAAATGGCCAGTTTCATCAGAGGCATGAGACATGATGAGACATCAGAGAATGTTCACGTTTTTCTGTCTGTGATTGAGATCATAAAACCTCAATGAAAAACCAAACAAATAAATTCAAATAAATGTCTCAAAACCTTTAATGAAATACTCCATGATATATTATTAAAGGTTTAATAAAATAAACCTTGAATAGTATATCAGCGTGCGATTGTGTGTCAGTCTGACAGTCGAGACTCTTTTTCTGTCTGTCTACTATCACACTGCGTGGATGTGCGTGCATCCCCGTATTTTGGACATTATTCAGGTAAAGACGGCCCCAAGTTTAGCCGAAGATGCTAATTCGGTCAGCATCGACCGCAATTTAAGTGGGTTAATCAATGGATCGAACAAAAATGCTCTTTTCTCGTTTTTTACGTTCATGGCGCTTATCCTGTTAACAACAGTTTTTTCTGAGAGCGTACAAATGCAAACTCTCTGAGTCAGACCTTCAACAACAACTGAGGTTATTATTGATGCTTTACTTGCCTAATAACAGTCCTGTAACTGAAAATGGAATGGGTGCGACTTCATCGAAGCGACACGGGCGATGAAGCCGCCCCATACCATTTTCCCCTGCCCCCCAATTGGGAAATGTTAATCCAGCACCTGATGGGTGCTGAGCCCACTAGTCGCTAGTGCACATATGTCAAACTCAAGGCCCGGGGGCCAAATCAGGCCCGTGAATGAATTATTTTTGGCCGGTGGGATGATATTGAATTAGTATTAGAACTGGCCCATGAAAAGAAATGAATGCAACTAATTGTTTTACTTCCTCAACTCAGTCTCATTTACTTTCTCAATTAACTATGAGGGCAGCACTTGGTGAGGATCATAGAAGAAAAAAAATCCCTGAAAAATAGCAGGTGTTCACGTCTCATAGCGCGCCACAGAGTGGCGCGCTATGAGACGTGAACACCTGCTATTTTTCTTTAAAACTTAAAACAGTTTTTAATGCAGGCAGTTTCATCTTTACAATTATCTTGCCATTAAGAGACATTGATTTTTGAAGGGAAATTACTTTTTTGCTGTTTGACAGGGACGTCATCGTAAACTGGTGTTGAAACACAGACCGGTATCTCTGGCCCTCGACCTGTACCAATTTTTCTATTTTGGCCCACTCTGTATTTGGGTTTGACACCCCTGCGCTAGTGGATTTCGCCTCTACCGCCGGAGAACCGTCAGGTTTTGTAAAGACGTTTTGGACGAATCTGATCTTCAGGTCGACAACAATGTTGTTTAATGCCGCCTATAGGTCTCTGTTTATCTGTCCCTCTCTCACCACCACCACCAGACAGGCAGGTGTGTGTGTGTATGTGTGTGTATATATAAACTTTAGCTCTGCTGTGCTGTGCTACAGATAGCTAATCTGGGCGATAGGGGGAGGGGGGGGGGGTCGTCTCGCTCCAAAGGTTCACCACCCCGTCAGTCTGTCAGGATCACGCACGCACACACACGCACACACACGGTATCAGATAAAAGTAAAAGAAAGATAGGATGTTCCACATCGTGTGCGGTTAGAGCCTGAGAGAGAAAGACAGAGAGAGAGAGAGTTGTCAACCACCTATGGGCGGTAACATCTCTCACATCCACTCTCTCTCTCTCTCTCTCTCTCTCTCTCTCTCTCTCTCTCTCTCTCTCTCTCTCTCTCTCTCTCTCTCTCTCTCTCTCTCTCTCTCTCTCTCTCTCTCTCCAGGGGTGGGTCTAGGCATGGGCATGGGGGGGCAATGCCCCCCTAAATACCCAGTCTGCCCCCCCCCAAACACGATGCCATGCAAAACAACCCAAGATATTTCAAATTAAAGTGCTTATATTTAAAATGATGTGAAACACTACTACTGCTACCAACTAGCTACAGTTGTGTCACCACTAAACCAACAGCATTTCATCATTGAAAACAGAAAACTCTCTGAGTCAGACCTTTAGCGGCTTCATCGCCCGTGGCGCTTGGCGCCACGGGCGATGAAGCCGCCCCTATACCATTTTCTCTTGCCCCTCCAACATGTTCTCTTGCCCACCCAAATGGGACATGTTACATCCGCCCCTGTCTCTCTCTGTCACTGTCATTGTCACGATCAAGAATGAAGCAGAAATGCCAGAGAGAAAAAAAAAAAAAAAACGATAAAAAAAAACCCTTCCACCCTCCCTCCCTTCTAAACCCGATGTATTCACTTTCTTGTCTCCGGGGGGCTTTGACAATACTTATCTGCTTCGGTACATATTACGGCATGTCGACTCGTGTGTGTGTGTGTGTGTGTGTGTGTGTGTGTGTGTGTGTGTATCGTATCAAATATTCACACGCGGGGCCTCTCTCTCCGAAATGTCTCGCTTTCATCGCCTTGAGATGCGGAACGAGGAAAAAAAAAACATTTAATCATCCTCTTCTCTTCTCTTTTTAGTTCCTTCCTCTGGATGTGGAGCGTCAAACAGCCACAACCAGCAGCAGGAACAGAGACACTAAAAAACCCCAAAGGGCTTGTCTTAACTGAGACATGCAGGCGCAAACCTCAACGTGTTCAAAACCACTCATTGCTTTTCAGAAAAATGCGGATGATCCGATGCATTATTTACACACAGACGCTTGTTTGTAAGTTATGTTGCTTAAGTACCGTAGTATCGTGTAAAGCCTTCAGACTGAACCATTTACGCATTCGAAAATTTAAAAAAAAATGAAAAAAAAAAACACGATCATGAAACATCTCTGCAGTCTATCCAGTATATCCAATCCTAAGAGGTTGCCGACAAACGTTGCGACATTGAGGGGGCAGAAAAGAGAGCTTGCACGCTGTTTATGCAGCCCTGCAATCTTGCAATCAATGTTCGTCTTGTACTACGATACTACGATAGGCCTGGTGGACGGTATACCTCAGAAATGTCTCCCCTACGCTCCTCTCTCTCTAGTAGTGTCTCACGTCTCTTCCCGTCCTCTCTCTCTCTAGTAGTGTCTCACGTCTCCCCTACGCTCCTCTCTCTCTAGTAGTGTCTCACGTCTCTTCCCGTCCTCTCTCTCTCCCTCTCTCTCCTCAGGGTGCAGTGAGGACTGCCAGCGCTGCACGGCCGACCTGCAGACGGGCGTGGGCAGCGTGTGTCTGTGGTGCAAGACGCCCCGGACCCTGCTGCTGGGGGACCACTGCGTGGGGCACTGCCCCCCCGGACACTACGCCTGGCACGGGGCCTGCAAGGGTGAGAGAGACATGCGTTTTTGTCTTTGTCACTGCTTTCACTTGCTTATGCATAACGTCATTGTAATCCAAATACAGTAGGCCCCACTTTTGAAAGGTTGCATCGTCGTGTAAGCCTTAAAGGGGAACTCCACCCATTTTCAACATTCTAATATGTCACTAATATACCTTCTAGAGATGTTGTGTGGACATGATAAAAAAGTTCCCCCAATTCTGTAGTTCCTAAGAAATGGAGGTCTGAAGAAAACCACTAACATGGTGAAACATCTTGATGACATCATCAAGATGTATTTTCACCATGTTAATGGATTTCTTTAGACGCTTCTTTTTTTCTGAGAAAAAATGTTGAAAATGGGTGGAATTCCCCTTTAAGCCATTTTAGGGGGGAATGCAGGTGTTTTAAGCGTTAATAGCATTCAAATGGACCTGTCATTTTCATTTTTACGATCTCAAGGGTTGCAGATCCATAAGGGCCCATTTCGTTACCAACTTCTCATGATTTAGCTGTGGACCACCTGGAATCCTCTCAAGGACCGCTGGTGGTCCCCAGATCACCGGTTGAAAACCACTGCTTTGGACCCAAATTTAAAAGTCGTTTTTTTCAGGCAAAAGTTTTATTCTACATTTTCTAATTTAGTAGAAAATTTGTTTACAATAATTACATAATAATCCAAGTCTTGAGTGCAAAATGACACCAAATGGGCCGATGAGGGCCCATGTCCCCGTCCTATATTCCATACATATCTTGTCCTCGCTGAATGTGGTCTCCGAGGCAGTGTGATAACGCGGTGCGCTTGCAGAAACTCCCTTTGACACAATTTGAAAAACTTTTCGGATGAGAATCGAAAAAGAAAAAAAAAAGCGAAACGGGACATTCTGCCTTGTTGGGCAAGTTTACTTGTAGTACCACAAAGTTAAGTAAAGTTCCCCAATACTTTCTCTCTCTCTGCAGTGTTCCCTTGGCGCCTGCAACCATTTAGCTGAAATCCACTTTTCCCAATGTACTATTCTGCTGATATTAGATTAGGGGCTGGCTTGGCTGATAGCATGCAGTCACCAGCGAGCCTCGGGGGGGTATGCGCACATTTTTCTCACACAGACACAAAAGAGATTTCACTGCCTCTCCCTCAAGTCCGTCGTTCTCACAACGCATGGGATGTGTCGAGAGAATTCCAATGTATTTATTTTTTGTCTGACAATAGTGCCCAGCGGAGAAGAATGGTGTTTTAGTAACATCTGTCTCTCTGTAGAACGAAGTCTACAGAGAGACAGCCAGTGTAGTTTGTATTTGTGTGTGTATATACAGTATATATATATATATATATATATATATATATATATATAGAGAGAGAAGAGAGAGAGAGAGAGAGAGAGAGAGAGAGAGAGAGAGAGAGAGAGAGAGAGAGAGAGAGAGAGAGAGAGAGAGAGAGAGAGAGAGGAGAGAGAGAGAGAGAAGAGAGAGAGAGAGAGAGAGAGAGAGAGAGAGAGAGAGATTTTTAAAAACTAATGTAAAAGTCACTCCAATGGCTCATCACCCTGGCAGTCCGCAGAGAAACAACCCTATTCAGTCCTCACTAGCGTCTTGACTTGTTCATTTGTTCATTTTTAGAATAAAATGACTTCAACGAGCAATGCAGTTATAGAAGTCTGCAAACTGCACGCGATTACATCTTTTTAAACCTTTACAACAGCACAAAGGGAGAAATGTTGAGAAATGTTTCCGCGTGGTATACATTTTTGGGAGCACCGCGCTGCAATTGGCTGAAAAATGGCAACTTCCAGCAACTTCCTGGGGAAGTTGACAAACCACAAGTCCCGCCTTTTGATTTGTCTCTCTCGGGTGACATGTCAGGGCAGGCTTTCATTTCGCAGCGCAGGTGTAAGCAACGAGGCTATTGGCTCATTACGAAACTGCTCTAGACTGCTGTGCTGTGATAGGCTAATAGTACAGCGGGTGATGGACAAACAACGCCGGCCGACTTCCATTATTTGTCTATGGGAGCCGCCGTTTCGGGCGGCAGCTGCATATCGGGTGACGGTGGAAAAAGTAGGCGTGGCAACGTCGGCCGAAAGGATAAAAATTGCTGAGCTTTTCGGCCAAATCGGCTGATGCTTGGCCGGGGATAGCCAATCAGAGCCAACTGCTGCTTTTTCCCCGCCTCAACCCCGAACCATTCGGCCCAGTTTGGTTCCTAGTTCCGCCCCACTTCCTCCTCCACCTCCACTTTTTTTTTTCAGTGCACCACAGCACCGTCGTTTATGCTACTCATTTTGCATGACATTCTAAGCGAGAATTTACGGTAATGACCGTCGCTATTAAAACGTACTGTAAAATGCCCGCCCACCCCCACTTTTTTTTTTTACATTTTTCTTGCTAAAATCTTGACTAATAAATACCTTTAATCGTGTAGCTAGGCGTAATGTTAGTAGAACACATTAGTGAACCTTCCAAGCCTTTCTGCTCACAAGCCAGATCCTCAAAACCAATATGTCAATTCCGAGCTCTGATTCCCCGCTCAGTCACGAACCAAATTGCCAGCAGTTTGACGTGTCTGTCTTGTTGTTTAGGGACGCGCCATCAGCGTGCCATCAGATTGTGATGAGGCAGCAGGGCTTGGGACACGCATTGAGTTATTCACATCACACAGCGGAAGATTAGTTCACCTCCATGAATATGGATGAGCTCCCGAACCAGCTTTTTAGCAGATTTCTGTTTAAAGATGCCAACAGTTTCATGATGATCGTGTATGAAACTACTTAGAAAAGCTGTACTCTTTCTTCGTCGGAGGGGGAAATACGGGGATATAAAAAGAAAAAATGAAATCAGAGCCAACACATCTCTTTGGCAACGAGTTTGTCTAGTAATACATCTCACAAGGACCGAAATTGAAAGTTTACCCTATAGGGGAGTCTGTGACAGCTGCTGAAACTCGGGGTGCCATTTTAATAACCTACTGCATACTAGTGTATTTGCAGCCCAAGTACAATATGATATTCTGCTTTAAGTTGTAGGTGACTAGGGTTCAAACTAGGGATTTTCCTGTATTATTCTGAATCCGTTGCAAGCATTTGTTTTGCTTGGAAAAACAAGGTTAAAAAACGGTCACTTTTCCAGGTCATCAGACTATTATGTGCCTTATTTTTTTTACCGCAAACTGGTATGGTCCAATCACAGATAAGCATAACATGGGTTAGACAAACCTCTCCACCAAATACTTTTTCCCGGTGCATTCGGCAAGGCGACAAATTTGGAAGATATTTTGAACGACTGTTTCCAAAAACACGTACCAGTGTTTAAAGTCCACTCTTCTGATTTCGTTTCATTTTGAAGTCCTCTCTTTTCTGATTGGTTGATATTTGACAATTCCTGCTCTTAACTTTTGAACAGTCCATGTTATCATGTTCACGTTGGCATGATGCTACCATTAGCACGTTAGCATGTCAACATGTTAGTATCAGCATGTTAGCATTGACATGTTACCGTATTAGCATTAGCGTGTTAGTACTAGCCTATTAGCGTAGAATGAATGAGCACTGCAGCTGTAAAGTGTCCAACCCGTGGGGAGAGGGGGCATGGCTTAGCGAAAGGCCTGTTGTAATTGTGCCCTAATCCATCCATGCGACCTACGACCTACAGACCTACAAGCTCACAGCGCGCCACTCTACCGAGTGGCGCGCTGTGAGCTTGTAGCTCTGATATTTTTGAAAAAAAGAAGTCAAAATGTGATGCAAATCTTTGAATTTATTCTTTCGGAAGAAAATATTTTGAACTAAGATCGCTGCTTCTAGGGATCCCTGGAACAAAACGTTTTCAGGTAGGGGTCTTCTGCAGCCAAATATAGATAATTCTGGGGGGGGGGGGGTCCTTAGCACGAAATATGTTGAGCATCACTGACACAGGGACATAGAATTTTCATTAAAAACTAGAATCTGTCAGAAAAAGAATCTATTCTTAGATTTGCGCATCATTTTCACAGAATTTCCAAAAAAATATCAGACCTACAAGCTCATATCGCGCCACTCGGTGGCGCGATATGAGCTTGTAGATCTGATATTTTTTTCAATAGCTAAAGTGTAACATAATGCGTTGAACAACAAAACGCGTTCGGCACACAAAGGGTTAAACTAATGTTGGACGGTGGTGTTTCCCCGTGCAGGATGTCACTGGTCCTGTGAGTCGTGCAGTGGGGAGGGTCCGCTGTCCTGTACCTCCTGTCCCAGACCCAACGTCCTGCTGCCCTCGGGGCTGTGCGCGCCGCACTGCCCTCTGGGATACTACGCTGGCGGGGACGGCGTCTGTCGAGGTGAGTGGCACAAATATTTACCATACAATACGATACAACTTTATTGTCCGTTCACATACAAGACAATATGCATGTGGATCATACAGTACATTACAGACACGGCAGCAGAAACAAAGAGCAAAACATGACAATCATGACCTTCGATTTATCGATTCTGGTTTAGAAGTAGGACAGACTGGTGTACAAAAGAGTTCTTTAGTCTGTTTTTTCTCAAATTTAGGAACTCTGAACCGCCTCATGGATGGCAACAGCTGGTATTCTTCATTCAGGACATGTGAGGGGTCAGAATAAATACTATTTGCCAGTCTGAGCATGCTCTTAGTGTGTTCATGTTGCCATGTTCCTGTCAGAACATGTCAACATGTTCGCATTAGCACGTTAGCATTGACATGTTGCTGTATTAGCATGAGAGGGGGTGAAATTGTTGTCAAGACATCCTAAAACACACAAAAAAACCCTCCACAAAAACATGTTTTTCACTTGTTTGTCGTGTCCCCTGTCCCCTTCTGTTGGCCAGAGTGCGACCTCCAGTGTCTGACGTGCGAGGCGCCGGGCACCTGCACGTCGTGCCGCGACCCCGCCAAGGTGCTGCTGTTCGGAGAGTGTCAGTACGACAGCTGTGCCCACCAGTACTACCTGAACACCACCACCCGCACCTGCACAGGTAGGATAAAACACACCGTTTACACTACCTGAACACCACCACCCGCACCTGTACAGGTAGGATAAAACACACTGTTTACACTACCTGAACACCACCACCCGCACCTGTACAGGTAGGATAAAACACACCGTTTACACTACCTGAACACCACCACCCGCACCTGTACAGGTAGGATAAAACACACCGTTTACACTACCTGAACACCACCACCCGCACCTGCACAGGTAGGATAAAACACACCGTTTACCCTACCTGAACACCACCACCCGCACCTGCACAGGTAGGATAAAACACAAGAAAGAAAGTAGTTCCCAGCTGCAAGAAAGTAGTTCCCAGCTGCAAGATAGTAGTTCCCAGCCAACCAGCTGTAGAAACATCTGCGATGAAATTCCGACAACAAAGCCGGTTCCGGGTGGCGTAGTGATACTACTAAATGTGACGTGGTCAGCAGTTGGTTATCGCTGGGTTTTACACCTGTCACGTGACGGTGACCAGCCAGTCAGATTCAATCATTGAGACCAGCAGTTTTAGAGCACGTTCTCAGCTTGAGGAAAAACAAAACAGAAAAAACAAAACAGAGAATCATTATCTCTGTCCCTCTAATTCCATCTCTCTCTCTCTCTCTCTCTCTCTCTCTCTCTCTCTCTCTCTCTCTCTCTCTCTCTCTCTCTCTCTCTCTCTCTCTCTCTCTCTCTCTCTCTCTCTCTCTCTCTCTCTCTCTCTCTCTCTCTCTCTCTCTCAGAGTGTGACTGGAGCTGTAACTCGTGCAGGGGTCCTCTGCACAGTGACTGCCTGCAGTGCATGGAGGGTCTGGTGCTGCAGGATGGAGTCTGCACCCAGACCTGCTTCCCTGGGTACTACCAGGACCGAGACCGATGCCTCAGTCAGTACAACGCAACACACACACACACACACACACACACACACACACACACACACACACACACACACACACACACACACACACACACGCTAACATCACACTAGTTCCACTACACAGGTCATTCACAACAGCGATTTTGATATGCATTTTGTGGCCAGATGTAATTTCACGGGGTCCAGTCTATTCGGTCTGTAGTGGATAATAAAAAAAAGAAATTGCTTTAAAGTGTTGTAAAAAAAATTATGTTTTTAGGACCATGTCCGAATGCCCACTCATCTTTAAATTTCTCTAATACCAACCTAAGAAATTAACCTTGATTCAGAAAAAAACCTAAAAACAAAAGAATTTACCAGAGTTGGCAGTTATAAGTTAAACAGAAGTTTCCTTTAAAATACACAGCCGTATTCCATACTTTTTTTGCATGGTGCAATCTTTTGATTTTCGTCGCAGCTCGTATTTCAGTGATTATCTGCATCCACCTGCAGTCTTTGCTGTAGCCTTAAAGTTATAGTTCAAGGCCACGTTTTGGAGCCTCCTCTGGTTGTGTCTGACAGCACCCTATCATTCACCCGCTTTCACTTTTCATTCAATACTTAAACCGCTGTGAGAAGTCACATTGTTTTACTGGCGTCAGTAAACCTTTTTTTTCCAAGGGAGAGATTGTGCATTACATACAGTAAAGACATTGTTTCATACAGCATAAGAGGAAACCATTCCAGGCACCAAGCTGCTCATTGGGAGATATTAAGGTCTTGAATAAAATGTTTGGAGCTTTTAAAACGGTGTGCGGATCTCCTCTCTCTACTTCTTGCTTGCAGGGTTCACATAATAAGTGTTACCTCAAGCTATAGTCTATGGCTCTGGTTACAGGGAGACACACACAGCCGTATAAAACCGCGATATGCCGATTTTTATCAATGAGAAAATGCTCAGTGAGTTGAGTCAGTGTGCACAATTAATTATGTTGTCACAGTAAAAGGGCTACATGTTGTCACAGTAAAAGGGCTTAATATATCGCACATTCTATTTCATTTTCAACGGGACCGGCATTGTGTGCACAGCAAACGACCTGCGATCAAGAGAGCGCGTAACGCCGGTCGCCCAGTGATTTGTGTCACTGCGCAATGTTTTTGAAAGCTCAATCCAGTGAGCTTCTCAAAACGCCTGGCGTTAATCGACGGGCGATTTTCTTCATGTCGGCACTGCAGAGAGAATCGACCATAACTTATTAATTAAGTGGTGCTAATTTAGATGGTGAATATTATAACTCTTGAGAGTGTAAACATGAAACCAAATGGACCCGCAAGGGTCCATTTGGTTTCATTTTTATGCTCTCAAAGAGTTACATCTGCTTAACCAACTTTCCATCATTTAGTCTGGAGGGCCCACCTGGAACCCTCTCAGGGACCACCTGTTGAAAACCTCTGTTAAAAAAAAAAATCATGTGTAAAAATCCATAGATTGGCCGCACAGTTGTATAAGCCGCAGGGTCCAAAGCATGTTAAAAAATTAGCGGCTTATAGTCCGGAAATTACGGTAGTATAGTAACAAAACATCACTCTTTGATTCAAGTAATGAATCAATGGGTGGCTGTGGCTCAGGAGGTAGAGCAGGTCGTCCAATGACCCGTGGGTCAGCGGTTCGAATCCCGGCTCCTCCTGTCTATGTGTCGAAGTGTCCTTGGGCAAGACACTGAACCCCAAATTGCCTTTAATGAGTTGGTCGGTGTAAGCTGGCCACCATTGGTGTGTGAATGTGGGAAGTGGGGACGCTGGCGTCGACTGTTCGCCGCTCTACTTCCCAATGTATGAATGAATGGACCATTGTTAAGCGCTTTGAGCACTTGGAAAAGCGCTATAAAAATGCAATCCATTAATATTACTTTTCCAAGGGGTTATAAGTAAAGTAAAGATATTGGTCACCGTTAGTTATTATTATTGTGCTGTGCTTTGCGTGTGCAGGCTGTGATGACCACTGTGCGGAGTGCGCTGGTCCCGGCCAGTGCAGGCGCTGCCAGCCGCCCTACGCCACGCTGCAGGGACAGTGTGTGCTGGAATGTGGACGCAACCACTACATGGACGCCTCCTCCCAGACCTGCGCACGTAAGGCTTGGATTATTCCTAGGATTCTACCAGTCTGCCCCACCAAACACGATGGCATGCCCCACCAAACACGATGGCATGCCCCACCAAACACGATGGCATGCCCCACCAAACACGATGGCATGCCCCACCAAACACGATGGCATGCAAAACAACGCAAGATATTTCAAATTAAAGTGCTTATATTTAAAGTGAATTGAAACACTACTACTGCTACTAACTAATTACAGTTGTGTCACCGCTAAACCAACAGCATTTCATCATTGAAAACAGAAAACTCTCTGAGTCAGACCTTTAGCTTTATGCATGCTGCGTGTCTGTTGCAACTTCAACAACAACTGATGTTATTATTGATGCTTTACTTGCCTAATAAAAGTCTTTTAACTGAAAATGGTATGGGTGCGACTTCATCGCCCGTGGCGCTTCGCGCCACGGGCGATGAAGTCCCCCCCCCCCCCCCCCCCCCCCATTGGGAAATGTTACATCCGCCCCTGTTAGGATTAGATAACAACTACATGATGGAATCCATTGGAACCAACACAAGTCAAGGTCTTTTGAATAGAAGGTCAGTTAGGCTTAGTCATAGATTTAATTGAGTTTAGTTTTGTTTTAGTTGACTAAATATCAACATATTTTAGTCGACTAAATCTGCATTTGATGTATTTTGCCAGAGCTTCTGTGTGTGTGTGTGTGTGTGTGTGTGTGTGTGTGTGTGTGTGTGTGCGTGTGCGTGTGCGTGTGTGTGTGTGTGCGTGTGTGTGTGTGTGCGTGAGACTTGTTTTTAGCTCTGTGTACGGTTATCTCTTCTCCACCATTCCCTCGCTAAACCTTCAGTCTGTCGTTTTATTTGTTGACGCAATTGTCAAAATATTCTCTCTCAGTTGTCATCATAGCCTAGTTTTTGTTTTCTTTTGTTTTTCTTTCGTACGCGTCAGTGAAGAAAGGTAGTCGGCGAACATTTTTCGCCCCCAGGTTTGGTTGATGAAATTTTTTGCTTTTGCACGTCTGTCTCCCCTGTCAGCGCGTTGATATCAGTGTGTTCAGCTGGAATGTAAAAACTATGAATGTAGTTAGTGTATTAGTAAAGTATATTTAGGGCCCTGATACACCTAGCAATGTATTGATCAACATCAACAAGCAACGTCAATTATCAACGTTGACTTTTCACCTTTCTATACAAAATGATCAACTCCTGATTGTTCAGAAAAGTCAGATCTTTAGCGCCCTCTACTGGTCAACATTTCAGAATCCTCCAATCACAGCCCTCCTTGGCGTCACCTGATCCTTTCTCCTAGACTCCCACAGATAAACATGGCTGCTGCTGCTTCACTGTGGTGAACACAAACAAGGATTTTGTAACTTTTATTCCGCTAAATGAACTTTTTTAGTTGGGTGGCAGTTGGGTGAAAATGATTCAATGCAAACTAAGGCTTCTTTTTTTTCTGAGAGTGTACAAATGGAACCAAATGGACCCGCTAGGGTCCATTTGGTTCACATTTGTACACTCTCAGGAAAAAATGAAAATGGGTGGAATTCCCCTTTTAATAATGGGAGGTGTTGCCTGTTGCCGTGTGTCTCATCATGTTGCCCATTGAGGTTGACATTGTTAGTTGATATTGTTCAAAATATTGCTAGTGTATCAGGGCCTTTACAGCGGTGAGCACTTGAGACTGCCAGTGGCACCAGCTGACTGCCTATGTGGTACTGCAGTGGTACCACACCCCCTTGGTGGTACCAGATTTTACACTTCATTTAAAAGGTGGCTTACTAAAGTATTTGCACATTTTCTCAGTTCCATCACCTCTCCGCTACATCTCAAAGGGAAAGTTTGTACTTGCTTTTTTTATGCTGTTACATTTATTTGAAACTTTAGTTACTTCTGGTTACTTTGTAGATTTGGATTATTATGACAAGACATACAGTAACCTAACCATATATACATTTCGGCCATTCTAAACTATTTTCAATCGATTTATTCATAAATTTGAAAACTTGACATCCATGGGACATTCTGCATATTGAGTCCCGTCTGGTTTTGGTACATTATTTTCTTCATTTTGACAGCAATACATCTGCACTTTTACTCAAGTCAGTGTTGAATTCCACACTATTAACCTGTAACAAAGTAGTTCTATGTTACAGCAGTGATGCTTTTGTTACAGTGGTAAGCACTTGAGATTGTCACTGTTAACACCTGGCTGCTGATGGGGTACCATCGTGGTACCACTGCCCTGGAATGGTAACGCTTTTCACACTTCATTTAACGGTTATAAAAGTACGCCTCTGTCTATTAGGAACCGTTAACCAAGTAGTAGGACATGTGAATGTGTATTTAACCTGTTAATCTCCTGGTCACAGCATGGAACTTTCTGGTACCACATTCCTGCGGTTACCATTTCATTGCCATGGTGGTACCACCACTGACAACCTCAACTGCTTACCACAGTATACTTCTAAGTGAAATACTTGTGTACTTGTGTTTTATCCAGCGTGTTCTCCAGACTGTGCGCTGTGTGAGGCCATGGGCCGCTGCACCGCCTGCCACCAGAACACCTTCCTGATGGAGGGATACTGCACCCCCGACTGTGGACACGGGTACTACGCCAACCACAACACCCGCATGTGTCACGGTGAGAGCTTAGAGAGTATTTAGTTGTTGTTTGTTTGTTTTGTTTTTTTTGGTAAATTATTTAAAGATGAATTCCATGGATTTTCAACACTTTTTTTCTGAGAGAGTACAAATGGAATTGATTCCGTTTGCACACGCTCAGAAAAAAAATCTCATTTCCTAAAAGAAAAATTAACATAGGGGTGAAACACAACTTAAAGGGGAACTCCACCCATTTTCAACATTTTAATATGTCATTAACCCATTTAGGCCTGACCTAAGGTTTTTGAAAAACCTGAAATATTCATATTTCAGCATCAAATAAAGTTAATTATGGAATACTGTACATACTGTACAGAATCCAAATATGGATTCCCGGCCTGAAAGGGTTTTAATATACCTTAGAGATGTTGTGTGGACATGATAAAAAGTTCCCCCAATTCTGTATTTCCTAAAAATGGAGGTCATTAACATGGTGAAATACATCTGATGACATCATCAAGATGTATTTCCAACCAAATGGACCCGCTAGGGTCCATTTGGTTCACATTTGTATCCTCTCAGGAATTTTTTTGAAAATGGGTGGAATTCCCCTTTAATGATTTTTTACAGACCTTCATTTCTCAGAAACTCTCTCTATTTTTTAGCATGTCCACACAACATCTCTAAGGTATATTAATGATGTAGTAAGATGTTTAAAATGGGTAGAATTCCGCTTTAATAGAGACGCCACCGAGAGGAACTCTTTCTCGCGAGCCGACACACAACGGCGGTGCTTTGTTCGTTCATGACACGATATTAAAAGACATACAGGTTTCTTTTTTTGCCATCAGACGTGAACGCAGTGCTGTGCGTGAGGCTTTTGAGGTCTTCGGCGAGGTCACACAGGTGTCTCCCATTTGGTCGTTAGGGGGTTCCACCCCTATCGGTGGGTGGCTTCTCCTTTTAGTGGATTAAACAGCTGTCATTCCAGGATAGCTCGTTAGCATCATTCAGAGAAACGTGACCTTAAACGGCCGTGTTTGTGTTCTTTCGAAAAAGAAGGAGGATTAAAAAAAAGGAAAATAGAAAAGTTGTTCTATCAAAGCGAGTTCCAATTAAGGTGACATCTAAAATGTCACGCTGCGACCCTGTCGCCCAATCAGAGCATTCACACTTACTGTGTGTGTGTGTGTGTGTGTGTGTGTGTGTGTGTGTGTGTGTGTGTGTGTGTGTGTGTGTGTGTGCGTGTGCGTGTGCATGTGCATGTGTGTGTGGTGACAACTCTTTCAATCTCATGCACCACACACACACACACACACACACACACACACACACCCTCTCTCGCCCGTTTCTCTCTCATCTGGCTCTTCATTAATGCTCTTTGTAAGATGACTGTGTGTCTGTGCTTCATGCTCAGTGTCTCACTGGAGCTCTGCCTGGACAGATCAGATAAAAAAACCCTTCAAATAGCATGTGAAACGTTGTTATTTTTTTGTATTATTAATGCAAGAACAATGGCCCTTGCGTCATCAGCCCTCTGCTGGTTTTCCAGGGATCAGGGAGGAATGTGGTGTCTATAGATTCGAATCCCCTGCTGTGGGCTCAGTGACGGAGCAGCCTGGGCAGGGGCGGATCTAGGCATGGGCATGGGGGTCACTAAACATGACGGCAGCATGCAAACAACCCAAGATATTTCAAATTAAAGTGCTTATATTTAAAACCAGTGTTTACAAATGCATTTGGTTACATTTGTACGCTCTCAGAAAAAAAAGAAGCGTCTAAAGAAATCTATTAACATGGTGAAAATACATCTTGATGATGTCATCAAGATGTTTCACCATGTTAGTGGTTTTCTTCAGACCTCCATTTCTTGGGAACACAGAATGGGGGAACTTGTTTTTTATCATGTCCACCCAGCACCTCTAGGGTATACTAATGACATATTAGAATGTTGAAAATGGGTGGAGTTCCCCTTTAACCCTTAGTGTACTGAACGCGTTTTGGTGTTCTAAGCATTATGTTTTAACTATTGAAAAATAGCAGATCTACAAGCTCATAGCGTGCCACCGAGTGGCACGCTATGAGCTTGTATCTCTGCTATTTTTTGAAAAAATCGTGAAAACGTGGTGCAAATCTTTGAATATTACGTTATTCAGAAACTAGAAATCTAGACAGGACACAATGGGTTTTGGTGTTCTAAGCATTATGTTTTAACTATTGAAAAATAGCAGATCTACAAGCTCATAGCGCGCCACCGAGTGGCGCGCTATGAGCTTGTATCTCTGCTATTTTTTGAAAAATCGTGAAAACGTGGTGCAAATCTTTGAATATTATGTTATTCAGAAACGAGAAATCTAGACAGGACACAATGGGTTTTGGTGTTCTAAGCATTATGTTTTAACTATTGAAAAATAGCAGATCTACAAGCTCATAGCGCGCCACCGAGTGGCGCGCTATGAGCTTGTATCTCTGCTTTTTTTTTGAAAAATCGTGAAAACGTGGTGCAAATCTTTGAATATTATGTTGTTCAGAAACTAGAAATCTAGACGGCATTATGTTTTAACTATTGAAAAATAGCAGATCTACAAGCTCATAGCGCGCCACCGAGTGGCGCGCTATGAGCTTGTATCTCTGCTATTTTTGAAAAATCGTGAAAACGTGGTGCAAATCTTTGAATATTATGTTATTCAGAAACGAGAAATCTAGACAGCATTATGTTTTAACTATTGAAAAATAGCAGATCTACAAGCTCATAGCGCGCCACCGAGTGGCGCGCTATGAGCTTGTATCTCTGCTATTTTTGAAAAATCGTGAAAACGTGGTGCAAATCTTTGAATATTATGTTATTCAGAAACTAGAAATCTAGACAGCATTATGTTTTAACTATTGAAAAATAGCAGATCTACAAGCTCATAGCGCGCCACCGAGTGGCGCGCTATGAGCTTGTATCTCTGCTATTTTTTGAAAAATCGTGAAAACGTGGTGCAAATCTTTGAATATTACGTTATTCAGAAACTAGAAATCTAGACAGGACACAATGGTTAAGTAAAACCAATGGTATTCCTATTCCCCCTCCTCCCCCACACTACAGTGAACGTCCATGCCCCGGTGCTGCTGGTCAACGGCTCCCTCCTGGCCCCGCTGGGCGGCCGGTCCCCGCTGCGCTCCGTTCTGCGGGCGTCGGACCTGGACAGCCCCCCTGAGCGGCTGGTCCTGCAGCTGACGGAGGCTCCGGCCAGCGGACGGCTGGTCCTCCAGGGTCTCCAAGGAGCAGGGGGAGGAGAGAAGGAGCTGAGCGCAGACCAGAGCTTCTCCTGGGAGGAGCTGAGGAGCGGACGCGTCCTCTACAGACACCTCAAGGGCCAAGCCAGGTGAGACCGACCGACCGACTGACCGACCGCGAGCCTAAACTCAGACTAAGGGCTCCGTTTTCGTTACCGCTAAACCCCTTATCCCTTAACTTCTTTGCCTTTTTAAACTATTTTAAAAAACAACATTTTTCAGTAGTTCAAATGGCCACTCTACAAGCTCACAACGTGTTTATAGATTGACATGTTGAAATATTCCAAAAGGTTTTTTTTTTTTTTAAATAGTAAAAAATCACACACCCGTGTGAAATGAAGTGCTGCCTGTGTGGTGGTGTGTGGGGGGTCCCCCGAACTTTATTCGATGCATCACTCAAGGAAATACATTCGGTGCGGCCGAGCACTTGTACAAACCTCCTGCACGGAAATGCGTTTGGTGCGTCCGCGCATTTGTTGTACAAAGCATTTGGTGCGCTCGCGCATTGTTGCACAAACCATTTGGTGCGGCCACGCACTTGTTGTACAAACCTCCCGCACGGAAATGCATTTGGTGCATTTGTTGTACGTAAGGGGTTTAGCATGTAACGAGCTTGTACTCATTATATTAGGGATGTCCCGATGCCACTTTTTTCTCGATCCGATCAGGGGCGGATCTAGGCATGGGCATGGGGGGTGGGCTAAATGCCCTGACTGCCCCCCACCAAACATGATGACATGCAAAACAACCCAAGATATTTCAAATTAAAAGTGCTTATATTTAAAATGATATGAAACACTACTACTACAGCTACTAACTAACTACAGCTGTGTCACCACTAAACCAACAGCATTTCATCATTGAAAACAGAAAACTCTCTGAGTCAGACCTTTAGCTTTATGCATGCCTAATAAAAGTCATGTAACCGAAAATGGTATGGGTGCGGCTTCATCGATGCGATGAAGCCGTCCCCATAACATTTTCTACTGCCCCCCCCCCCCCCCCCCCCCCCCCCAATTGGGAAATGTTATATCCGCCCCTGGATCCGATCCTGAAAAAGGTTGCTGATCTAGATCTAGAGTTATTCACCGTTGTAATCAGCCGTTATAATGGAGGTGAGCGGCAGTGTGTGTGTGTGTTGTCGATGTACTGTGGTCCTCGGATTACTACAGATTGGGACGGTCGATATCCATACTAAAGCTTACAGTATGTGATGGTTTTACCCATCAAACGGCAGGGTTTATTTGCAATTCTATTTGATGGTACACTGTAGACACTCAGATATGGTACTTCCACACCACTACAGTTGTTGGAAAAACTCGACTTACTAAGCTAGTTACTTATTACTTTAAAAAAAATAAAAATAAAATGAGGAAATGCTGTGGCAGTGTGATTAAAGGGCAGTTTTTTATATCTTCAAATGCAGAGAGATTTTAATAGGGAACCAATGTTTTGGTCTAATGACCAAAATACTGTTGCCCTATTAATGTCTCACATATGCACCCACGCACGCACGCACGCACGCACAGAACCACATCAAAATCAAAAGTCTCTTCCTCTTTTTTATTCAGCTCGTTAAAAGTGTTCCTCCAGAATGAATCCAACAAAGTAAGTTGTTTTTTAAAACCCATTTTGAAACCTGAAAACTGATTCTACAAAATGCCTACTAAAATCCAGACCGTTTTCCGAATAAAACATCAGCTTTGTACGTCAGTGGTCCTCAATATCTAATGCCAAGGACCCCCAAAATCATCTGTACATGGCCGCTGACCCCCCTTTTGAAAACTCCCTCCCCAGAAGCAAAAACATTTGAGTGAAAAACGTTCCCTGTGACAGAATGTTCACAGATTTGCACTGCGTTTTCACAATAAAAAACAAAAACAAAATTGCAGTCCCACAAGCTCGTATAGCAGTCCTACAAACTCGCGAGTGGCATGATACAAGCTTGTAGGACTGCTATTGTTCAATAGCTAAATGCTAACGCGTTCAATGGCTACAGCTAATGCTAGCTAAGGCCTAAAACACAGAGTTAAATATGGCCGTTAAATATTTCAGAGCCCGAGCATGGACTTTAACTCTGCCACTGTTCTGTTTTGTGGGAGAAACAGCACCGCGTTTATTTATTTTTGCGACGTTCATAATGCGCCCTACGTCTCTTTAATGTGCGAGTTGTCCCCGCGGCAGGAAGTGTGAGCGCCGCGGCCCCACAGAAAAACGCACGACGTATTTCACTTCTGTTGTCGGCAATTCAAAGGAAAATGAAATAAAACAGCTGGGGTTTATTGTTTTTTATGGGCACCCATTAACGAGGTGTCAGGAGGAGAGGGATTTCAAAAGTGCTCGCCCGACACTCTCGAGCCTCTCCAGGGCGGATGTAACATTTGCCAATTGGGGGGGGGGGGGGCAGGAGAAATAGTATGGGTGCGGCTTTCCCATACCATTTTTGTTATGGGACTTTTATTAGCCAATAGTAACATCAGTTGTTGTTGAAGTTGCACAGACACGCAGTATGCATAAAGCTAAGGTCTGACTCAGAGAGTTTTTCTGTTTT